>OX388347.1:97746384-98240257 GCA_947579665.1 Sympetrum striolatum | reverse complement strand
ATTCATACATTGAAGACATTCGTCAAAATCAGCTAAAAATTCAAAAAAACAGCTAAATAATCGTCAAAAATGCTAAAATTCGTCGAAATAAGGCTAAAATGTCGTGAAAATAATAAAAAAATCGTCATTAACAGCTGAAATTAGTCAAAACCGCTAAGAACGGCCAAAAAACTGAAATATTGTAAAAAATGCTTTAATTCGTCAAAAACAGCTAGATATCATCGAAAATGCTAATAAATGGTCTAAAACAGCAAGAAATTGTCAAAATAGTTATGTTATAATCATGACAAATACATAACAATTCGTCGACAAAGGCTAAAAATCATCAATAACAGCTAAATAGTTGTCTAAAAAATCTAGAAATTCGTTAAAATCAGCTATAAATTCGAAAAACACCTAGAAAATCGTCAAAAATGCATAAATTCGTCAAGAACCGCTCAAATAATTCCTCAAAAAAGGTCAAAATCGTCAATATAGCTTATTAATCGTCAATAACAATAAAAAATAGGATTAAATGCAAAAAATCGTGTATGAAGGATAAAATTCGTCAAAAAAGTTTAAAAGCTGCCAATAACGGCAAAAAATCGTCAAATAGAGCTAAAAAAATCTTCAAAAATGCTAAAATTCGTCAAAAACAAGGCAAAAATGTCCTCAAAATAGTTTTAAAATCGTGAAAAAGAGCTTAAAGTAGTCAAAACCGTTAAAAATTGCCAAAAACAGCGATGTTATCGTCATAACAGCTAAATATGGCCAAATATAGCGAACAAATCGTCAACAAAGTTATAAATTCGACAAAAACAGCTAAAAAAATTGTCAAAAACCTTTCTAACATCGTCAAAACTGCAAGAAAATTGTCAAGAAAGTTTAATAAACACCAGTAACGGCACAAAAATAGACAAAAACAGTTAAAAAAATCGTCAAAATGCTAAAACTCGACGAAAAAAAGGCTTAAATGTGGTCAAAATACTCTAAAGATCGTCAAAAACAGCAAATACTAGTCAAAAAGGCTAAAAATGGCCAAAAACAGCAAAGAAATCTTCAAAGCAGTTAGAAATTTGACAGAAACAGATAAAAAATAGTCAAAAATGCTAAAATTCGTCGAAAAAAGGCCAAAATGTCGTGAAAATAATTAAAATAACGTTAAAAACACCTGAAATTAGTCAAAACCACTAAGAACAGCCAAAAAAATGGTATATAGTAAAAAATGCTCAAATTCTTCAAAATAGCAAAAAATCATGAGAAATACTTAAAAATTCGTCAAAAACAGCAAAGAAATAGTCCAATAGTTAAAATCATGACAAATACATAAAAATTCGTCGAAAAAAGCTGAAAGTCATCAATAACAGCTAAATAATTGACTAAAAATATCTAGAAATTCGTTATAATCAGCTAAAAATTCGGAAAAACAGCTAAAAAATCGTCAAAGATGCATAAATTCGTAAAAACCGCTAAAATAATTCCTCAAAAAAAGTTTCAAAATCGTCAATATAGCATAAACATTTTACGAATTTCTAGCTGTTTTGACGATTTCATCGCTGTTTTGGACCGTTTTCAGCATTTTAGACGATATTTCAGCTGTTTTTGTCAATATTTTCCCATTTATTTTCGTTATTTATGAGGATTTACTTCATTTCCTGACGAATTCAAATCTCTTTTTGTCGATTTTAAATGTTTGCGTCAATTTTATATGTGTTTTTTACAAATCTTTTGCTGTTTTTGACGATTATAAATCTTTTTTTGATGTTTCTTTAGCTGTTTTTGACTTTTTTTAGCTGTTTTAACGATTTAAGCTGTTTTTGGCGATTTATAGCATTTTTAACGTTTGATTTGCTGTTTTCCGGATTTATTTGAGCTGTTTTGACGAATTCAATCCTCTTTTTGTCGATTTTTTAGCTGTTTGTGTCGATTTTATATGTGTTTTTTACAATCTTTTAGCTGGTTTTGACGCTTTTTTAATCTTTTTTGATGATATTATAGCTGTATTGATTAATTTTTAGCTGTTCGTGACGATTTTAAGCTGTTTTTGACAATCAATTATTTTTTGATGGTTTAGAGCCGTTTTTTGACGAATATTTAACTTTTTTTAGATTCTATGTTTTTCTGACTATTCAGCTGTTTTACTATTTTATAACTGTTTAACGATTTTTACTTGTTGACCTTTTTTGCTGAATTTGACAATTTTGTAGCAGTTTTGACGATTTTTTAAAGGGTTTTTGACGATTTATTAGCTGTTTCTGTCGAATTTCTAACTATTTTGACAATTTCTTCGCTGTTTTTTGTTATTTTTAGCTTTTTTGATTGCTTTTAGCCGTTTTTGACGATTCTTTTGAGTATTATGACGACAATTTAACATTTTATCGTCAAATTTAGCTTTTTGACGATTTTTTAGCTTTATTGTCTATTTTTGTGCCGTTACTAGTGCTCTTTTAAACTTTTTTGACGAATTTAAGCATTTCTGACGATTTTTTAGCTGTATTTGTCAATTTTTTGCCGTTATTCGCGGTTTTTAACTTTTTTGACGAATTTTTATCCTTCATGCAAGATTTTAGTATTTAATCCCAATTTTTATTGTTCTTGATGATTTTTATGCTATATTGACGGTTTTGAAACTTTTTTTGACGAATTTCTTTTGATCTTTTTGAAGAATTTAAGCATTTTTGGCGATTTTTTAGCTTTTTTCGAATTTTTAGCTGATTTTGACGAATTTCTAGATGTTTGAGACAATTGTTTAGCTGTTTAATATTTTTTTTAGCAATTTTCGCCGAATTTTTAAGTATTTTTGTTTAATTTCGAACTTTTTTGACGATTTGTTCGCTATTTTTGGCCATATATTCCTCTTTTGACGAATTCTTCGTTGTTTTTGGCCTTTTGTAGCTTTTTTGACTACATTTAGCTTTTTTTCACGATTTTAAAACTATTTTGAGGACATTTTTTCCTTGTTTTCGAAGAATTTTAGGATTTATGACGATTTTTTAGCTGTATTTGTCGATTTTGTTTCCTTTTTTCACCAACATGTAGCCTTCATGCACGATTTATATCATTTAATCCTATTTTTTATTCTTCTTGACGAATTTTAACGAAAAAATCAAAGCTCGTCAAAGCAGCTGAAAAAGCTCTAAAACAGCTAAAAATCGGTAAAAAAACAGCTAGGATATCGTTAAATAATGGAAATAGTTCTTAATACAGATAAATAATCGTCAAAATAGCTAAAAATCGTTAAGAACAGATTAAAATTTGTCAAAAATGATAAACAAATCGTAAAACAACGTTAAAAATCGTCAAAAACAGCAAAAAAATAGTTATAAACAGGAAATCGTAAAAAAACGAATAATCGTAAAAATCTTTAAAAAAATTAAGAACAGCTTAAAAACCAATAAAACAGCTAAAAAATCGTAAATTAATTCTAAAAATACGTCAAAACAGCTAAAAATTCGTCAAAATTGCTAAAAATCGTAAAGAACAGCAAAAAAATCGTCAAAACAGTAAACAAATTGTAATTAAAGGTTAAAAAATCGTCATTAACAACAAAGCAATCGTTAAAAAAGCAAAAATTCGTCAAAAACAGCTAGATTAATCGTCAAAACAGCTGAAAATCGTCTCAAACACCTAAAATATCGTAAAAGAACAGGAAAAAATTATAAATCGTAAAAATAGCTAAAAAACATTAAGACAGCATAAAAATTAGCTAACAGCTAAAATATCGTTCATAAATGTTAAAAATTCGTAAATAAATTTTTAAAATTCGTCAAAATAGCTATAAAAAGGTTAAGAACAGCATATAAATCGTCAAAAAAGCTAAAAAAATAGTTAATTTGTGCTATAAAGTCGTCAAAATAGCTTAAAATGCTTAAAAACAATAAATAAATCGTTATAAAAGCTAAAATATCGTAAATAAATGCTAAAAAATCGTAAAACAATGAATTTAAAAACAACTAAAAATTCGTCAAAATATCTAAAAGTGATAAGAACAGAAAAAAATTGTCAAAAAAGCTAAAAAATCGTAAATAAATGCTAAAATATCGTCAAAATAGCTTAAACTCCTTAAGAACAGTAAATAAATCGTCAAAGCAGCTAAAAAGTCCTCAAAACGGCTAATAAATCGTAAATAAAGGCTAATAAATCGTCTAAAACATATTTAAAATCGTCAAAATAGCTAAAACTTGTCAGCTACACTTAGAAATCGTAAACTAACGTAAGAAAACGTCAAAACAGCTAAAAAATCCTCAAAATAGCTAAACAATCGTAAATAATGGCTGAGAAATCGTATAAAACTTTCAGTTACAGCTAGAAAAACATGAAACAACGTTATAAAACGTTAACAAAACAAAAATTCGTCTTAAACATGAAAAATCGTCAAAATAGCTAAAACTTGTCAGCTTCTCTTGGCTTCGCTATGCTTTGCTTGGCTTCGCTAGGCTTCGCTTGGCATCGCTCGGCTTCACCTGGCTTCGCTCGGCTTCGCTCGTCTTCACTTGGCTTCGCACGACTTCGCACAGCTTCGCTCGGCTTCGCTAGGATTCGCTCGGATTCACTCGGCTTCGCTCGGCTTCACTTGGCCTCGCTTGGTATTGCTTGGCTTCACATGGCTTCGCTTGGCTTCGCTTGGCTTTGCTTGGCTTTGCTTGGTTTCGCTTGGCTTCGCTTGGCTTCGCTCGGCTTCGAAAGGCTTTGCTTTGTTTCGCTTGGCTTCGCTTGGCTTCGCTTGGCTTCGCTCGGCTTTGCTTGATTTTGCTTGGCTTCGCTCGGCTTCGCTTGGCTTCGCTTGGCTTCGCTTGGCTTCGCTTGGCTTCGCTTGGCTTCGCTTGGCTTCGCTGGGCTTCGCTCAGCTTCGCTTGGCATCGCTTGGTTTCGCTTGGCAAAACTTGGCTTCGCTTGAATTTGCTAGGCTTCGCTTTGATTTGGCTAAGGTTTCAGCTATTTTTGACGAATTTTACTGTGGTTTTGCGATTTTTTTATCTTTTTTGACGATTTTTAAGCTGCTCGTAACGGTATTTAACTACTTTGACAATTGTTTATCGATTTTTACGAATTTTTTCCTGTTTTTACCGATTTTTAGCATTTTGAGACCATTTTCAGCTGCTTTGACTATTTTTTCACTGGTTTTGACAAATGTTTCAGCTGTCACAAGCAATGCAAATGCAAATTTTAGCTTTTTGACGGTTTTTTAGCTTTATTGTCTATTTTTGTGCCGTTACTGGTGCTCTTTTAAACTTTTTTGACGAATTTTAGCATTTTTGACGATTTTTTAGCTGTATTTGTCAATTTTTTGCCGTTATTCGCGGTTTTTTAACTTTTTTGACGAATATTTATCCTTGATGCGGAATTTTAGTATTTAATCCCAATTTTTATTGTTCTTGATGATTTTTATGCTATATTGACGGTTTTGAAAATTTTTTTGACGAATTTCTTTTCATATTTTTGAAGAATTTAAGCATTTTTGACGATTTTTTAGCTTTTTTTCGAATTTTTAACTGATTTTGACGAATTTCTAGATGTTTGAGATAATTGTTTAGCTGTTTAAGATGTTTTTTAGAAATTTTCGCCGAATTTTTAAGTATTTTTGTCGAATTTCGAACTTTTTTGACGATTTGTTCGCTATTTTTGGCCATATATTCCACTTTTGACGATTTCTTCGTTGTTTTTGGCCTTTTGTAGATTTTTTGACTACATTTAGCTTTTTTTCACGATTTTAAAACTATTTTGAGGACATTTTTTCCTTGTTTTCGAAGAATTTTAGGATTTTTGACGATTTTTTAGCTGTATTTGTCGATTTTTTTTACTTTTTTCACGAACTTGTAGCCTTCATGCACGATTTTTAGCATTTAATCTTATTTTTTATTCTTCTTGACGAATTTTAAGCTATGTTGACGATTTTGAAACTTTTTTGAGGAATTATTTGAGCGGTTTTTTACGAATATATGCATTTTTAACGATTATTTTGCTGTTTTTCCGAATTTTTTGCTGATTTTAACAAATTTCTAGATTTTTAAGACTGTTATTTAGCTGTTATTGATGATTTTTAGCATTCTTCGACGAATTTTTCTGTTTTCTCATGATTTTTAGCTATTTTGACGATTTTTTTGCTGTTTTTGACGATTTATTAGCTATTTCGATGATTTCTAGCAGTTTTTGACGAATTTAAACATTTTTTACAACACTTCATTTTTTTTGGCAGTTCTTAGCGGTTTTGACTAAATGCAGTAGTTTGAGGATTTTTAAATTATTTTCACGACATTTTAGCCTTTTTTCAAAGAATTTTAGCATTGTTGACGATTTTATGTTTTTTATACGAATTTTAGCTGTTTTTACTATTTTTAATTTTTGTCAAACTTTTTGCTAATTTTGACGATTTACTAGCTGTTTTAACGATTTCATATCTTTTTTTTGGCAATTTTTTTCATTTTAGATGATTTTTCAGCTGTTTTGTCAATTTTTTCCCATTTTTTGGCGTTTTTTATTTGTTTTTGACAAATTTCTAACTTTTTTTGTTAATTTTTTTAGCATTTTTGCACGATATTTTAGTTATTTTTGACGATTTTTTTCATTTCCTGACGAATTCAAATCTCTTTTTATCGATTTTAGATGTTTGCGTCAATTTAGATGTGTTTTTTACTAATTTTTTGCTGTTTTTGACGATTTTAAATCTGCTTTTGATGTTTTTTAAGCTGTTTTTGACTTTTTTTAGCATTTTTTGTTGATTTTTTAACCGTTTTTGTCTATTCTTGTACCGTTATTCGTATTCGAACTCGAAACATGAAAAATCGTCAAAATAGCTAAAACATGTCAGCTTCGCTTGGCTTCGCTAGGCTTCGCTAGGCTTCGCATGGCTTCGCTCGGCTTCACTTGTCTTCGATGGGCTTCGCACGGCTTCGCACAGCTTCGCTCGGCTTCGCTCGGATACGCTCGGCTTGGCTCGGCTTTGCTCGGCTTCGCTAGGCTTCGCTAGGCTTCGCTAGGCTTCGCTAGGCTTCGCTAGGCTTCGCTTGGCTTCGCTCGGCTCTTCGCTTCGCTCGGCTTCGAATGGCTTCGCTTGAATTCGCTTGGCTTCGCTTGGCTTCGCTTGCCTTCTCTTCGCTTCGTTCGGCTTCGCTCAGCTTCGCTTGGCATCGCTTGAATTTGCTAGGCTTCGCTTTGGTTTTGACTAATGTTTTAGCTGTTTTTGACGAATTTTAACGTGGTTTTACGATTTTTTTTATCTGTTTTGACGATTTATAAGCTGTTCGTAACGGTTTTTAACTATTTTGACAATTGTTTATCGGTTTTTAGGAATTCTTTCCTGTTTTTACCGATTTTTAGCATTTTGAGACCATTTTCAGCTGCTTTGACGATTCTTTCACTGGTTTTGACAAATATTTCAGCCGTTTTGACAGTTTTAAGCTATTTGTCACGATTCGCTTGAATTCCCTTGGCTTCGCTTGGCTTCTTTTGGCTTCGCTTGGTTTCGCATCGCTACATTATAGCTAAAAGTCGTAAGGAACAGCTACAAAATCGCCAAAACAGTTAAAAATTGTAAATAAATGCTTAAAAATCGTCTTAAACAGCATAAAAATCGTGAATATAACTAAACAATCGTCAATATAGCTAAATATCGTATATAAATGCTATATAAACGTAAATAAAAGCCTTAAAATCGTCTCAAACAGCTTAAAATTCGTCAAAACATCTTAAAATCGTGACAAATAGCTTAAAATTGTCAAAACAGCTGAAACATTCGTCAAAACCAGTGAAAAAATCGTCAAAGCAGCTGAAAATGGTCTCAAAAAGCTAAAAATCGGTAAAAAACAGCTAGGAAATCGTTAAATAATGTAAATAATTCTTAATACAGATAAATAATCGTCAAAATAGCTAAAAATCGTTAAGAACAGCTTAAAATTCGTCAAAAATGATAAACAAATCGTAAAACAACGTTAAAAATCGTCAAAAACAGCAAAAAATAGTTATAAACAGGAAATCGTAAAAAAACGAACAATCGTAAAATCTTTAAAAAAATTAAGAACAGCCTAAAAACCAATAAAACAGCTAAAAAATCGTAAATAAATCCTAAAAATACGTCAAAAATAGCTAAAAATTCCTCAAAATTGCTAAAAATCGTAAAGAACAGCTAAATAATCGTCAAAACAGTTAACAAATTGTAATTAAAGGTTACAAAATCGTCATAAACAACAAAGCAATCGTCAAAAAAGCTAAAAATTCGTCAAAAACAGCTAGATTAATCGTCAAAACAGCTAAAAATCGTCTCAAACACCTAAAAAATCGTAAAACAGGAAATAATTATAAATCGTAAAAATAGCTAAATAAACATTAAGACAGCATAGAAATTAGCTAACAGCTAAAATATCGTTCATAAATGCTAAAAATTCGTAAATAAATTTTTAAAATTCGTCAAAATAGCTAAAAATCGTTAAGAACAGCATATAAATCGTCAAAAAAGCTAAAAAATAATTAATTTGTGCTATAAAGTCGTCAAAATAGCTTAAAACCCTTATGAACAATAAATAAATCGTTAAAAAAGCTAAAATATCGCAAATAAATGCTAAAAAATCGTAAAACAATTCCTTAAAAAACAGCTAAAAATTCGTCAAAATATCTAAAAATAATAAGAACAGAAAAAAATTGTCAAAAAAGCTAAAACATCGTAAATAAATGCTAAAATATTGTCAAAATAGCTTTAAATCCTTTAGAACAATAAAAACATCGTCAAAACAGCTAAAAAGTCCTCAAAATGGCTAATAATTCGGAAATAGAGGCTTATAAATGTTCTAAAACATTTAAAATCGTCAAAATAGATAAAACTTGTCAGCTACAATTAGAAATCGTAAACTAATGTAGGAAAACGTCAAAACAGCTAAAAAATCCTCAAAATAGCTAAACAATCGTAAATAATGGCTGAAAAATCAAATAAAACTTTCAGTTACAGCTAGAAAAACATAAAACAACGTTATAAAACGTTAACAAAACAAAAATTCGTCGCTAAAACTCGTCTTCTTCGCTTGGCCTCGCTTTGCTTGGCTTCGCTCGGCTTCGCTTGGCATCGCTCGGCTTCACTTGGCATCACGTGGCTTCGCTTGGCTTCGCATTGCTTTGCTTGTCTTCGCTTGAATTCGCTAGGCTTCGCTTGGCTTCGCTGGTTTTCGCTTGGCTTCGCTTGGCTTCGCTTGGCTTCGCTTGTCTTCGCTTGGCTTCGCTTGGCTTCGCTTGGCTTCGCTTGGCTTCGCTTGGCTTCGCTTGGCTTCGCTTGGCTTCGCTAGGCTTCGCTCAGCTTCGCTTGGCTTCGCTCGGCTTCGCTCGGCTTCGCTAGGCTTCGCTTGGCTTCGAAAGGCTTCGCTTGAATTCATGCATTCATTCATACATTGAAGACATTCGTCAAAATCAGCTAAAAATTCAAAAAAACAGCTAAATAATCGTCAAAAATGCTAAAATTCGTCGAAATAAGGCTAAAATGTCGTGAAAATAATTAAAAAATCGTCATTAACAGCTGAAATTAGTCAAAACCGCTAAGAACGGCCAAAAAACTGAAATATTGTAAAAAATGCTTTAATTCGTCAAAAACAGCTAGATATCATCGAAAATGCTAATAAATGGTCTAAAACAGCAAGAAATTGTCAAAATAGTTATGTTATAATCATGACAAATACATAACAATTCGTCGACAAAGGATAAAAATCATCAATAACAGCTAAATAGTTGTCTAAAAAATCTAGAAATTCGTTAAAATCAGCTATAAATTCGAAAAACACCTAGAAAATCGTCAAAAATGCATAAATTCGTCAAGAACCGCTCAAATAATTCCTCAAAAAAGGTCAAAATCGTCAATATAGCTTATTAATCGTCAATAACAATAAAAAATAGGATTAAATGCAAAAAATCGTGTATGAAGGATAAAATTCGTCAAAAAAGTTTAAAAGCTGCCAATAACGGCAAAAAATCGTCAAATACAGCTAAAAAAATCTTCAAAAATGCTAAAATTCGTCAAAAACAAGGCAAAAATGTCCTCAAAATAGTTTTAAAATCGTGAAAAAAAGCTTAAAGTAGTCAAAACCGTTAAAAATTGCCAAAAACAGCGATGTTATCGTCATAACAGCTAAATATGGCCAAATATAGCGAACAAATCGTCAACAAAGTTATAAATTCGACAAAAACAGCTAAAAAAATGTCAAAAACCTTTCTAACATCGTCAAAACTGCCAGAAAATTTTCAAAAAAGTTTAATAAACACCAGTAACGGCACAAAAATGCACAATTACAGTTAAAAAAATCGTCAAAATGCTAAAATTCGACGAAAAAAGGGCTTAAATGTGGTCAAAATACTCTAAAGATCGTCAAAAACAGCAAAGAAATCTTCAAAACAGTTAGAAATTTGACAGAAACAGATAAAGAATAGTAAAAAATGCTAAAATTGGTCGAAAAAAGGCCAAAATATCGTGAAAATAATTAAAATAACGTTAAAAACACATGAAATTAGTCAAAACCGCTAAGAACAGCCAAAAAAATGGTATATAGTAAAAAATGCTCAAATTCTTCAAAATAGCTAAAAATCATGAGAAATACTTAAAAATTCGTCGAAAAAAGCTGAAAGTCATCAATAACAGCTAAATAATTGACTAAAAATATCTAGAAATTCGTTATAATCAGCTAAAAATTCGGAAAAACAGCTAAAAAATCGTCAAAAATGCATAAATTCGTAAAAACCGCTAAAATAATTCCTCAAAAAAAGTTTCAAAATCGTCAATATAGCTTAAAAATTTTACGAATTTCTAGCTGTTTTGACGATTTCATCGCTGTTTTGGACCGTTTTCAGCATTTTAGACGATATTTCAGCTGTTTTTGTCAATATTTTCCCATTTTTTTAGTTATTTATGAGGATTTACTTCATTTCCAGACGAATTCAAATCTCTTTTTGTCGATTTTAAATGTTTGCGTCAATTTTATATGTGTTTTTTACAAATCTTTTGCTGTTTTTGACGATTATAAATCTTTTTTTGATGTTTCTTTAGCTGTTTTTGACTTTTTTTAGCTGTTTTAATGATTTAAGCTGTTTTTGGCGATTTATAGCATTTTTAACGATTGATTTGCTGTTTCCACGATTTATTTGAGCTGTTTTGACGAATTCAATCCTCTTTTTGTCGATTTTTTAGCTGTTTGTGTCGATTTTATATGTGTTTTTTACAATCTTTTAGCTGGTTTTGACGCTTTTTTTAATCTTTTTTGATGATATTATAGCTGTATTGATTAATTTTTAGCTGTTCGTGACGATTTTAAGCTGTTTTTGACAATCAAATATTTTTTGATGGTTTAAGGGCCGTTTTTTGACGAATATTTAACTTTTTTTAGATTCTATGTTTTTCTGACTATTCAGCTGTTTTTACTATTTTATAACTGTTTTACGATTTTTACTTGTTGACCTTTTTTGCTGAATTTGACGATTTTGTAGCAGTTTTGACGATTTTTTAAAGGGTTTTTGACGATTTATTAGCTGTTTCTGTCGAATTTCTAACTTTTTTGACAATTTGTTCGCTGTTTTTGGCTATTTTTAGCTTTTTTGACTGCTTTTAGCCGTTTTTGATGATTTTTTTGAGCATTATGACGACAATTTAACATTTTATCGTCAAATTTTAGCTTTTTGACGATTTTTTAGCTTTATTGTATATTTTTGTGCCGTTACTGGTGCTCTCTTAAACTTTTTTGACGAATTTTAGCATTTTTGACGATTTTTTAGCTGTATTTGTCAATTTCATAAACACCAGTAACGGCACAAAAATAGACAAAAACAGTTAAAAAAATCGTCAAAATGCTAAAATTCGACGAAAAAAAGGCTTAAATGTGGTCAAAATACTCTAAAGATCGTCAAAAACAGCAAATACTAGTCAAAAAGGCTACAAAATGGCCAAAAACAGCAAAGAAATCTTCAAAACAGTTAGAAATTTGACAGAAACAGATAAAAAATAGTCAAAAATGCTAAAATTCGTCGAAAAAAGGCCAAAATGTCGTGAAAATAATTAAAATAACGTTAAAACACCTGAAATTAGTCAAAACCACTAAGAACAGCCAAAAAAATGGTATATAGTAAAAAATGCTCAAATTCTTCAAAATAGCTAAAAATCATGAGAAATACTTAAAAATTCGTCAAAAACAGCAAAGAAATAGTCAAATAGTTAAAATCATGACAAATACATAAAAATTCGTCGAAAAAAGCTGAAAATCATCAATAACAGCTAAATAATTGACTAAAAATATCTAGAAATTCGTTATAATCAGCTAAAAATTCGGAAAAACAGCTAAAAAATCGTCAAAAATGCATAAATTCGTAAAAACAGCTAAAATAATTCCTCAAAAAAAGGTTTCAAAATCGTTAATATAGCTTAAAAATTTTACTAATTTATAGCTGTTTTGACGATTTCATCGCTGTTTTGGACCGTTTTTAGCATTTTAGACGATATTTTAGCTGTTTTTGTCAATTTTTTCCCATTTTTTGGCGTTTTTTAGCTGTTTTTGACAAATTTCTAACTTTTTTGTCAATTTTTTAGCATTTTTGCACGATTGTTTAGTTATTTTTGAGGATTTACTTCATTTCCTGACGAATTCAAATCTCTTTTTGTCGATTTTAAATGTTTGCGTTAATTTTATATGTGTTTTTTACAAATCTTTTGCTGTTTTTGACGATTATAAATCTTTTTTTGATGTTTCTTTAGCTGTTTTTGACTTTTTTTATTTGTTTTAACGATTTAAGCTGTTTTTGGCGATATATAGCATTTTTAACGATTGTTTTGCTGTTTTCACGATTTATTTGAGCTGTTTTGACGAATTCAATCCTCTTTTTGTCGATTTTTTAGCTGTTTGTGTCGATTTAATATGTGTTTTTTACAAACTTTTAGCTCGTTTTGACGATTTTAAATCTTTTTTGATGATATTTTAGCAGTATTGACGAAATTTTAGCTGTTCGTGACGATTACTGGCGCTCTTTTAAACTTTTTTGACGATGTTTTGCAGTTTTGACGATGTTTTAAAGGTTTCTGACAATTTTTAGCTGTTTTTCTCGAATTTCTAACTTTTATGACGATTTGTTTGCTATTTTTGCCATATTTAGTTGTTATGATGATTTCTTCGCTGTTTTTGATCCTTTTTAGCTGTTTTGACTACTTTAAGCTTTTTTTCACGATATTTAAAGTATTTTGGGGACATTTTTGCCTTGTTTTCGACGAATTTTAGCATTTTCGACGATTTTTTAGCTGTATTTGTCAATTTTTTGCCGTTATTCGCGGTATTTTAACTTTTTTGACGAATATTTTTCGTTCATGCAAGATTTTAGTATTTAATCCCAATTTTTATTGTTCTTGATGATTTTTATGCTATATTGACGGTTTTGAAACTTTTTTTGACGAATTTCTTTTGATCTTTTTGAAGAATTTAAGCATTTTTGACGATTTTTTTAAACTTTTTTTCGAATTTTTAACTGATTTTGACGAATTTCTTGATGTTTGAGACAATTGTTTAGCTGTTTAAGATGTTTTTTAGCAATTTTCGCGGAATTTTTAAGTATTTTTGTCGAATTTCGAACTTTTTTGACGATTTGTTCGCTATTTTTGGCCATATATTCCTCTTTTGACGATTTCTTCGTTGTTTTTGGCCTTTTGTAGCTTTTTTGACTACATTTAGCTTTTTTTCACGATTTTAAAACTATTTTGAGGACATTTTTTCCTTGTTTTCGAAGAATTTTAGGATTTTTGACGATATTTTAGATGTATTTGTCAATTTTTTTTACTTTTTTCACGAACTTGTAGCCTTCATGCACGATTTTTAGCATTTAATCTTATTTTTTATTCTTCTTGACGAATTTTAAGCTATGTTGACGATTTTGAAACTTTTTTGAGGAATTATTTGAGCGGTTTTTGACGAATTTATGCATTTTTAACGATTTTTTTTGCTGTTTTTCCGAATTTTTAGTTGATTTTCACGAATTTCTAGATGTTTTAGACAGTTATTTAACTGTTACTGATGATTATTAGCTTTCTTCGACGATTTTTTTTGTTTTCTCATGATTTTTAGCTATTTTGACGATTTTTTTGCTCTTTCTGACGAATTTAAACATTTTTTACAACATTTCATTTTTTTGGCAGTTCTTAGCGGTTTTGACTAAATTCAGTAGTTTGACGATTTTTAAATTATTTTCACGACATTTTAGCCTTTTTTCAAAGAATTTTAGCATTGTTGACGATTTTATTTTTTTTATACGAATTTTAGCTGTTTTTACTATTTTTAATTTTAATAGTGGCTTCGCAAAGTTATAGTATTTACTATTTTTAAAACTATTTTGAGGACATTTTTTCCTTGTTTTCGAAGAATTTTAGGATTTTTGACGATTTTTTAGCTGTATTTGTCGATTTTTTTACTTTTTTCACGATCTCTTAGCCATCATGCACGATTTTTAGCATTTAATCCTATTTTTTATTCTTCTTGACGAATCTTAACGAAAAAATCAAAGCTCGTCAAAGCAGCTAAAAAAGGTCTCAAACAGCTAAAAATTGGTAAAAGAACAGCTAGGATATCGTTAAATAATGGAAATAATTCTTAATACAGATCAATAATCGTCAAAATAGCTAAAAGTCGTTAAGAACAGCTTGAAATTCGTCAAAAATGATAAACAAATCGTAAAACAACATTAAAAATCGTCATAAATAGCAAAAAAATAGTTATAAACAGGAAATCGTAAAAAAACGAATAATCGTAAAATATCTAAAAAAAATTAAGAACAGCTTAAAAACCAATAAAACAGCTAAAAAATCGTAAATAAATTCTAAAAATACGTCAAAACAGCTAAAAATTCGTCAAAATTGCAAAAAATCGTAAAGAACAGCTAAAAAATCGTCAAAACAGTTAACAAATATTAATTAAAGGTTAGAATATCGTCATTAACAACAAAGCAATCGTCAAAAAAGCAAAAATTCGTCAAAAACAGCTAGATTAATCGTCAAAACAGCTAAAAATCGTCTCAAACACCTAAAATATCGTAAAAAAACAGGAAAAATTATAAATCGTAAAAATAGCTAAAAAACATTAAGACAGCATAAAAATTAGCTAACAGCTAAAATATCGTTCATAAATGCTAAAAATTTGTAAATAAATTTTTAAAATTCGTCAAAATAGCTATAAAAAGGCTAAGAACAGCATATAAATCGTCAAAAAAGCTAAAACAATACTTAATTTGTGCTATAAAGTCGTCAAAATGGCTTAAAATCCTTAAGAACAGTAAATAAATCGTCAAACCAGCTAAAAAGTCCTCAAAACGGCTAATAAATTGTAAATAAAGGCTACTAAATCGTCTAAAACATATTTAAAATCGTCAAAATAGCTAAAACTTGTCAGCTACACTTAGAAATCGTAAACTAAAGTAAGAAAACGTCAAAACAGCTAAAAAATCCTCAAAATAGCTAAACAATCGTAAATAATGGCTGAATAATCAAATAAAACTTTCAGTTACAGCTAGAAAACATAAAACAATGTTATGAAACGTTAACAAAACAAAAATTCGTCTTAAACATGAAAAATCGTCAAAATAGCTAAAACTTGTCTTCTTCGCTTGGCCTCGCTAGGCTTTGCTTGGCTTCGCTCGGCTTCACTCGGCTTCGCTTGGCATCGCTCGGCTTCACTTAGCCTCACTTGGCTTCGCTTGGCTTCGCTTGGCTTTGCTTGGCTTCGCTTGGCTTCGCTTGGCTTCGCTTGGCTTCGCTTGGCTTTGCTGGTTTTCGCTTGGCTTCGCTTGGTTTCGCTTTGCTTCGCTGAGCTTCGCTCGGCTTCGCTAGGCTTCGCTCGGATTCGCTTGGCTTTGAAAGGCTTCGCTTGAATTCATGCATTCATTCATACATTGAAGACATTCGTCAAAATCAGCTAAAAATTCAAAAAAACAGCTAAATAATCGTCAAAAATGCTTAAATTCGTCAAAAAGATCAAAAAAAATTCGTCAAAAAATGATAAAAATCGTCAGAATAGCTTGAAAGTCGTCATTAACTTTTAAAAAATTAGGGCAAATACTAAATATCGTGCAAGAAGGCTAAAAAATAGTCATGAAAGTTAAAAAATCGCCAACAACGGGAAAAAAATCAACAATAACAGAAAAATAATCTTAAAATAATTTGCTTGGCTTCGCTCGGCTTTGCTTGAATTCGCTAGGCTTCGCTCTGCTTCGCTTGTTTTCGCTTGTTTTCACTTGGCTTCGCAAGGCTTCGTTTGGCTTCGCTTGGCTTCACTTGGCTTCGCTTGGCTTCGCTTGTATTTGCTTGGCTTCGAAAGGCTTTGCTTGAATTCGCTTGGCTTCGCTAGGCTTCGCTTGGCTTCGCTTGGCTTCGCTTGGCTTCGCTTGGCTTCGCTTGGCTTCACTTGGCTTCGCTTGGCTTCGCTTGGCTTCACTTGGCTTCGCTTGGCTCTGCTTGTATTCGCTTGGCTTTGAAAGGCTTCGCTTGAATTCGCTTGGCTTCGCTCAGCTCTTGGCTTCGCGCAGCTCTTGGCTTCGCTTGTCTTCGCTCGGCTTCGCTTTGCTTCGCTAGGGTTCGCTTGGCTTCGATTGGCTTCGCTTGGCTTCGCGCGGCTTTGCTAGGCTTCGCTTGGCTTCGATGGCTTCACTTGGCTTCGCTTGGCTTCGCTTGGCTTCACTTGGCTTCGCTCGGCTTCGATAGGCTTCGCTTGAATTCGCTTGGCTTCGCTTGGCTTCTTTTGGCTTCGCTTGGTTCCCATCACTAAATTATAGCAAAAAGTCGTAAGAAACAGCTACAAAATCGATAAAACAGCTAAAAATTGTTAATAAATGCTAAAAAATCGTCTTAAACAGCACAACAATCGTCAATATAACTAAACAATCGTTAATATAGCTAAATATCGTAGATAAATGCTAAATAAACGAATATAAAAGCTTTAAAATCGTCTCAAACTGCTTAAAATTCGTCAAAACATCATAAAATCGTGACAAATAGCTTAAAATTGTCAAAATAGCTGAAACATTCGTCAAAACCAGTGAAAAATCGTCAAAGCAGCTGAAAATGGTCTCAAAAAGCTAAAAATTGGTAAAAACAGGAAAAAATTCGAAAAAACCGATAAACAATTGTCAAAATAGTTAAAAACCGTTACGAACAGCTTAAAAATCGTCAAAACGGATAAACAAATCGTAAAACCACGTTAAAATTCGTCAAAAACAGCTAAAACATTCGTCAAAACCAACGTAAAAATCGTCAAAGCAGCTGAAAAAGGTCTCAAACAGCTAAAAATCGGTAAAAAACAGCTAGGAAATCGTTAAAAAATGGAAATAATTCTTAATACAGATAAATAATCGTCAAAATAGCTAAAAATCGTCAAAAACAGCTAAAAAGTAGTTAAAAACAGGAAATCGTAGAAAAACGAATAATTGTAAAAATATCTTTAAAAAAATTAAGAACAGCATAAAAACCAATAAAACAGCTAAAAAATCGCAAATAAATTCTAAAAATACGTCAAAAACAGCTAAAAATTCGTCAAAATTGCTAAAAATCGTAAAGAACAGCTAAAAAATCGTCAAAACAGTTAACAAATTGTAATTAAAGGTTAAAAAATCGTCATAAACAACAAAACAATCGTCAAAAAAGCTAAAAGGTCGTCAAAAACAGCTAGATTAATCGTTAAAACAGCTAAAAATCGTCTCAAACAGCTAAAAATCGAAAAAACAGCTAAAAAATCGTTCATAAATGCTAAAAAATCGTAAATAAATTCTAACAATTCGTCAAAATAGCTAAAAATCGTTAAGAACAGCATATAAATCGTCAAAAAAGCTAAAGGAATAGTTAATATATGCTATAAAAACTGCTAGAAAATTGTCAAAAAAGTTTAAAAAACACCAGTTACGGCACAAAAATAGAGAAAAACAGTTTTAAAATCGTCAAAAAGCTTAATTCGACGAAAGAGGATAAAATGTCGTCAAAATACTCTACAAATCGTCAAAAACAGCTAAAAGTAGTCAGAACAGCTGAAAATGGCCAAACACAGCGAAGAAATCGTCAAAACAGCTAAATATGGCCAAAAATAGCGAACAAATCGTAAAAAAAAATAGAAATTCGACAGAAACTGCTAAAAAATCGTCAAAAACCCTTTAAAAAATCGTCAAAACTGCTACAAAATCATCAAATTCATCAAAAAAAGGTCAACCAGTAAAAATCGTAAAACAGTTATAAAATAGTAAAAACAACCGAATAGTCAGAAAAAACAAAGAATCTAAAAACAGTTAAATATTTGTCAAAAAACGGCTTTAAACCATCAAAAAATAATTAATCGTCAAAAAAAGCTAAAAATCGTCACAAACAGCTAAAAATTCGTGAATACATCTATGATATCATCAAAAACGATTAAAAATCGTCAAGAGCAGCTAAAAGTTTGTAAAAAGGCATATAAAATCGACACAAACAGCTAAAAAACGACATAAAGAGCTTTGAAATCGTCAAAACAGCTCAAATAAATCGTGAAACAGCAAATCAAAATTAAAAAAATTTATAAATCGTCAAGAACAGCTTAAATCGTTAAAACAGCTTAAAATGGTCACAAATAGCTAACAATCGTCAAAAACAGCTAAAAAACGTAAAAACAGCTAAGAAAACATCAAGAAAAGATTTAAAATCGTCGAAAACAGCAAAAAAATTGTAAAAAACACATATAAAATTGACACAAACATCTAAAATCGACAGAAGGAGATTTGAATTCGTCAACAATTAATGAAAATCGTCAAAAATAACTAAAAAATCGTGCAAAAATGCTAAAAAAATTGAGAAAAAAAGCTAGAAATTCGTCAAAAACTGCTTAAAAAACGTCAAAAAATGAGAAAAAAATTGACAAAACTGCTTAATAATCGTCAAAATCAGAAAAAAAATTGACCGAATGTAAGAATCGTCAAAACAGTTATAAAATAGTAAAAACAGCAAAAATTCGTATAAAAAACATAAAATCGTCAAAAACAGCTAGAAATAATCGAAATTGGTAATAAATCGTCAATTACAGGAAAAAATGGGCAAAATAGCTAAAAATCTTGTGAAATACTTAAAAATTCGTCGAAAACAGCTAAAAATCATCAATAATAGCTAAATAATTGTCTTAAAAATCTAGAAATTCGTCAAAATCAGCTAAAAATTCGGAAAAACAGCTAAAAAAATCGTCGGAAATGCATAAATTCGTCAAAAACCGCTCAAATAATTCCTCAAAAAAAGTTTCAAAACCGTCAATATAGCTTAAAAGTCGTCAAGATCGATGTAAAATAGGATTAAATGCTAAAAATCGTGCAAGAAGGATAAAAATTCGTCACAAAAGTTAAAAAACCGCCAATAACGGCAAAATATCGACAAATACAGCTAAAAAATCGTTAAAAATGCTAAAATTCGTCGAAAACAAGGTAAAAATGTCCCCAAAATAGTTTAAAAATCGTGAAAAATAGCTAAAAGTAGTCAAAACAGCTACAAATGGCCAAAAATATCAAACAAATCGTCAAAACAGCTAACAATCATCAAAAACAGTTAAAAATTCGTCAAAAACGGTTAAACATTCTTCAAAAAAACGGCTATATATCATCCAAAATTGGTTAAATGGTAGAACAGCTATACATATACTCAACACAGCTTAAAATCGTCACAATTAGCTGAAAAATTCGTCAAAACAGTTTAATATCGTAAGAAATAGCCACAAATCGTCCAGAACAGCTAAATATCGTCAATACAGCTAAAATATCATAAAAAAGATTGAAAATCGTCAAAACAGCTAAAAATTGACAAAAAGAGCTTTAAATTCGTCAAAACAGCTAAAAAAATTGAAAACAGCTAATTAATCGTAAAAAAAGCTACAAAATCGTCAAAAAATGCTACAAAATCGTCATAGCAGCTAATAATCGTCAAAAACAGCTTAATATTCGTCAAAGACAGTTAATTAATCTTCAAAAACAGCTATAAGATCGTCAAATATGTCAAGAACAACTATAAAAAATCGTCAAAAACAGATAAATAAACGTCATATACAGATGTAAAATCGTCAAATGAGCTAAAAACCATCAAAAACAGCTACAAATTCGTCAAAAACAGCTAATCAATCGTATAAAATGCTACAAAACGTCTAAACAGCTTAAATCGTCAAAACAGCTTAAAATCGTCATAAATAGCTAAAAATCGTCATAAACAGCTAAATAATCATCAAAAAAGATTTAAAATCGTCAAAAACAGCTAAAAATTCATTAAAAAACACATATAAAATCGACACAAATATCTAAAATCAACAAAGAGAGCTTTAAATTCGTCAAGAAATGATTAAAATCGTCTAAAAACAGCTAAATATACATAAAAAACAACTAAAAATTGGTCCTACAATGCAAAAATTGACAAAAAAAGCTAGAAATTCGTCAAAACAAGGCAACAATTCGTCATAAATAGCTTATTCTCATCAAAAACAGCTTAAATCGTCAAAAAGAGCTAACAAAAATGGTGAAAACAGATTAAAATCGTCACAAACATCTAAAATTCGTCAGAAACTGCTAAAAGTTCATCAAATTGTGCTAAATAATGTCAAAAACAGCTTTAATCGTCAAATGAATTAATGAACGTCAAATCAGGTTTAAATAGTCAATAATAGCTAACAATCGTCAAAAAAAGATTTAAAATCGTCAGAAACAGCTAAAAAATCATCAAAAATGCTAAAAATCGACAAAAAAAGCAAAATATTTGTCAAAAACAGTTCAACTTTCGTCAAAAACAGTTAGAATTCAATAAAAACAGCTTAAATCGTCAGAAAAACCTACTAAAAATCGTCAAAACAGCTAAAAAATCGTAAAAACACCTAAATAATCGACAAAAAAGCTTAAAATCGTCAGTAGCAGCTAAAAATCGTCAAAAACAAATTAACATAGTCAAAAACAGCTATTAAATCTACACAAACAGCTAAAAATCGTTCAAAAGAGCTAAAATTCTTAAAAAACAGCTATAAACACGTAAAAAAACGTTAACAATCGTAGTAAACAATTTAAAGTTCATCAAAATCAGTTAACATTTCTTCAAAAACAGCAAGAAATCGTCAAAAACCGCAATATAAACGTTAGAACAGCGAAAAATCGTCAGAAACAGCTAAGTAATTCGTTAAAAAAGGTAAAAAAAATCGTAAAAACAGCTTTAAAATCGTAATAAAAGCTAAAATAAATCGTCAAAAAATGCAAAAAATTCTAAAAATCGTAAAAAAATTACAAATTGTCAAAAACTCTTAAATAATCGTCAAAAAACCTGACTGTGTGATGAATGGCAATGGAATGACTTCGTCGTCGTCGGTATGACGTCGTCGTCTGAATGACGTCGTCGTCGTTGGAATGACGCTAAGAATCGTCTCAAACAGATACAAAATCGTCAAAAGAGCTAAAAACCATCAAAAACAGCTAAACAAATCGTAAACAAAATGCTAAATATCATCAAAAACAGCTAACAATTCGTCAAAAACAGTTATAAGTACCTATGAATTCGTCAAAAACAGAAAAAAAAATCTTCAAGAGAGACAAAAACAGCTTCAAATTTGTGAAAAATAGCTAAACAATCACCAAAACAGCTACAAAATCATCAAGATTAGCTATAAAATCGTCAAAACACCTGAAATCTCGTTAAAAATTATAAAAATAAAAAAACAGGTAAACATTCCTCAAAAACAGCTAAATAATAGTCCATACAACTAAAAATCTTCAAAAAAAGGCTAAAATTCGTCAAAAACAGTTAGAAATTCAGCTATAAAATCATCAAACTAATTAACAAATCGTCAAAACAGCTAAAAAAACTTTAAGAAATTGCAATAAATCGTCAAAAAAATGCTCAATATTCGTCAAAACAGCTAAAAAAATGTACAAAATGCAAAAATCATCAAAAACAGCTAAATAATCGTCAATACAGCTAAATTCGTCAAACACAGCTAATAATTCGTCAAGAAACGCCATAAAATAGTCTATCTAGCTGAAAAATCGTAAAAGAAGCTAAAAAATAGTCAAAAACGACAAAAAAATCGTCAAAAAACAAGAAATCGTTAAAAACAGCTATACATTCGTCAACAACAGTCACAAATTCGTCAAAAAAGCTAATTATCGTAAAAAA
The DNA here is from genome assembly GCA_947579665.1 of Sympetrum striolatum. Taxonomy (NCBI): domain Eukaryota; kingdom Metazoa; phylum Arthropoda; class Insecta; order Odonata; family Libellulidae; genus Sympetrum; species Sympetrum striolatum. Next base: position 98,218,152 of record OX388347.1, on the reverse strand, counting down.
CCGCTACAAATTCGTCAAAACAGCTACAAAATTGTAAAAATCAGCTAAATAATCTTCAAAAACAGCTAAAAATTGTCAAAAACAACTAAAAAATCGTCGGTAAATGCAATTAATCGAAAAGAAAGCTAAAAATTCCTCAAATTCCTTAGCTGTTTTGACTATTTTTTAACTTTTTTTTACAATTTATAGCTGTTTAGACGATTTTTTAAGAATTTGATTTTAAAAATACGACAAAAACGGCTAAATATTCGTCAAAACAGCTAAAAAAACGTCAAATCAGCTACAGAATTTCCGAAAATAGCGTTTTTTACGAATTAGTAGCAGTTTTTTACTATTTTTAGCTGTTTTTGCTGTTTTATAGATCTTTTGACGATTCTTTGCAAGTTGTTTTTAGCTGTTTTCACGATTTTTTAGCCGTTTTTGACGATTTTTAGGTGTTTTTACGAATGTTTAGCCGTTTCTGACGAAATTTCAAAATCTAAAGCTAGCAGGTCTTTTAAATTATGAATTCTTTCAAAAATTAAAAAAACATTTTTTGTAAAAATTATACTACTGCTATTTAAATATTATATTAAGTATCGCAAATCAAAAACAGCTAATCAATCGTCAAAAAAGCTAAAAAATCCTCAAAAACAGCTTTAAAAAATCGTAAAAACAGCAAAAAATCGTATAAAAATGATAAAAAAATCGTCAAAAACAGCTAAATAATCGGCAAAAACAGCTAATAATATCGTCAAAAAGCTAAAAATCGTTAAAAACAATTTAACATTCTTCAGAAACATCTACAAATAGTCAAAACAGATAAATAATGGTCAATACAGCTAAAAATCGTCAAACACAGCAAAAACGTCATCAAAAACAGCTATAAAATCGTCAAACTACCTTAGAAATCGTCAAACCAGCTAACAAATTGCCATAAACAACGAAAAATCGTCAAAAAAGCTCAAAATCGTCAAAAAAAAGCTAAAATTCGTCATAAAAGCAACAAATCTGTAAAAAAAAACTACTAAATAATCGTGAGAAACAGCTAAAAATCCTCAAAAACAGTAACAAATTCATAAAAAAACAGCTAGGAATCGTCATAAACAGCTAACAATTCGCCTAAGACTTCTATAAATTCGTCAAAAATGCTACATAATAGTAAAAACCAGCTAAACATTCGTCAAAAAAGCAACAAAATTATAAAAAACAGCAAAATAATCGTCAGAAAAAGCTAACAAAATTCTCAAAAACAGTAACAAAATCGTAAAAAACAGCTAGTAATCCTCAAAAAAGCTAAGAATTCGTCAAACACTTCTATAAATTCGTCAAAATGCTACAAAATTGTAAAAACCAGCTAAATAATCGTCAAAAACAACTTAAAAATTGTCAGTTAATGCAATAAATCCTAGAAAAAGCTCAAAATTCCTCAAAACAGCTAAAAAATCGTCAAATACAGCTACAAAAATCGTAACAAATGCAAAAATCGTCAAAACAGCTAAAAATCGTCAAAAAACAGGTAATGAAACGTCAAAACAGCTAAAAAAATTCGTCAATAAATGCAATAATTAGTCAAAAAAAGCAAAAATATGTCAAAACAACTAAAATATCGTCAACAAAGCTAAAAATCGTATTCAGAAACAGCTTAAAAATTGTCTAAACAGCTAAAAATACTTTTAAAAATGCTAATAATCGTCAAAAACAACTGACAATTCGTCAAAACAGCTATATAATCGTCGAGAACAGCTAAAATATCGTCAAAAAAGCCTAGAAGCATAAACAAAAACAGCCTCAAAATCGTCAAAACAGCATAAAAAAACTTTACAAAATGCTAAGAATCATCAAAAAAAAACTAAATTTCGTCAATACAGCTACAAAATCGTCGAAAACAGCTACAAAATTGTCAAAGCAGCTACAAATCGTCACAAAGAGTTAATAATTCGTCAAAACCAGCTAAACTATCGTCGAAACAGCTACAAAATCGTCAAAGCAGCAAACAAATCGTTAAACCTGTGCTAAAAATAATCAAAAACTGCTAAATAAAATGTCAAAACATCAGCGTTTTCGAAAATTGTTTAGCTGTTTTTGACGGATTATTAGCTGTTTTTGACAATAATTATCTCTTTTGACGATTTCTAGCTTTTTCGACGATTTTTTAGTTGTTTTTATCAATATTTTGCTGTTTCGTCGATTTTTTTATTAGCTTTTTTTGACGAATTTTTAACTGTTTTTGACGAACTCTTTGCTGTTTTTGACGTTTTCTAGCTTTTTTGCGTTTTCTTAGTATTTTTGACAATTTTTTAGCTGTTTGACGATTTTTTAGCTTGTTTGACGATTTTATAGCTGTTTTTGACGAAATATTAGCTGTGTTTGACGTTTTTTTAGCTGTATTGACGATCATTTAGCTGTTTTGACGATTTTGTAGCTGTTTTGACAATTTTTTACCTGTTTTTGATTTTCAAATAGCAGTTTCGTAATTTTTACAAAAAATTCCGGTTCCAAAACGATGACTTTCCAATAATTTTTAGTCATGGTGACGAAAGTAGTTGAGATGCATTGTTTAATTTTTCTCTTAAATTGCTTAATAGTTGTTGTAACTGACAAGAGAATCGTTTTTACCCTTACTCATACAATTTAGCCAAAAATAAATTTCAAATTCTTATATTCTCAAAATTCCGAACTTTGACAAAATCTTTAAGAGCAATTGAAAAAGGAATTTATAAAAAAGAATGGTCAATTCTTGATAGAATTCGTAATTAAAAAGATTTTTTAGCTTAAGATTTTTAAAATTCGTCAGTAACGGCTTAAAATCCGTCAAAACAGTCAAAAAAATCGTCAAAAACAGCTAATAAATCGCCAAAACAGCTAAAAATCGTAAAACAGCTAAAATTCGTGAAAAACAGCTAAAAGATCGTAACAACAGCTGTAAAATCGTATAAAACAGATAACAAATGGTCAAAAAGCTATTAATCGTCAAGAACAGCTATAAATTCGCCAAAAACAGCTATAAATCATCAAAAACAGCTAAATAATGATCAGAAACAGCTTAAAAAATCGTCAAAAACAGGTTAAAAAATCGAAAAAACAGCTTGAAATTGTCAAAAAAACTCAACATTAGTCAAAAACAGCTAAATAATCGTCAAATCAGCTAAAAATCGTCAAACATAGCCATAAATCGTCAAAAACAGCTAAAAATTCTTTAAAAACAGTTAAAATATCGTCAAAACAGATATAAATCAACACATACAGCTAAAAATTCCTCAAAAACAGATATAAAATAGGCAATAGAGCTAAAAAAACATCAAAAACGACTAAAAAAATCGTCAAAACAGTTGAAAATTCTTCAGAAACAGCTAATGATCGTCAAAAACAGCTATAAATTCATCAAAAACAACAAAATAATGGTCAAAACAGCAAAAAAAAATGTAAAAAATACTAAAGGACGTCAGAAACAGCTAAAAATTCGTCGAAAACAACTAATGATCGACAAAAACAGCTATAAATTCTTCATAAACAGCTAAAAAATCTTCAGAACGGCTAGAAATCGTCGATAAAACTAAAATATCGTCAAAAGAGTTTAAAAAATCGTAAAAAATACAAAAATCGTAAAAAACAGCTAAGACTTCGAACAAAAACTGTCAAAATTTCTTTAAATACAGCTAATAATTATCAAAAACATCTAAACATTCGTCAAAAACAGCAAATTTTCGTCAAAACAGCTAAGAAATCGTCAATAACATGCTAAAAATTGTCAAAGAAAGGTTAAAATTCGTCAAAACAGCTAATACTCAAACAGTTAAAAATTCTTTATATACAGCTAATAATTGTCAAAAATATCTAAACATTCGTCACAAACAGATTAAAAAACGTCAAAAGAGCTAAAAATCGTCAAAAAAATATTAAATCGTCAAAAGAGCTAAACATTCGTCAGAAACAGCTATCACGTCAAAAACAACGATATTTGACATTTTTATATACGTTCTTGACGTTTATTTAGCTGTTTTGACGATTTTTTTAGCTATTTTTGACAATTTTTAGCTGTTTTGACAATTTATTAGCTGTTTTTGACGATTATTTAGCTGTTTTTGATTATTTTAGCTTTTTTTACGATTTGTTTGGGTGTTTTGACGATTTTTGCTGTTTTTGACGATTGCTAACTATTTACGATTTTAAATCTGTTTTTGACGTATTTTTAGCTGTTTTTGACGCTTCTTAGCTCTTTTGACGATTTTATATCTGTTTGTGACGATTTTGTAGTTGTTTTGACGATTTTTAGCTGTGTTTGACTATTTTTAGCTGTTTTGACGTATTTTTAGCTGTTTTTGACGATTTCTAGCTGTTTTGACGTGTTTCAGTCATTTTTGACGTTTTTAGCTCTTTTTCCGATTGTATATCTGTTTTTAACGATATTGTAGCTGTTTTTAACAAATTTGTAGCTGTTTTTGACGATTGTTTAGCTGTTTTTGACGATTGTTAGTTCTTTTGACGATTTTTAGCTGTTTTTGACGTCTTTTTAGCGTTTTTGACGATTTGGTTGCTGTTTTCGACTATTTTTAGCAATTATTTATTATTTTTTAGCTGTTTTGACGATTATTTAGCTGTTTTGACGAAATTTTTGCTGTTTTTGACGAATTTAATAATTTTTTAAGATTTTTTAGCTGTTTTGGCGATTTTTTAGCTGTTTATTACGATTTTTTTAACTGTTTTGACGAATGTTTTGCCGTTTTTGACGATTTTTTTAAAATCTAATGCTGGAAAGAAAAATTTGTTATATGAATTCTTTTTTAAATTTCCCTCAAAGATTTTGTCAAAGTTCGGAATTTTTATAATTTAAGAGTTTGAAATTTTGTTTTGGTTAAACGGTATGAGTAAGGTTAAAAACTATTCTCTTTTCAGTTACAACAGCTGTTAAGCATTTTTAGAGAAAAAATTAAACAACGCATCTCAAATACTTACGTCACCATGACTACAAATGACTGTAAAGTCATGGTTTTGGAACCGGAATTTTTTTGTAAAGATTACACTACTGCTATTTGAAAATTATATTAAGTATCGTAAATAATCCTAAATTATCATAAATATCGTAAATTATCGAAAAATATCGTCTTCATCCAATAAGGCTTGCAAGTCCTTGTCTTCAAACTTTTTCGGTGGTTTCCCTTTGTCCTCGTTTCTCACGACAAAGTCACCACTATTAAATTTTTTTCGCCACTCGAAGCACTGAGTTTTGCCAAGAGCATGTTCACCGTATGTTTCGACAAGCATTCTATCTAACTGCAGCAGTTTTCTTCAAATGGCAGCAGAAAACCAATGCTGTCCGCAAATCATAGTTCGTAGGCACAAAACTCCACTGGTTTGAGGTTATAGAAAATTATACCGGTGCATGAAACTTCGGTTTTTGCTTGTTGACAAACTTTGTCAGCTGTTAGAGGGAGAAGATGGCGCTGCAGAACGGTCTTACGGTATTTAAACCGATAGCGAGCACCATCTACAGGGAATTTCCAGTTTCATAATGTCACACCTGGTAGTAATCACGTAATTTTACTATGCCCTTTTGCTAGAAGAAGACGTATTTTGAAACTTGCAGTGGTGCTATGGAAACTAAAATTCATATTTTATTTCATGAAAACTTTCGCTGAATTCATTGTTGTCTATATGAATATTCGTATCATCCCTCCAAACCTCCGACGTTTACGCGGAAGAAACATGTCCTGATCTATGTCGCGATGTTGAGAGTCGACTGCATTTTAATAATATCTCTCCACGTCGTCGTCTGCCTTCAACAAACCGAGCCGAGGATTTGCTAGATCCCGACGTGAATCCCGTCTCTCAAATATACGTTCTTTCATTCAGTTTAGGACTTTAGAATGTCAATTCAGTCTTGCGCAAGACAAGCACGACTTTGCTCATACGGGTGTAGTTGGGATCGCGTGCTTCGGAAATGAAGGTGGCGTCCGCAAACAGAGAACTTGGTTCGATGCATGAACACCCGCTGGGGGCAGTACTTCTTTGCCAGCCTTCAAATTGACCTGCGGTTCTGCACTTATATTTATCTCGCTTTTGCTTGCTTCTGCTCTACATTCTGAATACTGCCGAGCTTCATGCAAGCCTCATCTTAATTTTAGATCGTATAATTTGTAAACATGCATACATTTCTATCAAAATAAAATGTAGAAATATATATCATGCTGACTAAGAAATCTCCTTATAATTGAAATCCGACTAAATATATAAATAGAAGTAAGAGAGAAGGAATATTCATGTACTGTCTAAAGAACAAAATTTATTTTTTTAATTAAAATTATCATCATACATTCCCTTAATAACAGGTGATTAAAACATGCATTGTATTATAAAATCAAAAATCATGAAAATACACCATGCGATAAAATATACAGGTACAAAATAAAGTAAAGTAAATATACTTTCTTTCACTGTTGATATTCTTATAATTTTCCCTAAATGAATTACCACACAAAATTCCAATTCATTCATAATATTCCATAAGAAGGGAGTGTATCACGTTTCTTAGGGATTCTATCCTCATTTATTCAAAGTACCGCATTTTATACCAGAGGTCCTCTTCTTACGAAGTGGTTACGCACCAGAAAATTCCGCGAAAGACAAATTTGAGACTGAGCAGTAATTTGGGTTTTGATAAATTCAGGGATTGGCTAAAGTACAAGTGGAATCATTTCAATATCTTTTGGTTTGAGAGTGGAAAATGGTGAATAATGCAAGAAGTCAATTAGCGAACGAGATATATAATGAGTCAAATTGAAACAGAAAAGTGAAATAAAAAATAATATGAAGAACAAAACCTACAAAAAAAATATGTAAAATCTACATAAAAAGTGTATAAAATAATCCAGCAGCAATTTCCTTTCACCTCTTTTTTGATGATGAACATATATGTATTAATAACATAATAATAATTAATAACATATTGTACGTATTTTGATTTAGTTGGAAACAATAATGTCCTCCAATCATATCCTTTGCAATTATTTTTAATTAGATTTAGTTATTTTTAGTATATTAATCTTAAGGGTACATTAATACCATCGTTATATCATATTTTTGTAATGTCCAAGTTATGGAATATTGGATAACACGCATTACACCATCAGTTGGTTCATATGCCCAAGCGTCGTTGTAAAATTTATAAGCAAACTAGCTGAAGCGCCCGTTGATTCTCAACGGGGAATATAGAAGTAGATTGAATTCAAGTTGCCAGTCGTGCAATGCGTAAATTATCTTTAGAATAGTCTTAAATTCCAAGCTATTTTTACTGGACAGGAAAATTCATGAGCTCGGCTCAACAATCGCATTGATCGTGAGGAGGATTGGCTGTTTACAACCTCAACAATTTTGGAAAATTCACGCGTATTTTGTCGAAATTTCGATGCGGAAGCAATATTCCACAATCAAAATTAGAATATTCATGTAATTACCGTTCTTTTGCTTCTTGCCTCGACTCAGCACGACTATTTTCTATTTTAATTCTTCAAAAGAAATATAGCCTGCTACCGATAAAAGTGAAGATTAGATTTATTCTTTATGGAAACACATCTGAGCGATCTTGGTTCAAACCCAGAAAAATTATCGAATAAAATTGAGACAGTACGTCATTCCTGGTCCCAGAAAACACGTACGCAAAGTTTTGACGCGAATTTGGCAAACGGTTTGTACTAAAATCGAAGATACACAACATACAAACAAACGTACAAACCCACAGAATATTTGCTTTATATCATACAAGGCATCTAACTTCCCTCATTCATGAGCTGGTAATCTCCTCACAGCAATTACGTACCTGCAATTGCTGGTTACCTTCTTACAGAAAATTTCTCGTTATCCATGTAATATGTCGTCCTCTTCAATCATCAGCTTTATGAGCCTAAAGTCCACGAGTATTTTTACGGGATAAAACATGAGCTCGGATTCAACAATGGGATCGGTCGTCAGGGGGATGAGTTGTTTATAGCCTCGAATTTTCACAAACGTTTTTGTATATTTTACCAATATTCTCGCAAATTCTAATCGAAAGTAAGATTTCATGTCCAAAATAAGAATCTTTATTCGATTTTCTTTCTTTCGGTGTTTGTTTCGACTCTGTACAACTATTCCTTCTAATTTAATTCTCCAGGAGAAATAAAGCCTGCAACCGATAAAAGTGAAGCTTACGTGTATTCCTTATGAAAATCTATCTGAGCGGTCTTGGTTCGAACCCAGCAAAATTCTTGAATAAAAATTCGACAGTACTTCCTTCCTGATGTCAGAGGACACGCATGCAAAGTTTGAGACAAATCGGGCAAACGGTGTGGACTCCAATCCAAGACAAACAAACAAACCCACAAACACACAAACCCACAAACAGACCCACAGAATTTCTGCTTTATATATATATAGATGAGTTCTCATTCTGTCCCCGAACACAACATGGCGATAATATAATTCATTCAGTTTTACTGATCAAAATTGAACTGGAAAACTGTCATAAAAAGAGTACGCTAATCAGTGGCGGCGGGTCCATTGGGTTCACTGGTTTACTGAACCCCCTAAGAAAACTACTGTACTATTTTCATTTATACCAATGTTCTTACCATAACCCAAATAACCATAACACCAATTACTGGACCTAACTTTTCCTTCGTTGAGTCGCGATTCCTGCCGCTTTTGGTTCCAACTAGCTTGACTCCGCGCGAGGTTCACTTCCCAAAGTGAACCCCTTCAGACGTCGCGTTACTGGTGAAGAGCGGTGAGGGGAAAGAGGGGCATACGGCCTTTAAACATGGGCCGATCGCTGCACTACGTTGCAGCGACAGCCGACGCGAATGGCTTCATAGAATTTTCGGAAATTTGTTTTAGGCACTTTCCGGCAAATTAGAGAATTGAAATTCAAGGAATCGCTGGAAGCCGTGTATGTTCAACGAAAACTATAAAGACACCCTCGAAAATTATCCCTTGTTCGACGCTAGGTCAGGGCAAATATTCTCCAATTTAAAATGTATTACATTTACAATTTATCTTTTACCTTATGATCATTGGTTCGACGCTGGGGCACCATTTGTATTCTACCATATATTTCAAAGGTGGATTGTAGAATTACGTTTGAAGACTTTCCCGATATGATATCGACTTGAAATCAGTATCATCAATATTCTTGCAGTATGCAAGCAACTTTTACTCGTATATATATATATATATATATATATATATATATATATATATATATATATATATATATATATATGGATAATTAATTTTAAATAAGAATTTCTAAAAAAAATTTCATTTTTAATTTTTTCTTTAAAGAAATAATTACATTGTACTTGGCAAAATACTTTTTAACAAATTCATGCATTTCATAAGTTTCTGCATCTGTAAGCTTTCTTCCTCTTTCTCCAATCTCTAAAAATCTGATGTGGCCAGCACATGACTTTCTCCATATATATGATGTAAATACTTATCTACGACAGTAATTTCGAACTCTATATTCCATCTAAACTTGGAAGATGAGTGATTAATTCATATATTATTATCTTTTACGTCACAAACATTATAAATAATGTTTTTCGGGACATGCTCGATGAAGAACGATGAATTTGGCCTTTCGTCCATAGAGCCCAGAGCGCCCTCTAAGTACATAATCAGCAACTTCCGGTTTATCAGTATTTCATGAATAACTCCTAAACAATCAGTGATACAAAAATATGTTGCGATCAAAAGTTATAGTTAATTACATTTTCTAAAACATTTATAAATAATAGTATATACCTAAATATCATATTTATGGAGATATTTTGAAAACCGGAAATGAGCTTTGAAGAATGAAGATCGACTTTCGGTTGACCGATTTACTCCAAAAACTAATCAACTCTAACGACTGTAATAAAAGTATAATATATGAAATTTTGTGTTGATTCGACAATTAGTTTTCATGGTAGAGCGCCCACAAAGTACATAATCATCTTCTTCCGGTTGATCGGTATTTCACGAATAACTCCTAACCAACCGGTGATACAAAAATATGTTAAATACAAAAGTTATAGTAAATTACATTTTCTAAAACTTTTATAAGTAATAAAATATACGTATATATCATATTTATGGAGATATTTTGAAAACCGGAAATGAGCTTTATTGAATAAAGCTCGACTTCCGGTTGACCGATTTACTCCAAAAACTAATCAACTCTGACAGCACACACCACAGTACTATATATGAAGTTTAGCATTGATACAACTAATAGTTTTCACGTTAGAGCGCCCTCTGTCACACACACACACACACACACACACACACATACACACAGACATCATTCCGAAAATGGTCAAAACGTGTTCTAGGGACCCCAAAACATGTATTTCCGTTGAAATCTCGAAGTCGAATTTTTTCATGAAAACAATACTTTCTCTATACTTCGTATATGGATGGAGAAAGTAAAAAGTAATAAACGGCCAACAGCACGTCCTTGGTCATACTATGCAGTTCCAACACTGTTAACTGCGATGTGTAAATCCTAGAATGTATAGCTTCTCTAGGAAGGCTTGACTGTTTGTTGGATTTAAGTGAGGTATGGATTGACACAGCTCTCTCCGTGACAGCACTATAAGAAGTTAAAGTAAGATCTGCCAGAATTAATTTGTTGTAAAATTGATGGATATTGTGATACCTTCCAGTAATGGTAAAGCCTAGCTATTGACGAAGTCATGGCTGGAGGAGGAGGAACATAGGGCCCGCCTCCTTCCCGAACTCTATTCCTGAAAAGAAACATTTTATCCAAACTCTAGCATCTAACGCTTCCTGACTTTGGTTTAACACGCGTAGAACTTGAGTTTTTTCCTTATTTTCCGGCGCCTAATACTGTCTCTGGGCGACAAAACTTGGCACTAGCTATTCGTGTCGCCTACTTTGCATGTTATTTTATGCACTGGTGTCTGCAGCTATGTAATGGCTACCCATAATGCGCTGCAATATTAAGAATTTATGGAATTTTTTCGTATCCAGTGTACTTATTCAGTTACCGGTGTTGTGGTTGCTTGTGGCGTATTCAGTATGTAAACCAACTGCGTTACTTGTCTGTGAACAGTTTTTCTCGCTTTTTATGATGAATAGAGTCCAATTTCCGAAAGGGATTAATTTTTCCTCTATTTCTGTTTAAGAAAAATGTGCAATAAAAGATATACTTCTTTTATAAGTCCTATTACTTTGCTGAACTTATCTCAGAGTCAGAGAAGCAAAGGTAGGCAATACTTCCGAGTGTTTAAGCCATAGATATATGAGAGAAACAGTTGTATTTGTGGCTGCGACTCTTCCAATGGGCTACACTGTTTCCCTTGTTTGCTCTTTACGAAAGACAAGGACGCGACCTGGGCAAAAATAGGTGTATTTGATTTGGGGCATTAATCTCAAAACATTATTCGGTGACAGTGCTGCCAAATACTTTAACCCTGAATAAAACAATATAAGGTAAATAATGAGGTTTCTTATGATTGTATTTGATAGGTATTTAGAAAAATAAATACACCTTGAATATTAATATGTATTTTGGCCTTTAAAAATATATACGGAGAAATATGAATCGAGAATTTAAATAAAAACTCAATTTTCGAGAATATAGGGATTTTGTACAACAAAGGCAACCTTATGGCAAGGAAATTGATTAAACCCGAAATATTAATTTTCATATTTCTACTGCTTTTATCCTTGGTTGTTGTGAATTATACTGCGTCCATGTAAGCAGAGGCAATATTCTAGTATGAGCCAGAATATTTAATGTAATCTAATAATAATAAATATTTAACCATAATCGCGGCCACTTAAGAATATACGAATTTTGAAGTGAACCCCCTGTTATTTTAGTCACGCGCCGCCACTGACGCTAATGCAAAGGGAGGATCTGAGATGAATAATCGAGATCATTAAGCGAAATTAAAAGTTTTAAACTCACCACGTTGACGAAGATGGTTTTGCAAGAGAATGTTTGATAATTTTAGATGAATGATTAGAAAACAAAGTATGTAATTTACTGTCACAAAAATCTACAGCCATGCAGCAAACGTTACACGACAGAGACAGGTCACGAATCCTATAAACTTCCATTTCCTCAATTAACTACTCTCATTAAGATTTGTCAGGTGTAAGGGTAACACCTTCGTAATGGAGAGCACTCATTCCACAAATCACGATCATTAAGACAGCATGTGTCATTCCTACGAATCCGTCCGGCCACTGTGCATTGTATCGGTCACGAACAGCGGAAGATGGACAAGATTTGCGTTGCTACGGTCGCCGACGCTTCCTTATCTTTCACCGTTCCACTTCTAGGTCATATTTTGCACACTTATGTTTGTCGTCATCTTATGTGCTCGTCCCTGCATTTAAACCAGAATATTTTTCCAATCATCTGAAGAAGAAAATCTATTCTACATATTTCGCGCTAACAATATTTGACGTTATTATGGATAGAGAAAGCGGCATTTCGCGGTCTTTAAGCCTAATGCAGCGAAAGACTATGCATATTGGTACGAAGTCTTCAGGATCTCGGTTAAGTGTTAGTAATATATTTGATTCTACCAATATGAATGATTAATTTATTTATGTTAACAATAAAAATTATTTATGAAACTTTATGTTGTTGCTCCTAAGTTGATGATATTCTGACAGTTTCTTCTCACAGGTGACTGTAATCAACATCGATGTTAGGAATTATTTGGAGGACCTACAGTAATCGAATGAATACTTGTAGCCATCGGCAAATGAATTACGTTTTTATTCCGGGTTTGTTCATGTGTGACGACCTTAGGGCCCCGGGATGGCTCGGGCGTGGATTTTATAAAATTTGTCGGGTTTGGGTGTCAATACAAGAGTAAAATAAGAAAAAGTTGAAGAGGAATTGACTCCGCCCGCACTCGGAAGGATTAAAGGGAAGGGAAACAAGGAAATGATAAAATAGGATACTTAGTTTCCACAGACGCAGATCATTCACTCAATGATTCTCATCGCCAATCATCACAGGGAACGAGGACAATAAGAGAGGGAATTAAACGATGGTAAGTCTGTCAAGGAACAGAAACACAGGCAGCTCTAACCTTGCCAGCAGGCTTAAAAAAATGCGAAAAAGAGTAGGGAAATAGGAAAAATATGATCAGGGACTTTTCTGGAACTAAACATGCAAATACGATCGGAGACTCTCACTGAACTAAACTTATGAAAACAATCGGGGACTTTTCCTGACGTGATCACAAAGACCAACGCGACTCACGTAAGATCGTCTCTTTGCCTAAGGACCCGAAATCCAAAAATCACCGACGATTACTGTCGACGTAAACTTTTACTTCTTTTAAAAATATCTTTCAACTGAAGTTGTTGAAGTTGAAGTTAAGTGAAATTTATCAAAAATGTCTCATGTTATGAAAACAAGAAAAAATGAAATGAGGTTTTCATCTTCTATTCATACTCACATTTTCCCTCATTTTTTACATGTATACAATTATTTTAAACTTTAATCTTGTTCTGCTTTGCATATAATATCTAAGGATGAGATGGAATCCTCGAAAGTGGTCGTTCTGTTATCAATATATTTTCAGTTTTTGTTTTCTTCGGAAATGAGAGAAAAAATGTTTCACAACGTATCACTTGAATTATTAAACAAGTTTTATTATTATTAAATAATTATTTTTTGGACCCGAGGGGATTGTTCTAAAGAAACATGCTGAAATAAGGAATTTTCTTTGAAAAAGTTTCCCGCACAAATTATCAAAATAGACTAATCGAATTACGGAAGTTTTGGCGCAACAGTAGAAAGCAGCGAAGGGAACTTTACATTTAACATTGGGAACATTTATTAATTAAATTATTATTATTATTGTCGTGTTTTTAACCTTTTCCCGAGGATATCCTGTATCCCTTACCAAGAACACAATCATTCGTAGACGAAATCCGTGGTACTCATTCAAGGATATTACGTCCATTTCTGGCATTATAAATAAACAGCAGAGAAGCTGAGACAACCCTTTAGCATTCATCCGAATCCAATAACCCTAACTACTAATAATTTAAGACGATGGTTTTCATGATATGTCTCGCGAAAGATCGGCGGGATTCGCGATTGTTCGTGAGAATCGTTGTTGTTGTTGCTGTTGTACATACATAGATTTATACTCTTCATTTCCATAAGAAATAACAACCATTTTTCTTCTTTTTTCGCAGGATGGACCTGGACAATAGGAAATGAATATTGGAAGAAATGGAAAGCGCGAAAGCTCTGTATGCGTCGGATATGAAAGACAGGTGCGAGTTTTTTTTATTCAAGAGCGCCTCCACACGGCAGAATGTGGAGAATGATGGGAGGCGCAATGTCGGGGTGGATGAAAACAAAAGAGTGCGGTGCGCCGCTGTGGACAGAGACCATTGAAAAGGAAGGACGACTTAATTATGGCGGGATTCTAATTGTGCCCCCGGAAATTTAAAAAAGGAGCAAAAATGAGAATGGCGTATGACACTCTATGGCCATTACGAAAGGGTGTGCGCCTAGTTATATTCAGCAGGGTTTTCATAGATATAATTAAATCGCTTAGAAGTTAAACTTCGAAGACTTTCCAATTGTATTATTGAAAATTATATTTCAAAAGTAAGCACTAGTAATGCAATATTCGGGTACATAAATGAAAAGTGTTATACGGCCTTATAAGTAAATTCTGTTAAACTTCATTAGCATCTGACTCCTATTGACTTCTTAATTTGTGCCCTCCCTTCTCTAAAATATGAACTTTTTCATAATGGCTCTTAATAATGTAGATTACTGCAAAAAGAAAACATACGTACACATAATCCTCAAACTAAGGTTTTCTTACAGATCGATTTCAAAATAAGTCAAACGTCTTTTCGGGTAGTTTTAAAACGCTCATCTTTATGGATGTTAATGCTGCTTTGATTTACGATGTTTTTCTAAAATGGAAATAAATGCTGTAAATCTTTTGCTTGGATATGTAAGCTTAATAAAACTTATGTAATCTAATGCATTGCATTTTATTTTCTGGTTTACACGCTGGTTTCCTTATTGGTTAAATGAGAAAATAATTATGTACCCATCGACACCCTGAAGAAACCTCTCGCACCTTGGGAGGGTTCTTGCTCGTCTAGCTTTGTACCACTGATTTGTAAAGTGTGTTTGAAGTAAAACGCAAGTAAACAGAACACTGACGAAAAGCGCCATAGGAGAACCTCGAGTACAAAAATGCAAAGTAGAACATATTTTTAGATAACACTCCTGGCAGAATCCAAGTGGCCGTAGAAGTATTAGCAGTAGTAAGTATTGACGTATTATCCTAATAGCCATAATACTAGCTATAATAGTAGTCTGTGACTATTGGAAAATGAAAGAATTGATTCTAAATAGACTTTGCACTTGAGCAGCCGGATACAAGGTTTTCTACATACAGCTGTAGTAACAGTTCGGGGCACATGGAAATTATGGAAATGGATTTCGGAATATGTGAAAGAATGTATAAAAGGAGAATGGCCCATAGAAGAGGAGGAGGGCAAAGAAAAAGTATGCATAAAAAGTGGATGTTGATATTCTGAACAAGTGTACGTAGCTTCAAAAATAAACTGTTAACTTGTTGACCTCAGAAGCAAGCAGCAAGTTGCGTACACTTGTAAGACAAAGCTTTTACCTCTAGCATGTGAGATTTTTTCAAGTTCCGATGCAAAAGGTCGGCGAAAACAAACGAATGCAAATGCGATTAAAGGAGATTAGGAGAGCCGAAAAAGAGGAAAAATAAACGAGAATCCTTCGTTTGTTTTCCCTCGTCCGCTTTGAAGTCCGTCTGCTTTCATGTCAGCGAATTTCCAATGAAACTGTCGAAGGAGAACCGATCTCTCGCGTTTGTGTCATGACCCTTCCTCTATCGAAATTCTGGATTCATTAATTATTTTTTGTGAAATACCTCGCAGAAAGAAGATAAGTTTGCAGGTAATAAGCATTATCTATAATACCTTTTTACGTGTAACTATAACATTTCCGGTCATCTCCAAAATTCCACAGAAAAACAGGCGTCAAAGAAGGCAGATTACGAAAGCATTAACAATTAAGATTAGATCCAGAATTCCGATTTCTTTTCATCTTGGCCCTAAACCGGCTGCTTGAATGAAACTCGTGGAAAATGTGAAATAAATTTTTCTCAGCTATCATATATGTAATTATAAAGATCATGTTATTGAATGATACATTAATTAAAGTAGTAACACAATATATGAAAACATGAATTGAAATTTAGAGGCAGATATTGTAGAAAAATCACCATAAATTACAATCGGATATCTTTCCCATTCGAAATTTTACCTAGAAGAATAATGGTGGTATCATTTCATCAAAAACTGGGGAAGGAAATTTTTTCCAACGGTCTCAATTGGCTCCGTCAAAGGAAAGAAGGATTCGCTATATTCTATACTTAAACAGGCACATTGGATTTAGGAATCACATCTCATTTAAAAGAGCTAATTTGAAAAAGTTGCATATTACCCTACTAAAATAAAATGGAAGACCATGATAAACACATTTATATATACGGAATCGTACAATTAATTTGGCTCCCCTGGTAATTAAGAGAAACGTTTTTTAAGAATCCCTGTTCATTTCCATTGAAAACCTGAAATTCAGTACACTAATTTATGACAAATACATGATTTCTACGCCTATTCAGCAGGAAGGCTTCCACGGATTCCAGAGGGAGAGGACATTGTTTTTTCTACTTAAATTAATGAATCAATTTGAAGACAACCTTCATTTGATAGGTGGCCGCATTTTATTGGCGTGACTTAAGTTTGGGAAATAATTTAAAAAGCAAATTACGTCAATCCTGTTTGCGAATGCTTAGTTCATAATATTTTGAAGTAATATAATGATCAGACTATGACGTCCTGATCTGATGATAGGAATGTCCCAGCAGACACTGTTTATGCGAACTGTAGAAGGAAGGGAGGTGTTGTCCACACTTTGACCCATAGAGTGACAGCCGATACTTGCAATATTTCTAAAGACCATACTTTGCTTAGCACAGAACTGTCAAGTTCATTTTCTCTGTGAAAATCGTTTCATCCTCGGCTCAATTGCTGTGTTAAGGCCTAAAACCTAAATAGATATGCATAAATAGGAGATTTTCTTTTTAAGATGATTTAACTAATATTTAAGCATTATAAAAAGTCAGATTTATCTTATCAGAATGATGTCCATTACCTTATGTAGACCAAATGAAGAGCTCCCGTTTTAAAATTGTAAGTGGACCGCTTAGTAAAATGATGGAAATCTTCAAGATGCTTGTAGAATTTCACTTCAATATCAGATGGGCCAAATCAACTATAACGAAATTTCATAAACACTTTTCTTTATCTGTAATAAAATAGTACCCTATATGTAGTTCAATATGGGCTGTTCAGCACATATGTGTGCGTATATGGAAATTTATAATGAATTACTTCTGAATCATCCCTAGATTCTCCATAGTAAATCATACGGCCTGTTTGTTTTTGACGGGCCAGTAATTACACGTTGGTCCGATATCCTGACTACAAATTTCTCCAGTTTTCCGCTCCTTCCCAAAGACGGTGAAAATTTCCCTCGTCTGAAACGAGGGAGTTCTCAAAATTCCGAGCGAGTGCTACGGAGAATCTACCTTCGGCATATTAATTCGGAAATCAGTACATATCATCCGAAGCCTTTTATTCTCCTTACGACTGAAATTTTTCCCAACCGATACCCTATTCTTCTAACTTCCGGTTTCTCACATCCATACCTGTTTACTAAAATAATTACTTTCACGTTTTGTTTTTGCCTTTTAACATCCATACCTTTCTATGTCATATTTCATATTCTCCCAAAAATCTGAATAATTCGTCCCAAAGATTATTTGCCCGTGCCGCAAAAACTGATGGCAATACGCCATTAGTTTTGAGATGAGAAATATCCTATTATAAAATTGCGTGAAGTGTCCGGTACGCCCATGTATTTGAATTCCTTCTCTAGATTCATCGCTTTCATTCAACAGGAATGTAAACTGGAGCAAAATACTACAAAAACTCATTTGGAAAATAAATCGTTAGCTTAGTAATAGCAAACGATTGCTTTCTATGTTATTAGTATTATTTATTACTACGTTAACACTACAAGTAGATTATAAATCAGGTGGTAGTGGCTGGACGTTACATATAATACATGCATGCATTCATACAGTCGTACATGGTCAAGCAATATATAGATAGTGTAAATTGAGGGGTAAACACTATACCCGTGAGGCATTTGGAGGGAGGGAAACCCCTCGGAAAACCTCCCTCTGACAGAAGTCAAGACATGTATATAATACAAAATTTACAAATATTATCCCGTCCCGTGAAAAGAAAACATTAACAGAATTAAATTAACAGTTATTACAATTTATTTAACTCCGCCTTGAAGGTATGCACTTGGGAAGGAAATGGCTCAAATATACCTGCAGGGAGAGCGTTCCATTGATCTATTGTTCTATTAAGGAAGGAGAATTTATCAATGCTAGTCCTTTGAGAAGGACGTTCAATTTTATAACTATGGTCTTTCATGCTTAAATAATTGGGGTTTCTAATTCTTCTCTCAATATCTGCCCATCTATAACTCTTTTTGACTAAAAAAAAGTCTCCAAGAACTCTAGGCACCTAAAAAATATCTTTAGGAATTTTTGCCTCCAGAATCGAAATTCTTCCAGAATGAACCAATAGCGAGATGGCAACCGTATGTCCAGACGCTCTGGTTATGAAGAAATATTAATCCTTTATTGGTCGCGTCGAAACACATTGATTCGACTGGTTTTGCATCGATAATTCCTGTAAATGATAATTCCTTCGCTCTTCTCTCTAGTATCCCATTTATTTTCCTTTTATCAGTTAGTAATGTTCGATTTCCAAATTATGCTTTGCTTCTCTGAACAGACATTTTGACCTGACGCGAGCACAAGTGTAACAGTTTGTTCTCGCTTTTGATCCGACACTTGGTTGCTGTTTTACATGATAATTGGTCTAAGGCTCCGTAATTTCATTTAATATTTATAAAAGAATGGGTTATTATAGATTTCCAGCGCAGAAAAAAAATGTTATTAACAATTACTGTAAATTAGTGATGTGTTTAAAAGCTTCTTTACGTATAAAAAAGCGGCTATTTTTTATAAAAATATATTAATCTAGTATAAGGGAGAAGTGGATGAAGTATATGCAATAGTATCGTGAATACGACTTGTTAGTTGTAATGTATTCGTCTATGGTCATAATGACATGACTCGGTCATTTGAGTAAGTTTTTGGGTGCGCCCAGGCAAGGCTAAATATACCATCACCGATAAAAGTGACAAGAGAACGCTCGAAGATGCTTCAAATCGCATTCGGAAAAGTGAAATATCCTCCCAAAAACGTAATAATCGAAGATGGGGAAATTAAAAGTAGTTCGCTGTGCATAACGGAAGAGAAATGTTTAGGAGCGATGGAAAGATATTCGGGAGGCGTTCCATTTCCATCTCTGGAGAGACGGATAGGTATCAGATTAGGTGCAGAGGGCGGGTGATAAGGGCCTTATCGCAAACGTGACCTGCGTTCGAAAAACTAGGGCCAAACTTGAATGGTTTGGAGGAGAACCGCTAAAGAGGGGAAAGGAGCAGGAACGGTCAAGAAATGATGGCTATCGGCCCCATTTTAAGCTTCTTTAATATCTTTCTTTATTTGCTAAATCATCGCTGTTATTGATTTTCTAGCTTTCGGTGGCGGAATGTAATGTCATTGCACGTCGATTTATGACCGAATCGATTTGCACTTTACGACCGTTATTTTGAAAGGACTATGAATGATGAGTCGACATTCTATTTGTGCTGCAATCACTTGGAAGCTGGAAATTAAAGTCATCGTTATTTACTGACATTTATCGTTCCAAGATTTTACGTTGAAATATGTTGGTCAGCAGATGTCTCGTCAGATGACATTTCTTTTTTTCTGGAAAATACAAATATACCAATTTTACAGCCATGTTTAATAATTATATTAATCTAATATTAGTGTCCTCTCATCTCACTGCATTTTTATGATGAAATTAAAATATATATTTATAAACGACACGGAATCAGGCGTAACTTTGTGGTAATTATTAATACTAACAAAATCCATATTGAGGAATCTTTTTATTGAACCACAGAAAACAGTTTGGTTAAGTAAAAAGATTCCTCAATATGGATTGTGTTATAAATTTATAACATAAATCTAGGTAAGAAGGTATCAGTATACGAGTGTAGGTATGTGTAAAACATTAATATCGATGATTAAATAGAAATAAAGATGTTTATGAATATTTGGTCTAAGCCGCCAAAGAAGAACGCAACAAGATATTTACATAACAAGCAATTTCAAGCAAAATGCTAAAAGAGAATGAATAAATTATACTTTTTTAACTTCTTTGTATATTTTAAAACAACTGATGCAGGTTCTAAACTATAATTTGTTCAACTCTTACAATTTGTAGTAATGTTCTTATTTAAATATAGCACTTTTATGTTTCATATCACTATAGAAATGACAGTGTTATTGGCATCCTATTTTACGTTTATTAGGGACCTGGTTAACTTTACATTATATTACGAAAGTAAAACATTGTGATAACGTATCAACCTCAATTTTAAAACTTAAATCATATCTCATATTGATAAGTTAGATTACAGGAGGTATCAAATTGTTTCGACGCTACGCACCTCCAGCATAAAAAAGTGTGAAATGCTCCACACCTTTTTTATACTATTACCCATTTAATCTCATCACGCCAGTTACGTATTGTCAATTGGTCAGGGAAATTTTCAGAATCTCCAAATATAACAACACCGATATATAACAGCGATCGGCTATTCATGCATCCCCAAAATTTAGTTCCAATTGGTCTCAGTGATGCGCGAACTAGAACTAAAGAGCGCTTTCACTTTTAATCTCGAATATCAGAAAAACAGCGATTGGTGATCTTACCTACGCCGATGTTACGGGTGGCTTGTCGAAACCAAACAATTCTCAATAAACTCATATATTCTCCTCTTATTTGTATAAGCTATTGTTTTACTTGCCTGGATCGATAAATGTTTCCGACCCACATATATGTCTGTGATGTGTACCTTCAGCAAGTTGATATTCATTCAATTTCTTTCCTGTTTCTAGCAATACGACCCCAAAATCTTCAATTCCATTTATAGCAGTGGCCTACTTCGAAGACCCTACGTCATCGGCTGCGATGAATTTACATACTTCTTTCTATTACTCCCTCTTTTTTAAAATTCCAATATCCCTGTTCTACTGAGATTCAATTTGCAAAATTGCCCCTATTTTTATTGCGTACCTGGAAATACCTTTGGAAATGGCTACCTTACCACATCATTTTTAGCTTATCCTATAAATTTGTTTACCTTCAAAATTCAATATATTTCTGTATTTTATGTCGTTTACTTTTTCAGAAATATCCTAATTTATTATAAAGAATTGCTTTTACTTTGAGGAAGAACCGAGTCCGCTAGAGTATTTTGTGCCGGTACGAAATGTTGGTTCTTCGCAACCTATTCTGGAAATAATTCTTTCTGTTATTTGATAACATTGCAAGTAAGGTTATTGGAATTGATTAAGCTTTTAATCCAGTTCAATTTTTATATTTGAAAAAGCCATTATTGGCTCTATATATTGAGCATTTTAAAGCCACAGAACTAAATGGCACCTCCACCCCCAACTCAATGCCGAGTATCACCATTTCTCTGCAGACTTTAAACAACCTTTTTCCATTCCATTTTCTTTTACATCATATGCATATAAACCGTTCCTGTTATAGCACGTCATACCTAATGCAATGTAATAGCATAATGTAAAAAATTGATATGAACTACGTCGTTTCTTCTATATAAGCTAATATACGTTATGTTTTTCAGGACAGTCCCGTTTTCAAACCTCCATTCCCGTCTTCGTTATCAAAAATATCGTGTTCTGCCGATTCTAATTAGCATTGAAAATATTTTGCCATAACAAAATTTAATATATTTTAACCAAATTAATCATCTCAGTCATTGGAATAACAATGAAAGCATGTGTAAACGCTTAATAAAGTAAATTTTCGGAAACAGTGTGAAGAGTTATTATTGTAGTTTTCCGTTCTTTTGATGCAAAACTCCTTCCTTTTGGCTTTTTGGGACGGAATCAGAATTATTCATAATGCCTCTTATGGTGTATACAAACTTTGTTGTTGCAGTGGAAATAAACGGTCATATACATAAACGCAAAAATTCACACGACATTTGTTTAGTATATAATTTGGTTGGTATATTGATACATCTACACAGCTACTCGATATGTTAAGTTGTTTCTGGATTGGATGTCTTATCGATAATATGGTTACGTACGATTGATGTTTGATTATAAATTACAATTATTCAAAATACTGAAGTTTCATGATTACAATACTTCTCGGGAGCGCCTCAGTGCAGCATTTATTTTATTCATGTTAGCGTCGTAATCTCCAAACCAATTTGGGGCTCTTTAGGACTGACTCTTTAGTATAACAAACTTTTACATTTTATTGTGTCGATTTTACGGGGGACACAATTAGAAAATATGTGCAATACATGTAACACGAGTCATAAGGAACAAAGAAAAAGTATAACTTTAAAAAACCGCAAGATAATATATTTTTAAACGACCATGGTTTTCACTCATGAAGCATGTGCCTGCGACGATCGCCTGATAATCACTCCATGAGTCGAAACCACGGTCGGTTAAGAATAAATTATCTCGCGGTTTGTAAAAGTTATATTTCTTATTTGTTCCTGATAGAGATCTAACACAAATTCACTGCCCAAGCAGTGGTTTCTATCAAAATTCATTATATTTAATGATAAGAATATCGTCATACAGCAAAATCATAATAATTTTACTAAATTAGAAACTAATGGTCAAATTGATGACTAATAATAATTTAAAGACAGAGGCTAAGAATAAGAAAGTGGACACTGATATCAATCCTCATTGAGGCAAATACAGGATCGATAGCAAAATTGTAAATATATATCTCCTATCCTTTGAATAATACCCTTAGACCAGAGTTTCCCAAACTATGTTCCGCGGAACACCGGTGTTCCCCTGAACCTGAATAGGTTTTCCGCGACAATTTGGAGTGTCAATGGAGAATTGGAGAATAAAAGACATTAAATGCTTAATTGATTCATATTTTAAGTTTTAATTACAATATTATAGTTTTATATTTAAAAATAATTACCAAAAAAATAATTTGTTGTAATTAAATGATTCTTTTATTTCACAAGTAGAATTACCTAACCTAAATATAAGCTTAGTGTTCCGTTAACATTCCCATGTTTGCTTAGTGTTCTGTTAAACTTTCCAGGCTTCCAAAGTGTTCCATTGCAGAAAAAGTTTGGGAAACCCTGCTTTAGACGAACCAATATGACGCGCTATGTGAGACAATGAACTAACTCCTAACAATCGGATGTTTGGGTATCGAAAACTGATTAGCCATCCGCACATCCCTTCATGTGGGGAACACACGCGAGTTAGGTGTAAAGAATCGCTCAGACACAACAGGGAGTGACGCCGGAGAGTGATTGGGGCAAGATGGTGGAGACATAAGATGAAGTGAAAGTGTGCCGTCTGGTGTCAGGAAGAGGAAGCTCGAGGCAAATGAAGAAAAGGAGAGTATGAATGAGACCTGATATTATGGGAGAGCCGATCTTTTATGAAGGGGAAATGGCGAATGGAAAGATGTTATCATCAATTGGCAAAGGGATCGAGGAAGAGATTTAAAGGAGGTGGGGCAAAAAGATGTGGAAGACCTTTTTTTGCGGGACTCATGTAGGCGGACGTAATCTCTAAGTGATGGTCCATTTTTCATTTAAAACGCACCCTCGCCAGTTTTGGGTCCTTTTTTAACAGGGAGATACATTCGCGCGCTTTAAAATGTCCAACCCCTCAGTTTACGCGCTTGCCTAAGAATCCGACGATGTGGAGAGAATTTTGCGAACTATTTTACATGGATACGTCCCTACGGATCAATAGTGGCCTTTCGATTTAGGGGAGATATGCATAAAGAATACGTCAGAAACTTCCTTTCCATGAGGTATGCTATTTTATCATTACTGCACTCTTTCCGTGAGGTTTGGATCAAATGACCCCGCCGACATTCAAGCTGTGTAGTTATTAAGGAATAAAATATGAATTACAAAGGAAACCATTTAACACGAAAATGGAAAAATCATGACATCACTTACAGATGGAGCAGCATTGGTTCGTTCCGTATAGTTTTCAATGCCTAGTAATTACTTTAACGCGAAACAGTTTACATGATAAAACGGTAAAAATGAGAAATTTTATGGACTATAAGTTAGATACTCGCACAAATATCTTCAATTGAATAAGCGATATTCAGGATGGTATCCATTAAAAATAAAGATTATAATCTTCATGTAAGTACTGAATGATAATTATCATTATGAGTATTTTACTTTCAATTTCGTGAATTATCCAATAATATTATATAATGGCGGAAATTAGTGAGCAAAAGTATCACAAAATATTTTATTTAATGCCACCGGATGTGTTTTAACTATTAATAGATCTTATGAGGACACGGCTAAATAGCTGAAACCGGTTCGGTTGCCTTAAATAAATAAAACATTTTGTAAATCCTTTTCTTAGTAATTTTCACCATAGTGCAGTTTCATCAAGTAACAGTTTATACAATTGATACTCTATAAATAAAAGCTGAGTTCACGCTATTCTTTTTATACTTTACAGTTTAAAATTTTAGTTACACGACAACTTATTTCCGATGTGATAGACAATGCATACTTATGTATGGAATCCAGAAAGACGAAATTCAGTTTAGGATATCCGGTTGACGCAAAATGTATAGGGCACTTCTATTTATTTTATGTTAACGGATTTTAACTGTATATAAGCAGCAGTGGAATCCTTGTAACATACATGTAGCAAGGTAATATCAGAACCTTCAAAAAATACTAATATTTTGGCTGTGTAACTACTCCTCAACTGAAGTTTTAAGAATAAAACCCCTTGGTTGCTACAAGGTGAATTGTTGGCACGCGTGGAATAAATGCAGTAATGTCATAACTTTCGACTTAATATTGGCATTTTGTTCAAACTTAATAGCTTCTCTTAAAGCCTGCTTTATCTCACGCATTATGTAACCTCGATACGTGATAGCATCGCATCTCAGGTCCTTACTGCCAGCGTAGAATTATCGACAAGAGTTAATTCAAATTTGCAAACGCCCTGTGATGGATATTGAGGATTCTCCTTCCAACGTCACGTTTTTTACGGCGCCCGAAACACCCTTCACCGAGGAGAAAGTTCTAAGAGCTGAAATCTTGATATAAATGAGGCCTTTTGACAAGAAAATCTTTAAAAACCCTATTTATTAAAGAAGAGCTCGAGAAGATGGGTTGAGGCGATGTGTCGTTATCGGTTGGCATTCGAATGCGATGGGTGGGGAAGGCGGGGGTGGACGAGAG
Organism: Sympetrum striolatum; assembly: GCA_947579665.1. NCBI lineage: Eukaryota > Metazoa > Arthropoda > Insecta > Odonata > Libellulidae > Sympetrum > Sympetrum striolatum. Next base: position 98,192,597 of record OX388347.1, on the reverse strand, counting down.
GAGGGAAAGGGGAAGGAGGGGGTGGGGAGGAGGGGAGAGAGGCGTCACCCATAGAGAACGCCATTATCCTTTTGCATTGATTTGCTATAAGGCAGGGGATAAAAATCCGGGGAAGTTTTATTCCCTTCGACCCTCTTTGGAATGTGAAAACGCAAGGGAAAGAAAAACCGTACGTGCATGCTGCGCAGCGTATGAGACAGTGCCCGAATGTCAAACACTATCCGCTTTTTCCCATCTCAAAAGTCCCTCTCTCTCTTTCCCCATGGAGGGCTCCTCACTCTTACTTCCTATTTCACCTCCCAAGACACCGAAATGAAGCTGCAGGAGAAATCCTTCTAATCATAATTTCATCTTTCTGCAGATCTCTGTATTCATGTGGCGAAATCCTCAAAAGTTTCGCTCGGCCTCAAAACGTTTTCTTTTGCTCTTCTGTCTACGCCGGCCTCTTTACTTCATAAATCTCCGCCAAATATATTCGAAAGTTAATACGGTTATTCCTGACATGTAGACGCTTCTTTAATACATACATATCTTATGTATGATACAAATTCAGAGTCTTATCCAGAATCGAAGTTCACGGAGGAGGCCGTAACATTGCGGATAGTAAAAGTTACGATGTTGTTTGTCAAATCCTTGTTTTATTTAACACTTTCACGCTATCTAGAATTGCCGTTTGCTTGTCATTTTTATGCCGTATAAACCTCATCCAGAAAACACTAGGGAAAATGAAATATTGATTCTCGTAATAGATAAGATTCAAGGAGATTCAAAACACAGATTTTTTCCGTAAGAAATATATTGGAGTGATACTCGGTAATTTCTCGGAGCCTTCCCCGAAACGATAGGATATTTTCACCCGATTGATTACTTGAAGACGCGTTTTAGTATCTTAAAGAATAGCACAAAATGATCCTGGACTCGATGCCATTCCGATACATAGTTTCCCCATGAGAAATACATGGTAGGGATTCTCAGATTTTTTTCCATGCACTTCCTGAAAGGAGATCCGTCTTCCCGAAACGAAGATGCGTCACCTGCCACGAGGATTTAGAGGACTTAAATTAGTCTAATAAACGTATTTGAGTTATTTTAGGATGATCCCTGGTTCGATCCTGACCCGCCATAAGTCATCTTCCGTAATACATGCACTGAAAACTGCGAACGATGAAACTCGTCGGTGGTCAATGAATGAATAAAGGACTAAAACGGCGCTCGGTTTGACGCCGGTCGACCAAATGTTTACTGTCAAATACTTATATTTTCGACTTAGGAAATCCATTCTATTCACTTCGTAAGGAGATTAAAAAAATACCGTGATTAACGACCAATGCGTCTGCTAGTAAATGCATTTGTGTAACTATCAAATCTCGATCGCTGTTTCATTAATACCTCGAGAAAAGTAAGGGAAAGCAATGACTGAATAATAGAGGAAGTTGAGACTGGGGTAAAGTGTCCACTCTAAGACAAGATGTGTGTTTAGTTTACACTAAATTTTGGCCCGACTTTGGTCATATTGGGTTCTTGGACCACATATTTACAGTATCCTAGTTACTTAGTATTACACGACCTCAGAAAATTTCAAAACGCTATGCCGTTGAAGACTATATCAGGAGAGATCTGGATATACAGAGTTATGCAATTGTATTGTTATTTGAATTCAATCAACCAATACTCAATGTATAAAATAATTCTAAGACATGGATTGTACGTTGTTGTTGAATGTTTATATCCGAATGTTATCTTTGTTTTTGTACCTTTCTTATGTCAAATAAAGGCATATTATTTGGAAATGTTTATTTTAATGTGAGTCACGTAGTGTCCATAACTAATGGATCAATAATGTGGCTGCTTACACTCAAAATATCAATAATAATTATATCCCATTATAATCTCCTTAGTAAATAAAAGTCGTTCTTAGATATTAAATAATAGTCGTATTCAAAGCAAATAAATGTTAGTTACATGCAAACTCTGAAAGCAAGGAAATATTTTACTATCGAAATATCCAAATACCCCTAGAAAAGTCCACGAACTCTCCCAAGGGTACGTGAACCCTTGTTTGAAGACCACTTCGTATGCATTGCATAGATGTTTCTGATCTCCACTTCTTTTGCTTTTACCCTCGGGATTCCCTCTGGCGACAATTTTTTCGCCACAGAACGGCTTCCAAAACTCCGTTGCAAGTATTATTGTAATCATATACCCTTAGGAGGCCACCGTTAAATTATCGCACATTTAAGGCGGATCTGAGAATATGTAAAACTGCATGAAAAGTATATGTAATATATCACAAATAAGAAAAAAATGTTATGTAGTAGCTTAGAGTGACAAACATTGATGGATTATTTTATCTCTCTTTTGTACGCTTTGCTAACAGTTATCCTTGTTACTGAATCCCTGTGTTTATTTTTACTCTTCGTGATCTTTGATATATTAGAGAAAATATCATGTTACATTCTCCTGATATATTATTTTAATTTTCACTAACTTCAGTATGGCAAATTGCTGCAATAGATACTCGATATTTTGTCCTAACTTTTACAACTGATTCTTATTTTTTTAGTATTTTTTTATGTTCAAGTTACATTTCCGGTTTCGAACAACGAAGGGATCGCCGTCGCTTGAACTAAGCATAATAAGAAAGAATTTCATTAGTATCGGAAGAGAAGAAACTTTTTATTAGGGAAGAACTTGCTTTGCCTTTGGTGAAAGCGGTCCCTGGTTCGATTCCCGGTGGGAGCCAATGTGCGAAATGACCTAAGCTGTCGAAGCACTTTTAGCAATACTACTACTACCCAAGAACTTGCTTAAAAAACTCTTTATTTTAAATTGTCAAATGTTACCGACTGCTTTCCAAGATAAAAAGTTATTGGGTTAAACTTGTATCTCGAATTAAAGAATGCGGTTGTAAATCTGTACATATATATTACATATATACGAACGTGTGTATTTTATATATGTATAGAAAGCTTTTCCATTGAATACAGAATATCCGATCCCCAAGATACTCCCCACCGAAGATAAAACCACAAACTCAGTATGTTGTCTTGTCACGTATCCCATCTCGCAGGAGAAACTTTTGGGAATCACTTCCCTAGGAAAGGAGGATGTGTTAAGTAGGTGAAGGAGAAAGAATAAGGAAGGGACCGAAGAAGATACGAGGGTGAATTGCGTTGCTTGGTTTATCATGAGACCTTTATACTCAGAATAGAATGTAAAAACACCTACAAGTTCCACATCTTTTCATTTTACTGTCACTTTTATGAATTGATCACAATTTAACTGATGTAGCCATGATGTATTAAGCAAAGTTCAAGCTTAATACATCAGCCGCTACAAATAAAAACACTTTACCAGATATAACGTATTCAAGTACCGACAAATGCTATTCGCAAAGCATTGACGAATTTGATCTAAAATCACTTTCTCCACTTTTAAAATCCATTTCACTTCATTTACTATGTACCAACGTTTATCAATTGCTGTGTACTTACGTATGTAATAATTCTTCAATTTTCGGGATTGGAACACTTTTAAAATGTTATAACTGAAAGAATTTTTCCCATTTGAGATTTAAAAGTACCTCAAATTGCATACATTTTCTTGGAAACTTAAGATTCCCTTTCCCGCGTAGTGAACAATCCAGTAATCTCAACTATTAGAGAAATTAAATGCAACATTCTACACCGAATATGGAGAGTCTACGACCTGAAGTAGTATTTCCCGCCTGCTCTACACCAACATTTGGGGTGAACAGAATTAATTTAAGAAGTAGCACGGTCAACAGATTTGCAGTTTTTCCTATGATTTACGTACTTAATTCCTCCAAAATTGCTCGGTTATGACGAAAGACAGAAGAAGGATTAAATTTAAGTTATTTCATCGACTAATTGATATAAAGGTTTGTTATAGTCTATATTTTGGTTCATCAAAACATTTTTAAATTTGTAAATATAAAGATTTTCGAAGGCATTTAATCCAAAGTTTGCTTCATGTGATAATTTTATGTTGTTTAATGTAATACCATGTCCAGTTTCGGAAATATGTTTGGCAACACTTGACAAGTGTTCCCGCCGATATTTAAAGTGTGCTATATGTTCTTTGAACCTAGTTACTAATTTTATTTTTGTTTGGCCAACATACTTCAATCCACATTCAGGGTATGTTTATAACTCCTATATTGCTTTTTCATTTACAGTCCTCCTAAACTTGACCAGCACCATACTGATAACAGTTTTAATATCAAAATGTCAACCTCTGCTGAACTCTACACTGCATTTACAAGGGGCTTCAAATTTCATAGGATAACCCATTTATATAGCTATTATATTACATTCCGATCCAAGGAAAGGATTAACGCCAGAGATACATTATTGGTTGTAAATTCTTGGTGGCAATAAAGTGCGCAGTCAAATAAAATACATTTTGGTCCCTTGGCACTTTTATGGATTGATGGATGTGTCGCAGTTATGAAAAATAAAAGAAAAGAAAGTTGTTTCGTGCATAGGCTGTTTCGTTATCTATTAAATTGACGTTTTCAAATTCGCCATTTTTTTCTCACGTAGCGATTACCTGTGAGAAAGAGGAATCAGAGAGAAACTAATATTGCAGAAAACCACCTTCATAGACGCGCATACTATTATATGTCTATGTCTATGTAAGAACCCTGCAAGCCACATTTCGGCGTGTGGCAGGGGGTGCAAGGACCTTGACTCTACTTTCTTAAGCGGTTGCTTTCGCGTATACTTCACGGAAAAAATGAATTTTTGAAACGATTCGTTCTAGCATCTATTTCCCTAATCTTTTGGGTGGTATCAGAACGGCCCATTTAACAGGGGGGTCGCATTATATCGGTTACATCATCCGAGAACGTAATTTCTCTAAACTTATTTAATAAATTTATCTTTTGATTTTTTCTTCTATCTTCCAATGATTCCCATCCCGCGTCCTGTAACATCTGAGTAATACTCGCTGTTTTATCGTAGCAATTCTTTACAAATCGTATCGCCTTTCGTTATACTTTTTTCTAAGTCCCAAATATGACATTTCTCGGAGGGGTCCCATACACTACATGCATACTCAAGGTGAGGCCTAACTAACGCAATTATAGATTGTTATATATTTATTATGCAGTATTATACATTGTTCTCAGCCCATAGTCATATATTTATGACAACTCAAGTTTTTGTGACAACCAGGTTTTTTACTATTAATAATATCTTTATTAGCAGAACTCCTTTACGAGGGATTTTTGTAAGGAAAGTAAATCAGTGATTAGCGATGACTGACACTGTGATCGTCCAGTAGACTTCATTACTTTACCTCTAGGCGAGAGCATGATGATATCGCTTGAAAATATTTTACATTCATGAAAACTTCAACCATCACACAAATATTTGCATCATTGAATGAAATGCATGGAAATTAATGAAGTTATATTTAACCCTTTTGATTACTAAGAAAATTACAAACACCGTCCATCCAAATACAACACATATCCTAACCGAATTTTTGAAATGTGTTACTGTATTAATTTGGATAATTGATTCTAAGAACAATGTTTTCTTAAGATATTCAGTCCTTCCTCTTATTTTGGCAAGGAATGCAATTATATCTTAGGAGTAAATTGAGATCGCAAATAAATCTAAGAGAGACTATAATATATTAGAAATTATTACAATTAAATGAGCCGATAAAAAAACTTTTGATTCCACGAGCAATACTTATAGATGCTCCTAGAATTTATCCATTTAACGCAATTATGTCTAGTTAGATCGTTAAAATGCATCTAATTAATCAATTTCTGCAATATTTCAGTTACTTGAAATATTTATCTTTTCAGCAGACATTTACTCGATACTGAACCCTTGCTTTTACTTTATATTTAGAAATTGTTGGTACAACTACGAAACATTTTTCTCGTGGTATACCCCGGATTTCTGGATGGCAGTCTGTAACCGTGAAGATGTATTGGTTTCTATTCCGATGTCAGATAAGTTGGATTCTCATATCTTCAGCTAATAAGGCAGATAAGAGATGTCAATACATGAATATCGGAAATTGTTACTGAGGTCTCTAAATAAAAATATCGAAAATATTGAATGTTCGTTGCACACAAAATATTGACTGAATTCTACATATGCATGCGAGTGATGACGAGTTCATGAAATACAACGATTACTTGATACTTTTCTTACTATTTATTATGAAAAAAATATTGCCAAAGTAAACATAATATTGATATTGCCACTTGATTTTAATTTCGCCTTCTTGACCAATAAATGAGGAAGATTTCTTAAAACTTAAACAGAAATTTATATAGCTGAAATATCCTGTCGATTCGTTCGAAAATTATTTCCGATTTTATTTTGCAAAATACATAAAATTTGTAACCGATGAGAGGAACTGTACTTGCATTTCTTAGTGGAACGTCTTGCCTCGTGTCGAGCCGAGGACTATTAGGTAAATAAAAGATTGCCAACTGTCTGCGTTGCATAAAATTCTATTCATGAGCAAAGGTGGAGTGTATAGCATTCGATTCTATAGTATTCAGCGATCATATGCAAATGCAAATATATTCCAACTTCATAAATATAGGAGAAGATTAGGACATCGTTAAATAAAGAATTTTTAATTAGTTAATCTTAAAGAATGATGTCTCGAGCAATAATTGCACGTTAACTCAATATTTTTGCGTAACAATTGATAACTGAAAGGTTGAACTTTTTAAATATAGCCTGTGCTTCCGCTAAATTATCGAATCTTATATGATAGGTTCAGTTTCTCTTAAGATAAGATAATCAAAAATATTAAGAAGCATTGAGACACTTGACCTTATAAAGAGAAATAGTAACTAAATTAGATAAACGAAGCGCAGGTTGAGTAATTATCGGCTCTTTTACATTAATCAAATTAATTTCTTTCCGGCTTATGATTTGCATTAATAAAATCCACGCATTAAATTCATCGAGTAATTCGTTTACATCAAGAAGTTCCTAGAGCTAAGATAATGCCATGACTATGCCCACGGTGACTTCATAGCCCAACGGAAGAAGTAAAATATAACGTTTAAGAAAATAATCCCGGGCCGTAATTACAACAGTGCTAAGACAATTTATGGAAGAAATGCTTTGCACTTACCGATAACTAACAGCTGAGCCCTTCCACAATTCCTCCTTGCGCGTCTTCATTGGTTCAGAAGTCTCCTCTGTTGGCCTTATGCCACCTTGTTGTATTGATGTCGATCGCCCTACGAGCCTAACCTTACCTTCAGTCAGTGAAGACAATCCTCTCGCCGTAATTTCACCCATCCAAAACCCAGTCAGTCGGTCGGTAAAGGCGATCTGACGGCACTTTCCTTGAAAATATTACGGGAATTTCAGAGTCACGATAAAAAATACTGAAGACAAGAGGAGACCACCTCGACTACTCATCTCTGGTTATGATGTGCAAATATAATGATAATGATTATGGCAAAGGGACTAAGGCTTTTAGGATGAAGGTCGTGCTAGGCAGTGATGAAAGTATGGCAATATAGGTCGTCATCATCAAACACTTACACAAGGAACGACAATAAAAGAAGAGAGAAGATGGAAACGAGGGTGGGGACTTCGAATTTTAGAAAAATACTCAGACAGGGGAAGATGAAAATGTAAAGTTAGAAATGAAAAGGTCCAATATTAATGTACTAGGGTTATGCGAAGTGCGGTGGAAAGGTGGGGAATACTTCTGGAGCGATTATGTTAGACTTATTTTCAGTGGGGGAAATACTAGCCAGAGGGGAATAGCTGTAATGTTGGATTGGAGAGCAGGAGAATCCGTGATAGTCATCCAGCTAATAAGCGATCGGGTTATGTCAGTAGAAGTACAGTCTGAACTAGTAAACACGGTTATAGTTCAGGTGTACTTGCCCACTAGTGATTACAGTGAAGATGATGTAGACGAGGTGTATAAGCAAATTGAAGACGTTAAGGGAGGGGTTAAGGGCGATAAGAATCTCGTTGTTATGAGAGGCTGTAACGTGGTAGTTGGGCAAGGCAAAGATGGTGAAGAGGTGGGAGGGTTCGGATTAGGGAATATAAACGACATAGGGCAAGAGCTGATAGACTTTGGTAGGAGGAATAATCTCTGAATCACAAACACACTCTATCAGCACCACATTAGACGTATGGAAAAAGCCCGTGGATAGAGATTGGTACCAAATTGATTAGATTTAGGTAAAAAAGAGGTTTAGAAGTAGAGATAAAAAATTCGCGAAGCTATCTTGGTGCTGGTGCAGATTTGGAAAGTAAAATAGAAAATAAAACCAAAATAGAAAACGTATAAAATATATATAGAAAAGTATAACTGTATACAAAAATCAGCAATTGATGGGAAATGAAATTAGTAATAGAATGGTGACGGTTAAAGGCAGCAGAGGAAATATATTACAAGATCCAATCACCATAAGGGGACGATAGAAGGAATGCATTGAAGTAATGTATAGGAAAAACATGAAACAAGCCCCATAATAGAAATAAAAAAGAAGAGGAAGCTAAAGAAGATTTTGTTGTTACTGGGATACTAGAGGGTGAAATGGAACTGGTGTTACGGGATATGGAAGCGAATAAAGAAACGTGGGTTGCCAAATCCCTGTGGAGTTCTTTAAGAACCTAGGGGACAAAGTTAAGAGATGTTTCTTTGATTTTATTACGAAAATTTATGATTTAAGAAAATTTCCAGAGGATTTTACGAAATATATCTTATTTCCTTACAGAAAGGTACAACGCTATTGAGTGTTGGGATTATCGTTTAATTACCTTAATCTCCCACGTGAAGAAAGTACTTCTAAGGGTCTTGAATAGACGAATTGATGGGAAAATTAAAGGGCAAATTGGTGGAAAACGTTTGGTTTCCTTTGGGTGATGAGAATACTTGCAGAACGAAGCCTGGAATTTAAGAGGGAATTATGCGTATGTTTTATAGATTTTGAAAAGGCTTTCGATAGAGTTCCGTGGCCAAAACAGATGGAGTTATTAAATAAATAGGGTTGGAATGGAAAGATCGGAGATTGGTTCACAATTTGTGAATTCCTACGTAAGGAAAGCTGATGGAGAATCGGAATGGGCTGAATAGGGAAGGTGGTAAGACAAAGGTGTAATATTTCACCAGCACTTTTTAATATATATGCACAAGAAATGGTGAAGAATTATTAGGAAGAATGGATGAGGGAGTAGTTGTTGGTGAGGAAGTAGCGAAGTCTGTAAGGCATGCTCACGACATAACTATTGTATGTGATTCGATAAAGGATTTGCAAATATCAGTAAATGCACTGAACGATAAGCAAGGGAATGTGAAATGAAAATGAACGTAGGTAAAACTAAAGTAATGCAATTCACTGAGGGAAGGAGATCTAAATTAACAATAAGGGTGGATGGGGAAAAATTAGATCAGGTAAATACATTTTCTATGTGGAAAGTACTATTTCTTAGGACGGAATATGCATAGATGAGGTTCGTAAAAGAATAACCTTGGCCAAGAAAACATTATTGAAACTAAGAGAATTGATGACCAAAGGTCTTGGCAAAGGATTCCGGAAATGATCCGTAAAATCCTTGTTGTGGAGATTTTACATTATGGGTGAGACATTAAGAAAGGAGGAAGTCGAATTAAGTGGACATTAAGAAAGGAGGAAGTCGAAAGTTTAGAGGCATTTGAGATGTGGGTGTGGCGTTAAATGGAAAAAGTAAGTTGATTTGACAGGAAAACAAACATGGAGGTGCTAGAGATGGTCGGTGAGGAGGAGGCTTTAATTGAAGTGATTAAACATCGACAAAGGAAAGGGGTAGTTAAAATACTGAGAGGGAAGAGGCTGCTAAGTCATTAATTGAGGGTAAATTCAAACGTAAAACAGAAAGGTTGCCTAAGACAAAAGATGTTGAATGAATTATAGGGCGGGGTTAATTATGACGAGGTAATGTAAATAAAGGAGAGGTGCATTAAATAAAGATTTTCGAATGCATATGAGCCCACCGTAAGGTCAAACACACATGTATGTATCCCTACCTGCTGATGTGAGTCAGTGAGGACGCTCGTATGTCTCTTTTCTCGTCTGTTCCTCAAAGGGACCTCCCAACCACACCTATTTGGAAGTCAGTTATGACTCTGGGATTGCACCTTCGACGTCAGCTACGCCCCCTTCCCAAGTACGTCAATTCAGTGAAACTACTCTAATGGACACCCCTGTCAAATCACTATCAGTGAGAAATTTAAGATATCTCGTCAACAGTGGACTCATTTTGAACCCGAAAGAAAAATAAAAAATGTGAGATAAACTGCAATTGTATAGCCAAAACATCGTGGCATGAGGCAATATAGGAAAGAATAATAAATTACATGCATACCATATGATTTTCTTAAGAATATCACTTAGATCGATTTATTATTGACGTAATCCGTTAATTATTTGGTAATAATAATAACGATTTTCAGTTACTTAGAAGCTAAATTAGGAAATGAATCACGATAAGTACCAGCAGCAGTTGCAACAGCGTTGACCAGAAACACGATTCATAGGCGTAGGTAGTTATTAGGTATTCTACTTTCTATACCAAAAAACAAGTAAATTAAAAATGATTTAGTCTAAAGAGCCACTTATCTCAAGAATCAATCTCATAACTGGTCAAAGATAAGCCCTATTAGCTAAAACAATATTAGAAAAAAAAGAGAGGATACGTTCGAAGATCGTACCGAATTCAGGATAAGCTGCAATTTTTTATATGGCTTTATGAAATTTTTGGCTTGACATTTTCAGAAATGGACGAAGTGGAAAAGTATTAACAGAAAGAAATTAAATATTTCAATAGGAGTGCTATCAATCGTCTCGATTCGAATTAAGATAAATAAAAGGTACAGTAATATCATTGCACGGAAGGTTTTGGGACCCACACGAAGTAGGTTGAGTCTCAGATTTTGAGATGGTCCAGCGTAGAGCAGCCCGATTCGTTTGTGGGGATTTCAGGTTTGATAGCAGCGTTACGGCAATGATAGAGTCCCTCGGTTGGAATTCACTACAGATGAGAAGATCTGAATATCGACGGAAACTTTTCGAAAAGTTTATTCGTTCAGAATTTATAGACGAAGTAAGTGAAATATTAGTGCCAGTAAGGAGCGAACGCGATCTCCGAGAGGCATCGACGAAGCGTTATCGAGAAGTAATCGCAAGGACGGATAATTACTTTTGGCCATTTTTTCCCCAATTTTTATTGGAGATGCTAATAGGGATGAATGAATAATGGTGGTGCATTACAACCCCTGCCATACGCCTCTGGCGGCTCGCGGGGTATATATCTAAATCTAAAAGACATTAAACAATGTTTTAAGTTTGAAAGTCGTGCAAGATCTAGTTATCGCGCTTTACAGTAGCGCACACTCATTCATTATATACAGAGATATGAATTATCATGGTTATATAGGGTTAATCGGCAAATGAATGAAAATTGAAAAAAAATAGTAGAGGTTTATTGATAATAAGATACAAAGTTGACACTCCTCAACGCGACCACGTATCTGAAGCATTGCTATTTGTTTAATTTTAAGGACTCTATAGGCTCTGGTGAGTCTGTAAAAGTGTTGATTCCCCAAATAATTTGGAATGTGGAAAAATGTGAGCCACAGTCCAGAACGGAAGGGTGCGATGGCTCAAGAAAATCACCAAACCAAATGAAGAGACACAGTGTCTGCCGCTAACAAATACGGCGAAGGTGTGCAAGGAAACCGCCACATTACTCTTCAGGAGAAATGGATCACAGAGGCTCTCCGGTGATGGAACACCCCGTGCTAAAATATTCCGCAGGTGAACTGTCCTCCCGACTGCTTGAGGATTACTTGTGAGGGCACATTACTCAAAAATGTAAATCATTTCACGTTATGACACGGAGCCTTAGATCACGTTGATCATTGGCTATTAAAGTGGGGTGTGGGAAACCCCATGGATAAGGAAGATCATTTTAAGGGATTGAGGTGCTTCCATAAAAATACTTCGCTTACGGCACAACTTCAGCAATCATTTGATTTGATTAGCATATTCTTAAACGTGGTTAAAAAATATTTGCAAGAGGTAGTCCCGTTGAAAAAATATAATCCTGAGTCATAAACTGGAATAGAGGCGGGCAGACTATACAACTGCTTGTTTATAAAGGTAAATCTACAGATCTGTGTTTAACAATTCATGTTTGTTTTGAAACTGAAATTTAATTTCGGATACTACAACCAACTTTCCCATTTTCACTGTGAATTAATTTAGATAAATTTTCAAAGCGAATATTAATCCAAAGGAAAAATAATAATTTTGAGAAGACATAAAGAAAGTGCTTTATTATTTCCTTTGATTTACTGTCTGCAGCAATGTGTTGGGTCTAGCAGTATAGTATGGAGATTTTGGTGGAAGAAGGAAACAAGCAAGAGATTTGAAAAGTGTACATAATTTTCCCAGGGTGTAGCAATTCAAGAGATTAGGACAGCGGTAGTCACAAACCTACGTTGTTCATATTTTATCGTGGCCACATTTCACGTTGAGAGACAAAACTTGAGACGCGCATTCCGGTAATAAAATGCGTAGGACTTTTCTCTCTGTGTATATTCTGCTTTTAAAAGTCTTTTATGCAAATATCCACTTCAGAATTTGGGCCTGTTTGGCTATTTTATTAAATCACCCAATAAAATCCCTTTAGTCTTTCAGTGCCCATAAAAGGTAAATTAAAAAGTTCGAATACCTTCTTTGGTCTAACGATCTCGCTCTTTTGCTTGCATTAGCATCCTTTGAAACAGGTTTAGTGGATGCCAATCATCTTCGATATCCTTTCTAAAGTTAATGGTGATTACAGATTCTTCAAATGAAAGGCTGAAGTGATGGATTGTTTGCTTATAAATTTGTTTCAAAGTAAAAACGTTGCAGAAATATCAGTGGCAATTGAAACGATCACAGAAAAATTGGAAATACTTCAAAGTTAAACTGACTATTTCCTCTATTTGAAAAAGAATTTGCCCTTTTGAATGCTTCGATATCATCACATTTATACTTTCATTAGTGGGGTGCTAAAATAATAAAATGTATACGAAATAAATGGATTTCTGTATGGACTACTTGGTATAATTAAATTTCATATTTTTAAAAATTTTTTAGATACAAAATACTAACCGAAAGTTGCATTCAAAATTCGCGAGCATAGAACAGATGATTCTTCTTCATAATATTCCTCTATCTTATTTTTACTATAGTAAATGTTCTTTTATTCTCATTTTAAGGCTTCAATCACACTTTAATGAATTGAAAAAAGCTGAAAAGTTACTTCCTTTGGGTTCAATGAGGAATTCTTCATAAAAATACGGATTATATGAAGGCAAACCGCTGCATAGAAAAGTATTTATAATTTATCAACATGATTTGATGTATCTGAACCCCTAAAAATAAAATTTGCAATCTTTAATATCTACTTAATATCACGTTGATATTTGTGTTTTATAATATTCGCTCAGCCATTTAAATTTACGATTCGTTTACACGACATGTCTCGATGTATTAATTAGGCATACATTCACGTTTGCGTGGTTAGATAAAAAATATTACAGCAAGGAATACATCTCTTACATTCAAATATTAAGGTTTTAATGCATTAAGATCAAACGAGGACCATAAGAATGGAGGACACCTAAAGATAAATGACCGTATTGCCAAGAATGAAAAAAGTGAGTTAGGTTGAACGGAAAACTTCCCAGAAAGGCTAAAGAAATCAGAAAAAAAAGAAAAAGTTCTGATTGAAGAAAGAAGATGGGCAGAGAAAATGTATGAGCCAAATATGGAGAGGATTGATAAAAAGGTAATCGAATGCGAAAGGATGAAAGGGAAAACAAAAGGGAAGACGAAGGAAAAAGTTTTTGTGTTATCGTAAAAGGAAGTCTGCTTATGACGAAGTATAGAAAATGGCGTTAAGCAGAGACCTTTTGCGCACGGAAACCTACCGCATGTTCTGTCTGTACAGTATTCAAGCCAAATGGAGTTATGAACCTAAACCTTTCCATCGCTTGCTAATAAAATACTCTGGAGAAGAAGGCGAGGGCTGAAGGAAATTAGGCAAGATGATGAGAAAGGTTGTTATCTTGTTAGCTGAGCCAGAACACTAGAAGTGGAATACATCCTCGTTATTCTAGTGAAATGACTTATAGTGATTTTAGTGCCTTATTTATTTGCACTAGTGACTATTATGACACAATTAGCTCCCGGATAGCCTTGTGGGAAGTGCATTTGGCTCTTTGTGAAAGCGGTCCGGGTTTGATTCCCGGTGGGTACCCACGCGCGAATTGGCCTAGGCTATTGAAGCACTTTTAACTATACTACTGCAGTTTTAAGCAATAAGTGTTTAGTATGATAGTGAAGAAGTGAGTGAATTAATGGTAAAACAAAGAAAAGCAGGCGTAAAATAAAGTTAGAAGTAGCTGGACACCCAAATAGATGAACAATGGTTAAGTTCGAAGTTGAGACGCTACTTGACCTTTAAAGGACCGAGGGAGGGCGAAAAAATGTCCACCACTCTTCTTTTTCAATATTTTAAGAATTTTTTATTATTTATTTACAATATTTAATCATGTTATCCAGTCATATAACTTCATTACATTGTCATATATAGGTTGTTAAAGATAATTATATGTTGATGCATTTTGTATGTTTTTTAAGTAATGTAATGAGAGCGGAAATAGGCACAAAATGACCCTCCCTTGCTCCAACATGCGACATATCCAAATGGAAACATATATTTTGACAAATAGATTTTAGTTAATTTTAATAATTTAATTGATTTTTTTAATTATACCTTGTTGTTGATTTATAAGCATAACTAACGGTGATTTAATAACGTATTTTACGAATTAGAACTTTAAATTCGGTACCATTGACAAAAAGATTTATCATATCCTCGTCTTTGATGAGTTTTTAAAAAAATAAAAAAATCATTATCCTTATCGCAGTAGTACAATTTTTAGCAACAAAAATCATTGTAAGATGTTTTAAAAATCCAAGAAGGCAATTGGTGAAGAGATATTATGTTTCATTATTATTTTATCGAAAAAACAAAAGTGGACAATTTTTGACCCTCCCTTGGTCCACGGAGTAACCAAAAAAAAGGTTGGACCTTTAAGGGTTCATGTAGACAACACAAACAACGAACCGCTTTACGAGATTTTTATTCCACCGATTTCGTCAACGCATTAACATCTTCACGGTGGATGTCACAGGAGGTGCAAGTCTTGAATATGACCAGTAGGAAGAATGGAGAGGGGTAGGTTTTAGGGATGGACGGAGGTGAATCATGAAGGGAACAATGCAGCAGGAAGGGAGAGGAGGTGGGAGGTATTGGATAACAGAAAGAATTGGTAAGACATCCTTTTCACGCGGTAGAACATCCCAAAACGTTTCTGAAGTCGAACATTTATAAAGTAAATATTTCCGTATGGAATAAGCTCGCTAATACGGCTTATGCTTGCGAAGAATTCCAAATCAGACTGGATGTGAGCAATTCAAGAAATAAATGAAATTCCGCGGAGATTTGAAAAACGGCCGAATTCTGCGTCGTTTGGAAGAGGACGTCTGCGTCCAGATGGCGTCACTGCCCCGTCGCGAAAATAAATTACGCTTATCTCCGAAATCTCTTCTTTTTCTGAATAAACGACGTCACCTTCCCTCTCCATCCCTCGCTCATCCTCTCAAAAAAATCCTTACATTGAGAGAAATTCCGTGCGACATCCAAAACACTACACAGGTCACCTTTTAGAATAGATCTTACTGTTCCTACTCAATTCCTTCATAATATTGAAAATAAACGGATGTCCGTCAAATCAGGTTATGTATATAAGGAAAGGGTTAAGATGAATTTGCACATAAGGGCATGCACCAAGTATTTTCCTTAGGGGGGTTTCTCCTCACACCTCTTTGTGTTGCCGGTGCCTCGATGAGGCCATGGCAGTAGACGATGCCGCTCAGTCGGACGAAACTACACTTGCCCTTGCGCACAAAGTCCCCGAAACTGCTTTTTAGAATGTTCTGGCTGGGTAGCCTAGATGGTTTAAGGCAGCCTCCTGGATAGAAGAAGATCCCAGGTTCGATTCCTGGCCCTGTCAGACTTTTTTCAAGTCCGTTTTTCCTTCGGATTCAAGTATTCAGGATATTTAAGCATGTAATTCGAGGAGCTATTAGAATCAAGCATATGTATTCCGCTGTATTCCACAAATTCCATTGAAATTGAACGTCTTTCTGTCAAAGCGACGATGTTTTTGAGTATTAATTTCAAGGTAGTGGATTAGTGAAAAAATTTAAAACGCTTTTGTCACTGACAAGGAACATTAACGGAGTGTTACTCACCGATTTCATTCAAACTCGGTAGATTCAGAGCTGATGGTGAAAAAATAAAATCTGTGAAATCGTTCGTTCCCTCGTGACCTAGGAGCCGAGATATTCGAGGTCAAAAATTGCAAACTGACCACCCGGGCCCCTCGCTAAGACGCCGTACTCCTAGACGCGGATACCGGGCGGGAGTGCCGTCGCATGCGGTCGCCGCGAAAACGAAGCGCGGTCGGAAATCCGAATGGTTTTCGGCGGTTTTCATTCTACAATTTGTAAAGAATGAAATAAATTTCGATGACATGGATTCAAATTTGATTTGTATTCACTTCGTATTTTTAAACACAAAAGTGAATTTTTTCAAAAAATCTTTGAAACACAGATTAAGTTCACAGTGAGCATTCACTTTATGAAGGTTGTATTCCCACATACAGTTTCGTCTTGTACATTTTCGCATCGACTTTCATAAATATTTTCATTAAAACAATGCTGCACCGGAGTGAGAAGAGAGTCGGGGTGCTGCTCTATATATCCTGCTTTGAACCACGCGCACTTAATAATTTTTTAAATCTGGGGCCTGGAATTGAAAATGCGTAAGGGATTGCAATTTTAGGATACTATCCCTCTGAAAAGGGGAAATGTCTAGTTGATCTAACAGCACTCGATCAGAAACCTTCCGCACGAAGTCTTTCCACATTCTAAAAAAATATATATCCAGTGGCTGAATAAGTCCTGTGGTCTTTGTAGGAATCAATTTAATCACTAACCGGTGTGTGTGTGTAAATATCCTTTCTTATTCCCCGGTATTCTGAGAAAACAAGAAAGGAAAACTTCACATTTTGAGTGCTCTCAAAAGATTAGAAAATTCATTTCCAGTTTGGTTCACGGATTGCTCGGACACCCACGCTTGCACTCGTTGTTGTTGAAACTCATCGCGTATAGCTTTCGGTCATTTTTCTTCTAGTCATTTTTGCTATTGGACTGTTGATCGGATAGTTTTCTATCATTTTCACCATACATCGTCATGGCGATAAATGTACGGAAATGTACGTTTTAAAATTGTAGG
Organism: Sympetrum striolatum; assembly: GCA_947579665.1. Classification (NCBI taxonomy): domain Eukaryota; kingdom Metazoa; phylum Arthropoda; class Insecta; order Odonata; family Libellulidae; genus Sympetrum; species Sympetrum striolatum. The sequence goes on along the minus strand of OX388347.1, from coordinate 98,175,162 downwards.
GAAAAAAGTTTGCCTCGGCAACTACGTATTCGGAACCAACGGAGAAGGAAATGGATCTTGTAGAAATGTTAGCATGTACGTATTTCTCGAGTTAGATCAATAATTCGTATACAAGTAAATGACATTATTTTGTTGCCCTCGTGTCATTATTTTGGTGAATCATAATTAAACTGGATCTTTAAATCATTAATTACAATAACTCCTGTAATGAATAATAATAAGTAATTAGAGTAAGTCCTGTCTTCAAGGAGACGAATATTTTTGTGATATCGAAGAAGGTTTGGTGTTTGACTTGCGAAATGGAAGAGATGAGACAATTGAAGAAGACATCAGCAGTGAGTCCCAGGGAGAACAAGATGATTCATCTCCTACTTCTCCTTCATCTTTAACGTCTTATGAAGCATCCCCATTAAGAAAAGGAAACCAGAACCATCAATGCATCAGAAGAGATTGGTTGTTGACTTTTGGAAGTCTGGAAAGAAAGGACCATTGAAGTTGGATACAGTTCGGCATAACTTCAGTTTCGTAACCAGCAGGATGCAGTTACATCGCTACATAAAGTAGATTATGGAAGCTGGTTCGTTGAAAGAAAAGTTTAAAATAATCCGCTCTGGTCTTCTTTTCTTCTTCAAGGCATCTAAAGATCAGCACTTGATCGTTCATGACAGAGACTTACGTAGGTGGGCACTGGAAGAAAATAAAAAAAGGAACATAGTATCCCTAATTTTAAAGCAACATCTGTCTGGCTATGGAAATAAAAAGTGCCAACAAGATAGTTTCAAGGAAAGTGACAAAGGTTGTTTCTAAAAAATATTCTTTGGAACAACACTCTATTATCGAAAATCCAAGAAATTCGTGGAAGAAGTGAGGCGTGTGATCCGAGAAAGTGGTGCATCGCAAGAGGTAAATACCGATCAGAGCGGTTTTAAAAAGAAGTTCATTCCGGCCGTACGATAGAATTTCGAGGTACAAAAACAGTGGAATCAGTCGCCCAGTCTATACATGCAACTACACACTCTTATACAATTCAACCAACAAAATCGGTAGAGGGTGAATTTCTCTCCCCTCTTCTAATCTGTTTACAGGAGAAAGATGGTTTATTCCCAAAAATGTAAGCATCTTTAAAGTTTTAAATATCTATGTCATGGCGTCGTCCTCTGGCCTGTTGACAAAAATAATTTAAGGCAGGATTATTTTAATGTGTTCTTTCCCGTGCATGAAAGACAGGTGTATTCTTTTAGTGGAATCCTGGGGATCCTACAATAATCGGGAATTCATAGAAAAAGTGAAACCGCAAAATACGTTTGTGGACATTAAAGTGATTCCTCCAAAGACCACGGGACTTATTCAGCCACTGGATATATATTTGTTTAGAATTTGGAAAGACTTCGTGCGGAAGGTTTCTGATCGAGTGCTGTTAGATCAACTAGACATTTCCCCTTTTCAGAGGGATAGTATCCTAAAATTGCAATCCCTTACGCATTTTCAATTCCAGGCCCCAGATTTAAAAAATTATTAAGTGCGCGTGGTTCAAAGCAGGATATATAGAGCAGCACCCCGACTCTCTTCTCACTCCGGTGCAGCATTGTTTTAATGAAAATATTTATGAAAGTCGATGCGAAAATGTACAAGACGAAACTGTATGTGGGAATACAACCTTCATAAAGTGAATGCTCACTGTGAACTTAATCTGTGTTTCAAAGATTTTTTGAAAAAATTCACTTTTGTGTTTAAAAATACGAAGTGAATACAAATCAAATTTGAATCCATGTCATCGAAATTTATTTCATTCTTTACAAATTGTAGAATGAAAACCGCCGAAAACCATTCGGATTTCTGACCGCGCTTCGTTTTCGCGGCGACCGCATGCGACGGCACTCCCGCCCGGTATCCGCGTCTAGGAGTACGGCGTCTTAGCGAGGGGCCCGGGTGGTCAGTTTGCAATTTTTGACCTCGAATATCTCGGCTCCTAGGTCACGAGGGAACGAACGATTTCACAGATTTTATTTTTTCACCATCAGCTCTGAATCTACCGAGTTTGAATGAAATCGGTGAGTAACACTCCGTTAATGTTCCTTGTGAGTTGATAGCTACGAGCATTTCGAGGTCAAATGTGCTATTTTGTGTGCATAAACAAGTGATTTACCAATCGGAAGGTTCATGCGCCTCAACATTCCCTGTTCGATATCACCCCCTTCCTTTCTCGGTAACCTTCCCCACCCCTTGTGACATCCAACGTTTGCCTTTGTCTTCCCCTCATTTTTTCCCAAGCATTTTATACTCTATTTTTTTAGCAGCCCCGCTACTCTCAATACCTTACCCACCCATTTTGTCTGTTGTCTCTTACATTTTGATTATTAATTCCTTGTTCATGGTCCTGAAAGTAGCTAACACTATATTTTAACTAACTTATTTTAAACAAAGGTACAATAACTTTATAAAAAAATAAACAGCATGTAAATAAGACTTCTAGATACAAGGCACGCAACAAAATATCTCTCTTTATATGGTTTACGATATTTATTTATGAATTTACATTCTTTGTTGGGGCGTGAACAGTCTTTCAGAATAACATTTCGCCTCCATAACTCCGTTCTAAAAATTTTATTCCGTCACTCTCGATACACAGAACGCTATAGAATAGTACTTTTCCGGAAATGCTGGATGTTGCTTGTTAATAATGAATTCTCCGTTAACAGGAAACTTAGTTTTTTAAATGAACATTAGACTACAGTCTGACTCTCTAACATTTCTGATATTTTCCCAGCTTAAAATTTATTCTCACGTTGAAGAACATTCGTGGCATATTTATTCATTTTCTCAGTTAGGCCTTCTGTTTTCATGTCAAGAAAACTTCCTTTGTTGTTTGCGTGATATGAATATGACCCTAAAAACATTTATTTTGTAATGACCCAATTATGTAATGCTCCAGTAGGTTCAACCAGTCAAAGATCAGGAATATAATTTTCGGCAAATACTTAGACCATATTGATCTCGCACTTTGTTCAAATGTCTATTGATTAAACTGTACGTTTAAAAAAGTTCCAGAACCTCACTCACGTCTATAATCGAATATTCTTTCTTCTTACAAATGAAAATGTTTGTCTCAAACTCTTGGGTCTTACTAGAAGGTCCAAAATATCGTTTCTAACTGGGTTACGTTTTATCAGTTTGTCAATTGTATCTGACGTAAAACATAGAGAACTGCTTTCCTACACTTTGCAGAAAGTTTTCCCACTTAAAGGCTATTCCAGCTTCTTGTCGTTGAATCAAATGAAGATCCTTTGTGTGAAAATAAAACTTCATCTCGTTTCTTTATACGAGACTGAGCCAAGTTCAATTTTGGTGTTTCTCAATACAGTAGTTCTGCCCACTTTCTGCTCTTTTTTTTGCTTGGCGTCGACTTTTGGATTTACTACGGAGATAACGATTGCTCTTTCTTCTTGTGTGGTGCCCCAAAAAGACTTTGTCGAGACGACCTTCGTAATTCGGTTTAAAAACTATAAAATCTATCAACAAAATAGATTTTTTTTGAAACCTCACAAAAACATGTGAAAACGAATACCTATATAAAATTAATAAATACTTGAGAAAAATAAATAACTACCTGTGAATCAATAAATGCAAATGACACAATAAAACTCGAGTAAAACAAATAACTTTTCATTAACTAACTAACTTTTCTTCCACACAAAAATCATTAGATTTATGCTTTTACATAAGACTGTGAACACATAGACTCTCTGTGTTGGATCCCAAATTAAAACAATACTTTCTCTATGCTACTTATATGGAGAAAGTAAAAAGGGTATTACGTTTGGAAAATATTGCACATGGAATTGTTGCTAGTAATTATGCAAGGCAACGATTTTATATTAGTTGAATTTCGAAGCTACGAAATCTTTACTCCTAGAGATACGATTTGATTTCAAACGGACGCAAATGCTGTAATTATACATACGCTCTGTGTGGGTAGGCTGTAGACAATTATGAAAACGAATTTAACTATCCGATATACTCGGAGGAAATTTTTTACAATACTGCTTTTTTCAACGATTGGAAAAAATTGACGAGCTAAAACATTTTTGTCTATATATTGTCGAATTTCGTTTGTATTTATTGGCAGAGAGAGTAGGTCAAAAAGAGTACATTCACAAAAAATTACTATTTAATTGGGTTTTATGGAATGGAAATGGAAATGTTAGTCTATACAATTTTATACACAACTACTAGAAAATATATCACCTGAGGAGTCTATCGTAACTTCTCTAAGAATTTGTAACAGTTTCATATCGAATCTGAGTTATGATATTCTATATTTTTGATTCATATAGTTATTTGTATAATCTGCGAATACTTAGAGGCGTAGATATGCTTTAGTACCGTAAAATATACATTTTAAGGTATTTTTGAAGCTATCTGCATTACATAAATACCCTTAACTCTCGATATTGATGGCTTAGCGCTAAATGTATTAACACGCAGAGATATCAATAAGTGAAACTACAGAGTAAGAGAGTACATATATGCATATTTTTTAGATTAAGAAGTCTTAAAGTCCCCTCCCACACTAAGGGGGCCTCTTAAGCAGCTCCTTTCATATCTAGACACCAACGGATGAGTGCAAAAGGCAGTAAAGATGAAACGACAATGCGTGGAAACCGCGGCTTCATCATGCGAAGCAGGTCAAACCCTCTCCTTTTGTCGGCCGCCCATTAATTACTGACCTTGAGCAAGGACTACGCAAACCATGACCCAGAAAGGGATATCTAGGCTGCGGGTGCAATTACGCCCCAACGGACGAATTCTTCAGCTCAAAGTTTTCCAAAGCCGAGGAGGCGATTTCCATAAATTATGATTTTTGGAGAGACGGTTCATGCATCCGAAAGCTCTCACTTAACTGACATTTGTAGGGCCTCTTTCGACTCAGTCTATACTGAAATGCATTTATGAAGTAAATGTGAAAATGTGGAATTTTAGAAGTCACTTATTAAAAAAACTGTTCATTTCGTTTAGAATATTTTTCTGTTCATTCTCTATGAATTTTTAAGAATTGATATTAAATACTACCCGTAGGATTTATTTCATTCCATGAATTACAGAAGTAATTTAAACAATCCTAACGATTCGTGTCTATGTAAGAACTCTACAAGCCGTCTTTCGGCGTGTGACAGGGGAGATTCATAAATTATTAGTCGAGGGTTCTTCCGCACTATTACTTTAAAAATGGGAAGAAACATAGAAAAATATTTTCAACAGTGGAGAGGAAGGAAATATTTATAATTTACTTTTATTAAGAAAATTAAAAATCTCAGTCTGGTTTCTTATACATTGAGAAAAATGTCCAAATAGTCACCACCTGATACGCAAAATTATTCAATTTTTAACGTCATAGTGGGTGTAAGGAATGATTACTTTAACCTAATGAAAAGAAAACAACTGTAGTACTGGTATATCAGGTGAAACACAAGTTATTACTATCCTTTCTTTTAATTATTGGTTAAAAAAAACATAAGTAATAAATGCCAATAAATTTTTGTTTTTCTTAACTGATTGAAAAATTAGCGATATGATTTAAAATTTGTTCTTACGACGATAATTTAAAAAACATGCGAAATTAAATACATTCATTTGTAGGCAAAAATAAAATATTCAATTCCCAAATCAAACTTTATGCTCCAAATTTCCTGAGGTGTTCACATAAGCGGGGAAAGAAGAAAAATGTTTTTATGGTCGAGCCCACTTGATTAAGTTAGTAGAATAAGAATCGTCGCGTTTTCTGCCTATTGAGGCGATAATCAATCATAAACTGGATTTGTTGAATATTACGCAAATTCGCGATATCAAATTATAGTCGAACATAAATGACAACATGCAAACAAACGTACTTTGTGCATTACATTACTTTCGACCGCAGCGCGAACTGACCAACCACTGACGACATGAAGGCGGAAACTAACCAATGTTCGAGATAACCCAACCTGATTCGACGTTTCGGCTGCATTCACCGCATTCATAAGTATGACGAACGGAGACAGGACGTACGTAGTTTCGCTTTGGTGTCAATGAAGTCCCTCAAAGGAGCATCTTTTAAAGGGATCCACGTAATCCAGCCTCCGCTGATCCTCACTCTTTATTCTCCTCCGTTTCCGTAGAAACGGATCGGTGCGAGGGGGGTAAACATTCCATTTAAGCGAAGGAATGGCCGCCATAAACCATCCAAAGGTATCTTTTTATTCTCCTTGAACGTGTTTCTCTCCGCCCAAGGATTCTCGCTTTGATATACGATTTGAGGTAAGCATCACATCTCCTATGAAATGGATGCATCATGTATGGATCCAAAGGCATTAAAACGCACTCCCGATCTCGTATTTTATTATATCCTTCTTTTTTTTGACTCCCAAGAAATATGGATTCGGATTTCCCTTTGAATTTTCCCCCGGCCATCGGAGAGACTATATCGCAAAAGACAATTTCTTCTTCTCCGGAGCTAATTAACGCAGCCTGATGAGTAGATCGAGCTTTAAACACGGAATTTCATACAGATATAATTTCAGCGGAATTAAAACTTCCAAAAAGGTGAAGCTTACATAAAAATAACGAGAGCCAGATTATTCACGTAAGTAATTAAATATTAAAGGGGATGATCCGAATGGAAGTTTTAATTTCAGCTGAATTACCCGGTTTTAATGAAATGTGAATTATATCTCTCGTGATATTATTCTGACGCGAAACTGAATGTACCTTCAGTTAGATTATAGCAATATTAATCTGATTTGTACCATCTGTTAGTTATATTGATATTGAGACCATAGATCATAATTCATGTTTTTTCAGCGAAAGAAAATGAGGTTATTTGCCGGTCTCGGTTGCTTGGGTATTTAAAATAGAATCCTGGTATTTTAGTAATAGTATGATTGTGTTTATTCTTATGAAATGGATTTATTGGATGAATGGTCTGTTAAAACATAATTTCGCTCAAGAAAAGTCGTTATCATTATTATAATTATTAAAGAACAGTTTTATAAAGAAACTTCTGGATGAAATTAATTTATTCTAATAAAATTTAAAGTTTAAAATTGAATATTTATTTGCTGAGTATTTAAATTTAATGATTCGCGAAAGAACTTAAATTAATTAAAACGCGTCAGAATGGTAGAAATAATAGGAATTCCTAATGTAATAAAACATAATAATGATCTTTGTTGGTTACATACTGCTACAGAATAACAATTGACACGATGGAATGATTTTTATGTATTGAATTTCATCCATGTAAGCTTAATGCATCAAAAATATCGCATCCGACTGAGATGTGATGTATTCGGTAGTAATAATAACAACAAGAAGACGATGGCATCGTAACCGAGGAATTTTTATATCCCAAAACATACAATTCCTTATGCGCAGTAAATGTATTAGATCTTCACTTTAAATTCATAAGACATTTCTTCTTTATGGTACCCGAATTTTCATATTTTATGGGCACTCATGAAATGGGATGGGGTGAATCGTTTTAGGCTGAAGCTATCTCACTGGGAATTCTTTAAGAATTACATTACATTATCCTACGATCGATAATACAGCAACGCTGAACGCTATACTAGTGACATCTTTAACGATATTTGAGTTACCAAAACGCAGTTACATTCTTATATTTGAAAATTAAATAGATATTAATGACAAAAGTATTTATAGTAGTGGTTATTTCCTTAGGAAGAAAGGGTATTCTTAAATGATGCGGGTTTACCTTGGAGCGCGATAGATTCCATATGCTTCTAGTATTGTCTACTTTTCGAGAAATAAATTGGAATAAACTGTAATGTATTGATTTTATCAACATCATAACATTATTTTTAGATATATAGCTTTGAGGAAATATACAAATAGTATATTATTATGTTTTACATTGCTCCAGAGTTCGAATGAACAAATGCAAGTAGCAATTAAATGCTTGTATAATGGAAATTTAATTTGTATAAGATATAAGTCGTAGAACTAATAGTCTGACAATCATGGACGCTGTTTTAAAGACTCCTGAAAAGCTGACAAATACCTCTAGTTGCTATTGTGTCGCCCTCGGAATCCATAAAAGGAGTTTTTCCTCTGATATATGTGTTAGTATCTGATTAATACCGAATTGAATACAATAGAAAATGTTGATATTCATCAAAACTTTTTTGTTCACGGAATCCCTATATTGTGCAATTTAACATAATTATCGACAAGCGAAACAAATGTTTTCTTAATGAAAGATTATGCGCTGAAAGCATCGGTGAGGATAAATGCCTATCCATACATCATAATTAATATTCAGTTAGGAAACATAAATTTCCACCAATAATTTCACGCAAAGTTTTAGGTAATTGAGGAAAGCAAGAAAGAACGATTACACGAAATTTTCAATTTGAGAAATGTTAAATTTGCCCATAATTTTAAGAGTAACCTCATTTCTTTATAGAAAGTGGGCCGCTTTGAACTGTGTGATACATTGCCTATAATATTTGAATGCTGACTTTTAATGCCTCTACACAGATTTTTATGAAAATAAGAAACAAATAATTAAAACGTACGACTAAAACGATTTTATTCTGCCAGATTTAGTAAATAAACAATTTTTAGTATGTCTGGCGATTGTCAGCTGAGTAGGAAATACAGTTCAACGTTTGTTTGAGCGCATTTGAATTTCTTATAGAATAAGTTCCATTTTGCCATACAAATATTTCTTAAAGCTATGCTTATATTTATATGCGTTAATGTGTTGACAAAGTTTAAAGGCTGGTAAATCACGAAAAAGCAGACTAATGTTTTTGAAAGTTTTGAATTATCCAACTGTCTCTTCTCATTTGATTTTCATCTCGATTATATTTACATATGAAGGTCAGCATAAACTGCATTTATGCTAATCACATATAAATGACCCAGTGGCCTGCATTGAATTTTGCTCTCAATAGTATAATTAGAAATTACGGGGGAACATTCCATTTGAATTATCTTCGAAATAAATTAGATCTACTAATTAATACTCATTTCCTAATGAACTCAATATGAACGTTATTTCCAAATCATTCTTCAGCAATGTCAACAGTTGTCATAGCAATAATTCTCTAATGCATCTTAAAAAAGAAAACATTATAAACCAAATTTCTCTCTAATTGTAACATAGCGTACAATAAAATAATAAGGTGAATTCATACTGTAATCCCTATCTGTCTCAAGTCTGAACTACCACCACTTCTCATCGAATGCTGCAAAATAAACAAAGTCTGAAAGCGATAAAAGAGGACTTTAGGCGAATTTCTTATGGTGGTCGGAGTGAGTGAAGCCTTAAATATTACTGGTGAGGAAAGAAGTCGGAGGAGAGGCATTATTTACGAATCTTCAAAGTTTTAATCTTCAGCGGAATCCGAACGTTGCTTAGAAACTCATAACCTTCTTCGCAGAGATCATTGGGCCATAAATCTAGCGCCATTAACCCAATAACATACGGAAATGAAGCATTGAATACGTAAAACTTTTGAGCTGCACTCTTCGTATGAGAGTCTCCATTTGCGGAACCCGTCCGCGGGCGTAAATTTCCCGATAGTGGAATGGACACCGAAGGCAGATCTCGATTTCCCCATTCTCAGGGCGCCATCTTCTCTAATCCCTATTCTCTCATACGCCTTCTTCAAGCCCCTACTTACAGTTCCCCCTAGTCATCATATTTTCACAATTTTCCCATCCCTCTTGCTGCCAAAGTAGCATATACGTACATGTGTATTTCTACCGATTAATTTAACTATTCATCTCCACATTTGATTACCCGATGCAATAGCCGTTTCTTAATATTCTCTCGCGGCTCTGATGGAAAATGGAATGATCGATCGCTGAAATGGATGCCTGAAATTCTATATATCAAATAAGGGCATAATTAAATGTGAAAACGTTCTCCTTAACTGAAGGTATTTTTTTGACGAGTAAAGAAGACATGAAAAATTGCTCCGAACCAAATTTCTGAATTTGATTGGATGTAGGCCACCATTATCTTCTCTATATTATAGTACACCATGCAATAGAAAAATATATAAAAGTGTATTTTCTGTATATAATAAATAGGAAATGTGAAGTATTATCATGAATAACATCGCATCGTTTCATAATCTGAAAATCGTAGGGATGTAATTACTAATTATTACTAGTATTGTTTCAACCAAATAATATCCCATAACCCTTAAACTGTTTTACCCCATTGATTCACTCCTTTCGTCCATTGATTAATCTTGCTCTTTAGCTTACTTCGTTGTCTCGAGTTTCGTCCTTTGCATCTCTATGATTTCAAATTATGTATGAATACTTACATGAAAAATGCTGTTGCAAGTTAATAAGTTTTCAATGGAGACACATATAAGAAGTTGAGAATATGCCTTTATTGAGAATTAAACAGAAAATTTACATTTTTTATGTACTTACTACATGAGTAAAAATCATTCAAATTGAGTAGATGAAGATAGAGAGTATTCTAAATATAATTGTTTCCTTAACACTTCCTTGACGGTGCGGGGTACTTGAGGACCCCAAAACAGCAAAATTCAATAAAAAAAAATTATTTTTAACCACATATGTTTCTTATTCTATGTATTCGTGCATCAATGTTTCTTTTATATTATGAAATTGAAAGAAATTTGTTTGACAGACTCGTTTCTAAAATATCTTTAGTTTTTGGATGGGGTACCAATGTATCCCGCACAGCCGCTTTTGCTTGGATTGCTATACACAATGTCATGTCGTGTGTTTGTGGCAATTCAGTCAACCTATGTTACAGATTTTTAAATTGATTCATTATTTATTGCATTAACAGTAATTATATCACATTATCATTCCAAATCTCATGTACAGGGATGTTTTTGGGTATGCCTGGGTTGACATCATATAATAGCCAAAACTCTAATGCTACCTCCAAAAAAATAAAACAGAATCTCAACAAAATATCAATACTGTATTTCTAAACATAATTAAAGGTTATTTTAAAGAAAAACAAAAACAAATTAATGTTCGCAAAAAAGCGTTGGGGTACCCGAGTACCCCACACAGCTGTTTTTGGAAGTTTTCAGGGCACAGTCGAGGAAGGATTAATCATAAATAATATCGAATACAAATGAATTTTTACAACGGTGTTTGGAAATACGTGCACGAATATCGTTCGAGATAAACTTATCACGTTGCGTTCCTTAACTAAAAGTTTTCCTTTGCTCTAATTTATAAAATTTCAATCCAAAAACCTGCTCGTTTTAAAGCCCTGATTTCGAAGGGTAAAAGACTTTCGAAGAATTTCTATACATCTCCCCCCTCTTCGGCAACCAATCGAAAGCGAGCGCAGTACATTCGAGAGGCGTTTTATTTCCGAGAACGCACTAAACGGTCCGTAGGGAGGGGAGGGGTTGAAACCACCCCAAAGGAGCGAGAAAGAATGAAATGCCGTAATGATCCCCGAAAGGGAAAGGAAGGCGTCAACAGTTCCCGCAAACATCGGCTGCAATCGCTCTCTCGCATTCCATTCGAATCGAAGAAGAAATTCGGGAAAAGAGAGAGTGAGAAACCTCTTTTTATCGCCTCGGATTAGGAATAGCTGCGGCTTACGACCAAAATAGAAAGAAAATGGACTCCGAAAGAAGAGAGCCGCGAAAGTTGACCGCATTCCTTTTTCTGCGCCTCTGTTTGATCCCGCTAATCCGTGAATCTCCCGGATTTTGTTTTAGTTTCTGCGGTGAAATAGCCCTCGATTTTACTCTTATTTTCTAAGTATCACTAAGTTCATCGGATGAGTAAATGCCTTCGAATTAGAGCCGATTTTCGGATTTGAGAAACTTTTAAAGATATAAAGTCGATATAGTAAATAACATATAGCACAATAGTAAATACATCAACATGTATGACGGCACTTTAATGACTTGAGTAATACGACATTAAGTAATTGCTTTTCCTATGCTCATTCACGTATGTATTAAATCCCCTCTTCCAATTATTAATATATTTGCTTATGTATAATTAATTACTCTATTTATCTGTAGATCTTAATTTATTATGATATTAACTTATGCATTCATTTACTCATTTATGCACACATATATATATATTTGAACATACATCTTCAAAGTTGCTTACGTAATGTAAGTGACGATTCATAATATTCTCGTGCGTCACTGGTATAGAATTAATCCTTGCACCGCTCGACGAAATGGAGGTCTGAAATTCCAAACTTCAGTATAGGGATGCAATAGAATGATAAAATCGCCATCTCATACTGAAGGTATTTTGGGATGACGACTGAAGAAAACTTAAAAACATAATCCCTGATATAACGCCTGAGTTTGATTGGATATAAATTATCATTAAATTGTTTCTTTTGAGTTTAATACAAATTTAACATTTTGTTTTACACATGTTTTCAAAGGTTTCAAATTGTAAAATTTAAGTCAAAAGACAAATATAAATGAAAATTGCTATAATACTGGAAGATATCTCAGTTGGTAAGAGCGCTACGTCCGCACAATGGTTCTATACCCGGTCTTGACACACTTTTCCACGCCCATTAATCTTTTGGGTTTTTCCTGTGTCACACATTTAACTCAACTTTAGAATATTTTCACTCGGGTAATATTAAGGTTTTCGGTTATAGTTGTCGTCTGAAGGCGATCTCCATGTCTCCAATGTGGAGCGTATACGATTAGACTGCGAAGATAAAAAATCTACAATTCGAAAACTGACGAAGAGTAAAAATATACTGAGATCATTCAAAGTGATCTGATTTCTTCTCCTTCCCGTGAAATAGATTACTGGATAGAGGACAAGTCGCACAGAGGAGGCGAAGCATCCGTTTACTCAGAAACTCATGAATTGAAGAAATGTGAGAAAGAAGAAGGGGTCATCCATAATATAGAATGTTTTCTGCTTCGATCGAATTCCAGGAACTGGTGCACTTATTTCCACGACTGCTCCGAAGTTTCTTTAGCACTATGAGTGAGCTATGCCCCCTGGCCACCTATCGCGGCCCTGATAACCTGACCTGCATTTCTTTCTCTATTTGGCCCATTTTTCTTATTTATTTTTGCGGAAGACGTACCGCCAAGAAACCATGTAATTCATTTTCACATTGTTTCATAAAATTTTCTCCCAATATGTTCTTCAACTTTTGCAAGACCTACGTTAAAGAGGGAAGCTCTGGATTTTTGTAAATTTTATAATATCTCACATATTCAATACAGAATTCGGTAAACAGTCTGAAACGATAATCTGATTAATTAATTGAGTTGAATCTCATACCTTATTTAAATGTTATAAAACAATACTTGAAGGTGGTACAAATAATTTCTCATTGCATTTCTTAGTGTAGCTGATACGTTGATAAGATGATTTGGAATTGAACCTGAGATTTTTCTGTCTAAAATCTGAACGCGAAATAATTTCGTGTACATTGAGTATTTAATCATACCATAATCACTGTACTGTCAACGTTTTCGATGGAAATACACTCTTTATGAGAGGTAAAATTCGATAATTTTTAATTTATTGACCTGAAGGGAAGTGACAGGGACAATTAGTCATACGGCTAAATAAATCGTTAATCAAGTTTGTTCCCTGACTTTTCTCTTTGTACGGGAAAGTTTAATTAAGTCTCCGAGTGAGCTAACTTTGTCCATGCACGCGGGTCGTTTTTTTCTGATATTTCTAGCACTAACTGTAAGTATGTCTCAGTTAGGAGAAAACTGACTTTCGTCTTACGAAATAAGGTGGAAATCTTATATATCTAAAAAAGCGATTGATATTAAAAGCTTTGCGTGGCTCCGCGTAGAAAAGACGTACTGGATATTGTGTATAATTTTATTTAACTCTTCTTACTTTTTGCTTACCTTATTTTAATTTTTATTCCTAATTTAATTTCGACCTATTCAGATTACCTTCTGCTAAAAGACTATTACAAAAATGTTAACACAAGAAGAAATTGATAGAAATTACCATTTACACCATGTCCCCAAATATCACAGTGTAAAGAAACGGGCTTTAATGTCTTTTCATAATTAATTAGCTCCAAAAGGATTTAAGAAGTGTCAGTGCCGATGGAGAAAACAAAGGATAGGACATAGTAGAAGATTGAGGGAATTAGTACTAAACATGGTAAGAAGACATTAAAGAGTAGCAAAGTAAAATTTAGGATGATAATTGTTACTTTTTGAATATTTGATCATTGCTAATAAACTCAACACCTTTATCACCTGCTATAAATTAACAGAACCTTAATGGCAAACTAATGAGGTAATGAGGTTCCTGTGGATATAGTTCATGAGGATCTATATTATTAATATCATTACCATATTATAGTGATCCATCAAAAGTTGTATTGGTGATGTCATTTGAATTTCGTTTTGACGATGGAAATAAATTATTACCATAAGGTTAACAAAACCTTATCCACATTCACATCATCGTAATCTGCCACTTACAACATTCAATAGTTTATGAGGATCAAGAGGATGAGATCTGTTTCGCGAGATGAACCTCCGTAAGGTTTAAGCCTCTTCAGTGATGTATCGTTTGTTGATGTTGTCGCAGTTATCCTAAGTTATTTGAAAGGAGGGCATAGATTTTGACGTCAGAAAAAACGGAATAACATCGAAAGTGAAATCCCCCCTCATTTCCGCGACTTCGGAATAGGAAAAAAAGACGTTGGAATCTCAACCTCCAATATTTTCCCGACCAAATCTCTTTATTTATGGCGAAGTAGGAAATGAGAAGCTCCTCTAGAATGCGCTGTTTGTTCCAACAACTCCATTTTCTATTTATTTTCCCCACACACCTTCGGAAATGGTTTCCTTCGTCACCTTAAATCCTTCTCACCTTATATCATCCAGGTATTCGTCGACATGCGTCCCACGTCCCCTATCTCCTAGAACACGAACTTCGATCCGCAGAAACCTTTACGCCGCAGCGGTCATAATGTCATGCGGAACACAAACGGGTTTTATCTCGAGAATAACTTGCTCTTCTCAGGGAAAGAACATTACGTATGTTGCCAGCATTGCCCTTCCGCCATGTGACTGCCAATAAGGTATCAGCTATCCTCATTCTGCATAATTTTGAAAGTAACCATCCGCCCATATCTCCGAAGAGCAGTCTCCCTCCAACGCACCGGAATCCCTCGTCACTCCGTGGCTTCGATGGGCAAGAAGCGACCTCCGGCTCCAATGCGGACTTCACTTTCCGAAAAAATTCTCCTTTTAAAGTGCTTTATCTTTTAGTATTCACTTACGAATAATTCAAGCTGTTCTCTTTTTAAGAAATTACTTTGTTTGCTTCACCTTTTCACTATGCTTTTCCATCCTTTCCTATTCTTGCACACGTAATTCGTTTCAGATACATCCATATCTGTCACCGCAAATTATCCTTTGTCCCTGTGGCTCTATTATACTTTTCTATCGGTCTTCCTCTCCCTTTTGAACCGTTCTAATTTTTTCATGCAGTTTCCGCTCTCATGCATGTTTTGGTGTGTTTAGGTCAGAAGAGAATTACGACCTCTAACAATAAGCCAAATATTTTCCGGGAGTTCAATATGGCCTTTTCGGCTCTTTATTTATTTTATTTATTAACAAATATCAACATACAGCACGAAGCCAATTACTGGTGATCATTAACAATAATAATAAAGGACAAAATAACAATAAAATCGTGAAAAATCAACAAATTAAACATATAATAAAATAAAAAATTAATATCGGCACACAAACAAACAAAATCATCGAAAATTGTATTTTTCCACGTCAAACTCGTGGAATCAAACTTTCTGAAATAAATACGCTGTTTTAATAATTTATCTTCCTAACTATTGTTTACTGTGTCCATTTATAATAACATGGAAAATATCCTTCCAACGACCAGTATCGTCAATTATGAGAACTCTTTAGGGTACCTATAAACCGGTCGTAAGTAAAGATCTAGAGTAGAAACTGCAAATTATTTCTTCTCTATAGCGTTCCACAAAGTCAGACTAAATCACGCATTGATTTATAGGTAATCATCGATTATATTAAGTCTGCCATGCTTTACTGTAAGGAACTAATGACGCTGAACCTGAAGCTCTGTTTCACGTGCCGTTGGTGCCGATCCTAGCTTTCACTGCGGAGGAGTATCGCAGATTTCCAGGAGACGAGGACTGCTTAGATGGGGCTTCATAGGGCGAGTCAAAGGGAAGAGAATGCGACTCTTCCGATGAGAGTCAAAGGTATTTGGTATTTATAACGAGATCGATATCTGCTTCGAAAAACCAATTGAAAGGAATTCAGATAACCGAATCCGTCAGAGAAGACAGGAAATCGGTTTTGCAAACTACGAAAGCTGATATCGCGTGGGACGACGGAATTGTTTCCTCGAGGATGGATGGATTAGAGCTCTTAGAGAAGTTTCGAAATAACGAGAGGCACAGTGATGATCTCTGTTTGGATCTAATGTTCTCTAATTCCAATCCGATAGGACGCCTTCCACTAATGGGACTTTCGATCTTATTGATGGAATTCGATCATATCTATCTCATTTCTAGCAAATTACTTTTAGTATATTAAGATTAATGGAAAACAAATCCTTTGAGAGGTTTACTTCCATCCATCAGTATATTCGTTAATATTCAATTACGATGACCATTAAAAAATTAATTTTTCCCTTAGTGGGATTGGACTGTTTGAAAGTTTTGAAAGTTTTTGACTGTTGAAAAGCAGAACTATACTTTAATGGAAACGCAGCTGTATGAGATATGCGATGTGTGTTACTCAAATGATTTAGCCTTATAGTACGTGATAATTAAAGTGTACGACGGTAATTAAAACTACAAAAATCAAAAATAAGTAAGCAAAGTAATCCTTACCTTCCTTTTTCCATCTTAGGTCAAGGTGTTATGAAGCTTTTACTGTGTTAGCAAACTATGGAGAGACCTCAACTGATAATAAGAAAACAAGATTTGGTAAGAAGACAAATAAAAATAAATAGGGGTAGAAGTTTAAAAGCTATTAAAAATTTGCTAGCAAAGTTATAGTACGATATTAATATTATTTTGGTTTAGCCGTAGTAGTTTTACTACATTGCGATAAATTTCCTGTCCTTGAATGCGAAGTCATTTTAATGAAGTTACTATTCAGGTAATCATACTCTAAGAAGATGAAGATAGAAAATCATTGAAAATTACAGAAAATTAGGCATCGAGCAGCATTTTTTATTACAATTCATACTTTGAAATTCAACATGAATTTATCATGATTTTTCAAAACGTCGAAGAACTGTGAAGTGTAAAATAATTAATATGCTCAATCCTCACTTGGTGGAATTCAGTATAAACCATCGTAATCAAACACTTAGTAACTTCCAAAATTTTAAATTGTGGAAGTTACTGAGTGTTTGATTACGATGGTGAAGTGTAAACTTTAAATTAGCTGGTGCTGCGATTGTAAATTTGGTGAATATACCAATGGTGGTGAATCACAACCTGGGAATATGGTTAATGTAAGAGGAAATGTACGAACTAACCTTTATTTCTCCTTTATCTAATTACATCTTCCTCTTCCTATGATTTTAGCCCAGTCCACGCAATGTCTTTATCTCGGGGACGCGATTGTAAAGGCATATACATCCAGAAGGGGAAGAGTTTTCTTAAGCTATGGATCAGGAATCAGAAAAACATTGTTAAAATACGTATTGTGGAGCGTTTTGATGTGTGAAGTGTGAACTTTAAGAAAAGAGAACAGTATAAGCCTTGAGGCCTTCGAGATGTGGGTATGGCGTATAATTGAAAAAGTAAGTTAGGTTTATGGAAAAACAAACACGGATGTGATAAGGGTGGTTGAGGAGGAGAGAGCTTCAATTAAGCTAATTAAACGTCGGCAGAGGAAAAGGTTTGGTCAAATATTGAGTGAATAGGGACTGTTAAAAATGTAATTGAAGGTAGAATGCAAGGGATAAGACTATTTCGAACGGAAAAGTCAAAGGCAGAAGATTTTTTATGACGCAAAGGTAGGGTAATTTACCAATACACCAAGGAAACGGCATTGGAAAGGAAAAATTAAGAACCTAGAAATTAGAGAATGGTAGAGCACTTACACATAGTAACTTTATGATAAATATGTTGTGCGGACTAAAAATACTTCGACATACTTAAAGACTACGCATTATATCCGCTGATGAAGTACGAGCTATTAAAGAATCATTGCATGAAGATGGGCTTCCATTGATTCACCCCTCGAATTCCATAAATATCTTCAAGATTAAAATATAAATATTTTGCTGAGGAAAATTTCATGCCATTAAAAACAATTTAGCTTATTCATTTTGTACTTGAGACTAAAATATCAGGTAAACAGATTAATTAATTAGCAGTTAATATTGCCTCATCCCGTGCCTTCTGTTAATTCAAAACTATGCGAAAGCCGTCTAGACAAATTCCAGGGATGTACGCATGTCTATTGAGACGTCCCAATTTAGGATTCATTCTCCACAAAATAAAGAAATAATTATTGAAAAAACATTTTAATTTGCCTTTAGCTCTCCTCTCCAGATCACTTTCTTTGGTTGGACATTTTCAACGGAAGATTAACGAGTTCAAGAATTTGTACAATATTCCGGGGCACATCCGAGATTTCACCTAAAACTCTCATCAAAGCGGGCACTCTTAAGGATAAATTTTAATCCGAATAATAACTGTTATGAACGGCTGCATTTAAGATCCAGTTTTCATCTATACCACTCCCTTAATAAGTAATCATTTTCCCAAATATTATTCGTGGCTCTTGCGAAAAAATACCATTAACTACAGTTAAAGATAGTCTATGATAAGTTTAGGTAAATGATATTTGGGAATCCATAGCGAACTATTTATGCCTCAGAGGGCCCCAGTATGGGAACAATGGGCTACCAAGGCGAAGAGAACATCACCGCAAAACTATTGCCTTACTGAAAAGCCAACCTTTTGCCTTCAGAATACGCTAAGTCATCGTTTCCATACGAGATCATTGAATAAAGAGCCCAAAAAAAGTTAAAGAGCTCTCCAAGTCGGGCTGAAAGTAAAAGATGTCCCAAAAACGCGATACTATATTTTTTGTAGAGCAATGCGTAACCTATCGGCAGCAACCTTGAAAATTCATTCAGAAAAGGGAGAGAGAGGATTATCATTTTTTCTCTTCTTTCATTATGGATGGAAGGGCGGTTCGAAAATCCGAAAAAGCACCAGCACATGGCGTTCATCTGACAGATAGAGAGCAAATCCTGACGTTATAATTACCCTTCAATCATAATAACTCGCCATAAACATTAAACAAACAGATTACAAGACATGCGGATTGCTGTGAGCACTTTTTTCTAAATCGGGCAAGATATCTGAAATTGCTTTGAATACCCCACCGTGAAATTAGAGCAACTATGCTGTTTTTGGCGTTCGAAGGTCCAGAGTATTTTTACAAATGAATGTTCCTTTAATTTTTTGATATAGTTAATGATGTATTCGCTAACAATTCCATAATTTCCCTACAATGATTCTCTTACATTAACTCTAATATTATAACTCTAAATATGAAGCTTTTCCGCTATGAGATTTATTATTTAATTTACCATATCTCTACTTCTTTTATTTTACAAACAAGAATATTTTCAAATCAATTTTTGGTGCGAATTTAAAAACTTATTCTTCTAAATCTACATCTACATTAATACCCTACAAGCCGCATTTCGGCGTGTGGCAGGGGAAGTAAACACCAGTTGAATATAAACTACTTCCTTATTCGGTCATTGTCGCGTATCGTTCGCGGAAAGAATGAATTTTTAAAACGATTCGTCCTAGCATATATTTCTCTTGACTTACGGTCATTATCGGATCGACCGACGTAGCAGGGGGGTTGCATGATACCGATTGTATCTTCCGAAAATCTAGTTTCCCTGAATTTCTTAAGCAATCGCAGCCTAGCTTCCAATCTCCTTTCTTTCAGGGATTCCAAACCTACGTCTGAGAGCATTTTTGTATTTCTTGCTTTTTAATCGTAGCATTTCTTAACAAACGAACCGCTTTAAGCTGCACTTTCTCGAGTTCGCGAGTACACGTTTCATCCGCCGGATCCCATATACTTGCCGCATATTCCAGAAGGGGTCTGACCAAGGTAAAATAAAACCGCTCCCTCACCTTTTCATCGCATTTACCGACAATACGCTTTACAAGCCTTTTACTTTCTTTGCCACAGATTTTTCGAATATGCGTGCTCCAATTTAAGTTATTTGTATTGTTGATCCCGAGGTATTCAACTGAATCTACTACTTTGATATTAATTCCATTACTTTTGAACGGGTGATTTGGACGCAATTTTTTCTTTTCGAAGAAATTAACTACGGAGCATTTACTTACGTTAATATCTAATTCCCATTTTTCGCACCACCGTTGGATGAGGACTAAATCGTTTGAGAGAGATGTCCGGTCTTCCTCGTTTGTTATTTCCCTATATATAACCGAGTCATCCGCAAATATAACCTCACATTGCTAACTATCTCGTCACTCAAGTCATTGATATAGATCTGGAAAATAAAAGGTCCAATTACACTTTCTTGAGGTACGCCAGAGGTAACTTTGAATCTATTTGAGCTAAAGCCATGCAGTACAACTTGTTGTTCCCTCTCGTAGGGAAAATCCTTAACCCAGTTGACCACTTCCTTGTTAATGCCCGCTAGTTTTAGTTTATTAATTAGTTTGTTGTGGGGTACTCTATCAAATACTTTTTTGAAATCTAGGAAAATAGCGTCCACTTGCTTTTTACTTTCGGCCGACTTTAAGATATCGTGTACAAATAGAGCAAGTTGGGTTTCACATGATCGGGACTTTCGAAAGCCATGCTGGTTCGCGTCGAGGAATTCATTTCTATCTAAAAAATCCCATGAGTGAGCTTACGACGATATGTTCTATTACCTTTCCGGACAGCGAAGTTAATGATATGGGTCTATAATTTCCTGGGTCCTCCTTTAATCCGCTTTTGTAAACAGGAGTAATATTCACTAATTTCCAATCGGATTGGACCCTAACTTCATTTATCGATTTACAAAATAGAATTTTGAGATAAGGGGCGACGCTTTCTGCCAGTTCTTTAAGCACTCTTGCCGGAATGCATTCTGGCCCTGGCGACTTATTTGGCTGAAATTTTGCGTAAGATTTTAACTATACCGTTTGTCGTAAAGCTTATATTTGGCATGGAATCCAGTATATTAACCTTGGGAAGGATCTCTATGTTACAATCTGACGTGAATACACTTTGGTAAAATTCGTTTAGAATGTTCTCTTTCCTCTTCGAATCGCAAGTAATGTTACCTTCGATATCCCTTATCGAGCTCACTGTTTGTATCTTTCCCTGTACCTCTCTAACGTAGGACCAGAAAGCTTTAGGGTCTTCCTCTAAACATTCCCCAAGTATTTTCTTTTTAAAGTTGCTGTGGGCGTTACGCATAGCTCGATTAGTGTCGCATTTAGCTTTCTTGTGCTTTTTTAGTTATCGTGGTGGATTTCGTAGTGATAACACTACGCCTTAAGCCTTCAAATCTGCTTTCGAAAAATACAACAAATTGTTTTGACATTGTTTGTCAGTCTGAAAGGGATTTGGTGTGCACTAGTTTACAAGGAAAATTAGTCGGCGAGTGCTAATCCCTGAGGGATATACGGTGTGTCCAAAGGACCTCATCCGCGGACGGAAATTGCTGCGAAGATCAAGCAAGCGGGAGTTTGGATACAAAAGGAAAGCTCTTTCCCAAGATGCAAGACGACTTAAGATCACTAGACAGTCTTTTGAGTTTTCCTAGGAAATTGATAAGAAAATTTTTGATTAAATTGAAGAGCGTAATTAATATTATTAAAATACCAAAATGAAAAAAATGAAACTGACGTATATATTCAAGTAAGTAATTCATTTGCTGTAAGTGTTACATTGTTGTATAGTGAAGCTATTTTGTTATTACAAAACAAGTTATTATTTCTTGATTCTTCATCCTGTTTTTTCTTGTTTTACTATTTCTTTGTGAGAGAAGCAATGTCTAGATCTGCATGAATAGAATCTTAGATAAGTGAGATAATCCGCTCCTGGACCTCGGTAAGAAACTGGATAAGAGAGATACTCTATGAACGTGGAAAAATGACGACCCCTTGAAATCTCTTTTATTCGTGTTCGACAGTATTTACTTCTGCAAGAGACGATCACTCAATAGTTCCATGAACGTTAAATTTATGACTGACACAGCCATATGGATGCAGATTATAGTCGACTTTAGCAGCGATAGCGAGTATCCATTCGGAAATATTTGTCTGATTTCAAATGTGGATTAGCATTTAACATGTGTGAGTGGATGGCACCAATACCTGCTAATTTGTTATTGAAGTTGCCTTTTTCTTTGCTGATTGTGCGTATTTTGTATACGAAAAAAATGGACAGTTACCTCAGGATAAGTTATGAATAAGCGTATGAAAATGCGCTGCATGAAGAATTAAGAGCATAATAAGTTTAAGTTTGGAACATTGAATATCTATAGGTATTAGAGATTTGGAAATCTGCACTTCGGATTGCAAATTCTTCCGCTTAGGAACGTGATATGAAATTTTATATCTATCATCTTCACCTCATATATCTTGCAGTATGTTTCTTTGCAATGGTCATCAGTATGCTACCGTCAAAGTATAAGTACGTATCATATAACCATCGACAAGTCGTCATAAATGGTACAAGGGAAAGGAAATATTCGGATAAGAATGGAATGAAATGGTTGAGTGCGTGTATAATGCACTCATTTCAGAAATCGATCATTTACACTTTCCTTCGGGCCATTTCGACCTCTGCTCTCCAAACAACACTTTCCTCGACCGACTTTTTCAAGAGCACTCCACCGCCGCTTTCTCCCCACCCCTTTCCCTTCCCACCCCTTTCTCTTCCCACCCCTTTCCCTTCCCACCCCTTTCTCTTCCCACCCCCTTCCCTTCCCACCCATTTCTCTTCTCACCCCTTTCTCTTCCCACCCCTTTCTCTTCCCACCCCTTTCACTTCCCACCCCTTTCCTTCCCACCCCCATCTCTTCCCACCCCTTTCTCTTCCCACCCCTTTCTCTTCCCACCCCTTTTACCACGCACCCCTTTGTCTACCCCTCCACGCCCATTTCCCTACGCCCTTCTCTTCCTCAGGCTTTGGACCACCTTAGAGACTGGAAAAATCGAGAGTAGAATACCAAAGAAGCAGCGACGGCGTATTTTATTCTGTGCTCGCAAGAAATGGAGAAGTGGCCCTATACATACGAGTGGTATCCATTTTCCATGGGCTCCTAGATTTTCTTTGTATAGCCCATTTCGGCGGGAATCTATAGGGATCCATGCATTATGATCCGAAGATAGAATATGTGGGAGTTTCAGATACTATTCTTCTATTTATCTCACTCTAATGTAAAGTATCATGAAGAATGAACTTTGAGAGTTGAAAGTTTCTAATTGAAGTAATACTATATTACCATCTCATTTAGTGGATAGGAATAGATTCAGACTAGTTTTGTTTTACCTAAAAAGTTTAAGGACTCAACATCTGGTAATTTAAAAACCATTTGGTGAAAAACTCCACTATTAAAGTTCCAATTTATTCCTTGCCTATTTTAAATTTAATGAAAATAACTTCTGCATTAATTTAGAACCAGAATATTTGAAAAAGTTTTTTTTTAAGTAAAGTAAATTAAATTTATTCCATCTTGTAAAGAATACAAAGAACATGAGAAAGTTAATATTAAGATGGAAATAGGTATGTACCCCATAGGTAAAACCTGTTTCGGGGTTACCATCAAACTAAATAAAAAAATAAGACGGATAGCTGGTGCAGATACTTAATTAACTTACAAAAAAATCATAAAAAATGGAAGTGGTTTGACAGAAATGGAAGAAAAAAATTGTGTGTTCTTTACACATGTTCTTAAAAAAAGTAAAACCTGTAAATTTCGCAAAAAATACTTGATACATGCATATAACAATAATAAAGAGTGAAGATACTATTTCTGTCAAGTAATATAGTTATAACTACCAAAAGTTATCACATTAAAAAAAAATCTATCAATATCTTCATTAGCTAATAACCAAGTATCAAATCAAAGAAGAACCTTCTGAATCAAAAGCATTTTTCTATACTGAAACAGTTCCTTCTGAATCTGAAGCTTATCTATACTCAAATCCATTGTAAACTGCTAATTCATATTATAAAATATATTTTGATATATTTTGATAAATATTTAAAAGATGCTTTGACTTAGGAGAAATGCCACTCATAAGCGATTAAAATATAAAATGACTCAACTTTGCTTTTATAAATAGATAATCGGACCATATATTACATAGATTAAGTTTAAAACATGAATTTGCAATCACCTATCATAATTGAGTCAAACGTTAGGTTACTCATTGAGGGACTCAACGTAACTGAAAACATTTGACGGGGCATGAAAAATCGCTTCAACCGGATAAGAATATTAAAATTAGCTGCAAATTAATTACTTGTCAACTCGAAATTTAGAAACGAAGTATAAAAATATGCGAAAATTCTGGGAATGCATTTTACCTGCTTACCACGACTGTTGGCACTCACTTGACCAACTTGATCCTTTATTTATTAATTATCTAATTGCATATAAGGGTCATTCACGATTCAATATTTGATCCAGGTCAATCACTGTCGGGTATCGTTCGTGGAGAAAGGCATTTTTGAAGTGGTTCTTTCTGATTTTCCTCGCAGAAACTGATCATGCTACGCAGTACAATTGACCTTTGACTACCAGATCGTCCGAGGATATATCTCTGATTTTAATCACTTACTTTAAATTCAATTATTATCTTTCATCTTCCTGTGAAATATCGGACGAAAAGTGACCAATCTTCGATAATTATTCTCAATGAAAGGTATCGCCTTTTGCCTGAAAATTTTGTAATTTACGAAAATACAATATATGTTGTATCCGTCAGACTAAACGCTGACTCAACGTGAGGTCTTAGCAGTACAAGGGACCAGTGTTCTAGGAATTCAACTTCGCTCTCACCAGCTATTCGCTGCAATAATCATAGTTACTCAAATGAACTTACATATATGCTTCTAGAGTTGGTATCTGGTTGCTAAAACATCAAGAGGGCGATTCAAAGTTGATGAATTCATTGACTGTAAATTTTGTTTACCTTTCTCAAAATCTATTGAACAAAAAATGATAGCAATTTAGAAAGTGTTGGAATTACTTCCCGAATGAATATTTGCGCGTGGTAAACAGTAGCTCAATACCTCACGATTTTGAAAGTAAAGACGGATAATTATTGTCCATAGAGAGATCTTTACCCTCCTCGTATCGACCTAATTGAAGTATTGATTTTCCCGAAATTTCCTATTTTCTACGTCAGGTGACAAATATTTACCTTGCGCCGTTTCCCTGAAAAGGGTGATCGCTACCCATAATGCCTTGCGCCGGGAAAAGTTTCCGCTCTCTTCTTCGTTAAGGAGAGTGAAAGGAACCGAAAAGGTAAAGGCTAAAAAGTGAAAGGCAAACTCAAACGAAATAAGAGAACAAGGACGAGGATTTTGCGGAAGAAACGAAAGCCAAATCTGGAAACGGATCTACTGCGACGCCTTCAAGACTTTAAATGTCCCCAACGGGGATTACGCGCTTCAGAGTTGCTCTCACTTGCGCACGTCTTTACTTTACTACTCTATGCACTGAAATGGTTGGTTTTGCGCAAGTGAGAACTGAAAATGTTTAAAGTAGAATCTTTATCCATAGATGATGGGGCTATAAAATTTGGATATCTGATTTAATATCCACATTTTATAGCACCACATTTTGTGTTTCTCCTACAGTATGAGATTTAACATATTTTATTACGATTTCAACACAATTGAAGAAAATATTACCGCACTACTACAAATTCTAAAATACTCGGATTAATTTATATCTCTGGGTTTTCCCCATTTTCTCAACCTTTTACACCCTCTCTGTCATTCACAATGAAAACGCAGTATGATATCCCCGTTTTTGGAATTTTGGTACCGTTAGCTTTAACTCTTACATTTTAAACCTAGTAGACACTGTTTGGTTTTACTGGATTGTTTTGCTACTTTTTCCCTATGTTAACAGTGCACATATGATATTTGTACGCTGAAGTTTTGGCATAATGATCTTCTGTCCAATGTTTTCTGGAGAATATGGTTCCTTAACCCCTGCGATGAAAGTCAATCAGACATCGAAATAAATAGAAGGGGTATATATTTATCTTTGATGATTGATATGATTTAAGCTAGAGAATTTAATGAGATGGCTTAATATAAAAGTCCACATTTTGTGAGTAAATATCTATTGATTTTTATAAGTAAATATAGAACTTTGCCTACGCCCAAAAGGGGCGTATTTTTAGGACAGCGGAGAAAGGCAGAACTGCCAAATATTCCAAATGATAGAAGTTCAGGAACACAGCCTACGCAAAAGCTATAATGTCACTGAGCATTCCCATTTATGTCTTGAGCAGGAATTCTTTCAAATCTAATGGAATCAGATTGTAGCAATAACATGAGATTTCCAAATTCATTGAACTTAACGTATTTCTTAAATTTTACTCTTAGTTATAAGACATACATATAGTATATTATTTCTAATTTAAAATTACCCAAGTATATAAGGAAAGCTTTTTGGTGAGAGAGCGATGTTATTTTACCTTGGTCCGACCGCTTCTGGAATATGCGGCAAGTATATGGGATACGGCGGATGAAACGTGTACTCGAGAAAGGGCAGCGTAAAGCGGTTCGTTTTGTTAAGAAATGCTACGATAAAAAAGCAAGCGTTACAAAAATGCTCTCAGACGTAGGTTGGGAATCCTTGAAAGAAAGGAGATTGGAAGCTAGGCTGCGATTACTTAATAAATTCAGGGAAACTAGATTTTCGGAAGATACAATCGGTATCATGCAACCCCCCTGCTACGTCGGTCGATCCGATAATGACCGTAAGTTAAGAGAAATAGATGCTAGGACGAATCGTTTAAAAATTCATTCTTTCCGCGAACGATGCGCGACAGTGACCGAATAAGGAAGTAGTTTAGATTCAACTGGTGTTTACACCCCCTGCCACACGCCAAAAGGCGGCTTGTAGGGTATTAATGTAGATGTATATAGATGTAGATTTTGTTCGATATTTTGTCCATTTGGTGTAATAATAAAGCCTAAAATTAGACTCTGAAGGTTATTTTCTATTCATATGTCACGCTTTCTCTAATAGAAAATCAAAATATGTCTGATCAATATCAAGCGAGCTCTATAAGACGTAATATAAATCTTTAACTTTGGAAAATATAACCCGGAATATACTTGTGGGTGTTCAAAAATTCCGCACCAGTTATCTCAAAAGGTTGGAAATTAAGATATTTTAGGAAGTTCAATCGCACAAATTACAACTGTTTACTGCACAAATGTAACCTTTGATTTCACGTTAATCGTGTGAATTTTCTATGTTCATTAATTCTCAGAGAAAATAATATTGACAAGCCAAAATAACACAGAGTTAGAAGAGGAAAACCTTGTAGTGTCCTATGTCTTCTTATTGACCCAAAGTTCCTACGAAAGGACAGGGAAAGTATGAATACATGTTGGAATAAATTTTTACATAGAGAATCAAATATATCAGCATTATTTGGTGGAATGTCATATTTATAAACTCAAAAATTACGAAAAAACTTGAAAAATTTCACATATATGTGTCTTATGCTTTACCAGTTTCGGTAGCAAAGTATTATTATTATTATTATTATTATTAGGGGTCTTTATTAGGCGAGATTGAGACTAAAATGTCTCCTCTTCCATCTAATAATGTCGTTATGTTACCAGTACCATAAAGTACCATCATCAGAAGCATCCTCTACCATCATCTGCTTCTGATGATGGTAGAAAAATTGTTAGTCAGTAATTTTTTTCGTAATTTTTGAGTTTATTGTATAGAGAAATCGAAATAACCTTTTTTCTGCAATAAATCACTCATGTATTTTATACACTGTCTCTTAATTTCTTGGCCTCAATTTTGATAAAACGGTTACGAAGAATTATCATGGGGTTACAAAAGTAGAGTTGTAACTCCATTTAATAGGTTTGTTGGTGAGTCTGAAAAGCGAAATAGTAGTTGTCACTAGTCGTAAAGCAGTTCATGAAGCGTTTCAGTTCTAGGGAATAGTTTTACCCCTTTCGATAGGACTTCTTTCCTGCGCAATATCTTTAAGGTTTCAATGCCCCCATAAATCCACGAGGGACTTGGTGACATTCGTTTGTATCGACATGCGGTCTTTTCGTTTGGAGGCCTCTCTTGATTGTTTTGGTCTCACCCGCTGTGAAAACCCCTCGGGGAGGAGAAAAGGGTCGGAGGCGGTGCTCAGAGAGACTTAGGGAATTCATCCAAACTGCGGTTCACATCTCCAATTGCACGCACTTTTAAAAATACCGTTAAGTTGTACCCTAAATTTATCGGCACTATCGAGTTTGCCGTAAACCTAAAGATCTCATGTGGAAATTTCATAAAATTAAAAATAAAATAATCCCATCAGCCAATTAGGAAACCTGAATGTCACCTGATAAATAATTAAACTATGCACAGACATTAACTTCATCACGTGAATGCAATTTTTCAACTAAGAATCTCAACAAAATTTGTACTCGCTCGCGGGAACTTCAATATTTGCTCTAAAATAAATCACATCAATTGCAAAAGACTTAAAAATTATCGTTAACATTTTTAGATTATTTTATATTTCAACTTTTTACTTTCTCCATATACGAAGTATAGAGAAAGTATTGTTTTCATGAAAAAATTCGACTTCGAGATTTCAACGGAAATACATGTTTTGGGGTCCCTAGAACACGTTTTGACTATTTTCGGAATGATGTCTGTGTGTATGTGTGTGTGTGTGTGTGTGTGTGTGTGTGTGTATGTGTGTGTGTGTTAGTGGGCGCTCTATCGTGAAAACTATTGGTCGTATTAATACCAAACTTCATATACAGTACTGTGGTGTGTGCTGTCAGAGTTGATTAGTTTTTGGAGTAAATCGGTTGACCGGAAGTCGAGCTTCATTCATTATAGCTCATTTCCGGTTTTCAAAATATCTCCATAAATATGATATATACGTGCATTGTATTATTTATAAAAGTTTTAGATAATGTAATTTACTATAACTTTTGTATTTAACATATTTTTGTATCACCGGTTGATTAGGAGTTATTCGTGAAATACCGATAAACCGGAAGTAGCCGTTATGTACTTTGTGGGCGCTCTAACTTAAAAACGATGCATTATATCAACACCAAATTTCATATATAGTACTTTATTTAGTTTTTTAAGAGTTGATTAGTTTTTGGAGTAAATCGGTTAACCGGAAGTCGAGCTTCATTCTTCAAAGCTCATTTCCGGTTTTCAAAATATCTCCATAAATATGATATTTAGGTATATACTATTATTTATAAAAGTTTTAGAAAATGTAATTTACTATAACTTTTGCTTGAAACATATTTTTGTATCACTGATTGTGTAGGAGTTATTCATGAAATACTGATAAACCGGAAGTTTCTGATTATGTACTTTGTGGGCGCTCTGGGCTCTATGGGCGAAATGCCAATTTCATCGTTTTTCATCGATCATGTCCCGTAAAACATTATTATTCATGTTTTTGGCGTCAAAGATAATAATATATATATATATTAATCACTTATATTCCAAGTTTAGATGGAATATAGAGTTCGAAATTACTGCGGTAGATAAATATTTACATCTTATATATATGGAGAAAGTCATGTGCTGGCCACATCAGATTTTTTAGACATGTAACCACATCTTAAATATCTTATTTCACTCTCATTAAACAGTTAAAAAGCCATTTTAAAATCTAGCCCGGGGGAAGGAGTTCCGACTTGATTACTGAGATCTTAGAGAACAAATTGGAAGATTAGAGAATAAAATATGTTCGTAAACACATACAATAAAACTTCAATATTCATTTTTTATAAATGAAGGAACTATAGATATAATATTCACATAAATTAGGTATTTATCAGGGTAGAATAATTAATAACGATGCGGATGAAGGTGCTCCTTGGGGGAATATCCGGGGATGAGGAACAATCAAAATTTACTGCTTTGCAAATCATATACTTATACGAGTAACATGTTGCTTGCATACTGCAGGCATATCGATAACGGAAATTTCAAGTCGGAATCAATTCGAGAGGGCACTCAAAAAAATGGATTGATTATATTTTTAAAATTCGCTACATTTCATCCGTCCGGAATCGAACCCGGGTCTTTCTGGTGATACTTACTATACAGCACAACAGCAGTTCACCATCTCTAACTATGTGTGGAAACAGAAGCAGAAATATTTGCTGCAACTGACTCAAACGACGTCCTACTTTTCACATATATCCCTTATGAAAGAAATTGTAATGTGCTCTGGCATCGAACCCAGGAACAGTACGGTCTTACTATTTTTTTTCTTTAACCAATTCTCAATATACATCTTTTAGCAAAGCAAGATTTTCGTATCATTTCGATAAGTGCATCAAATAAAATAATGAAGAACTACCTCAATGTATTTTAAATGGAAGATTTTGGCATCGTCCTAGCATCGAACGTAGGATATTTTCTGTAAAAGTCTTAATGTTTTCAATAGATCATGATTATATCTATAAGCTCCTTAAGTTTTGATTCTCTACCTATCCGGAAAACATATTTTTAAAATTCCCGAAAATCAAAGCATTGCCTTTACAAGGGAGAAATTGGGACTTTGGGGCCCTCTGGAATCGAACCCATGACTCTGAGGATCAAAATCGCAATTTTTCTGGCGGTTACACGTTATGGCCAATACTACGTAAAAAAATTCAAATCAATGACGCTTGCGGTTTAGTCTGTGACTTAGTATCCTATCTATCTATCTATCTATATCCTTAAATGTACGAATGAATCCGGAGAAGCGTCTGTATGTAATAGATATTGTATTGTTTTTACCATGTGCCCTTTTATTTCTGCAACAATATTAAACACTTTCTCCTTCTATAACAAAATCTAGAAATATTACTGTAAATACCATACAAATTAAAAGTCATGATTAATTCACTAGAGTGAGATTTAACAACTTTTGTGAGCGAATATGAGCGCAATTTGAGAACATTTCAAACCTCCTCCTCCATGAAAGGGATGGAGATAGCCATCGTTTCTGTGGGGAACTTTGATATTTCAAAGAGAGATCACTCATTCCCCCTAAATATGCCTCTGACGCCTGATGAAGACATATTTATTTTGGAACCTGTCACGTGTCGCCTTTTTAATCATTTTGATGCGTTTTTTTTTCTATAGGGTTTCAGGTAATTGGAACTATGGTGTCAATATACCGCAGCTCAACTACATACATTTTAAACCTAGTGGACGCTGTACGGTTTTTATTGCATTGTTCTGCTTTATTTGGGTTAAATTCTACCAAACAATTAATAAATGGTAGGAAAAGTGCTTCAAGAGAAAGAATGTTAATTGAAAGTGACTGCTGATACGTACGTGTTAAAAAAGAGAAAACTTAGACGGCAAATTTACTCATTGTGTAGAGTATCAGAGATACTATGTTTGAATGAGAGAAATAAAAACATTCCCTGTTATCCTAAGAAATTTATATATTTATAAGTATCCTCCATTAGCTTGTTGTAAGATTCGTTCATATGAACCTTATAACTTTGATTTGGTCAAGAGTGATTTTCGAATTCAATTAAAGAGTTTATATGGAGAGGTGAATTAAGGTTACGAAGTATCAAACGAAATATATATTTTCAATACTGAAGGTTATGCTAATTTATTCGATACTTCGTAATTTCAGAAAGAGTGAAGTAACGACGAATTAGCATAATCCTCATCCTTCCGAGTTACCTCCAAGTAATTTTTTTGATAAAATGTCTTTAATATTTCTTGTAATTTTCCAGGTTATGTACATTGTTTCCTTTGATGTCTTTTAGTTTTTGCTATCGGTAGATTTGCGCAGGTTTTTCACATCACTCTTCTTTGTGGGTGTTTTCCTGCAGCGGATATATTTCCGTAATCTTTTCTTGGTTTTTTCTTACATCCGCTATCCCTTCTTACGTTTTCTTCTATTTTCCTCTAAGTTTTATTGATACATGTAATATACTCATAATAATGTAACAACTTAACGACAGGTTAGATGGAAGAGGAGAATTTTTAGTCTCAATTTCGACTATAACAAAGACACCTAACAATAAAAATAATTATAATAATATTGGTGAGGTTTTATAGTGTTATATTACAACAATTTAATATCCTATTTGAGTTAATACGGAGTTTTAGAATGATAATCAAATAATAAAAACGTAAATGTAAACCAGAGCGAACAAAGAAAACTTTCCACGAATTCCACATCTTGAAAACCAAAAATAAAAACACAAACACACTTGTATGAATTCCACAAAATTAATTAAAAATTTTGTAGAACTCGTACAAGTGTGCTTGCGTTTTTATATTTTGTGTTTTAAAATGAAGTTCTGCCAAGAAACACTCGAGTTGATTTCCACATCTTGATTTTATCAACCGAAGCATAATATTATCAATCCTCTTTAATTCATATGCCATCAGGTGGAGAATTGAAATGAATTATCACTGTTATCAAATAAGCACGAAATGTTTGCACGTTTTAGAATCATATTAAAACACGACCGGTTTTGCCTAGCATTAGCACATGGCGAGAGTTCATAGATATTCTCTGAAGTAAAATAATTAAGAGTGGTTATTTAATGGTTGTGTGATAATCAACAACTTAACTAATTACTGCACTAACATACGTATAACATTATGGTTATTTTCTTAGTATCTTAATATATATCAATAGATTTCACAGCTTAATGTAGAGAATCTAATGTAGTTTTGCTCATTCGTGGAACTGGAACAATGCATCACGCGTCCGCCCATTTGCTGCCAAAGCGTATGATTAGCGGAAGAGATTCGGGAAAGTTCAGGCAGCTGATGAATGGGTAATTAATGTAATTAAAGCTGTCTACGCTGGAAGTAGTGCATCGGAAATGTAAATGGCGAATGTGTGGTTTTAAATTGGGGGAGATGCAAGACAAGGATGCGTGACGTCTATCGGGTTGTTTAATATGCATGTAGGTAGATGTGTGTGGGAAGCGAAAATGGAGTAATTTGGGTGCGTAATGCGAGGGTGCTTTTAAATGCCGAAGTGACGGTGCCTTATTGATTGGAAAATTGCAACGGAACATTGCTAAATGGTACTGCTGAAGTTGATGAGAGAATACATCTGAGCAAATATATCACCCAAACAATGGTAGTTGTGCTCGATAGAATGAGCGAATCGAATAATTGTAACTTTTGCGAGGGTGGAAAAGAATGAGGGTTGGTGAGTTTTGTGCATTTGGAGAGCATGCGTTTTTGAACATGGGGCTGGTGAGGCAGAACGGCTTGTTAATGAGAGCTAAATAGCAGTGGGTGGTGCGTGGGCAGTGATTATACGTGAGGAATTGCAGAAAGAGGTGGAATTTGCTGTACGCAGAATAGCGTACTTTCGCCCAACTAACAGCGTGGAATCGAAAGTTGAGAGTGTCAGAAGATGCGTTTCAGTCAGCGGAGTGCAGTTGCATTGGATTTTACGAGGAGAATGTAAAGCGACAACATGGAAGTCGTTGTCAGTAATGAGTGGATAATGAATACATTTCGGAAGATAGTCATAGCTAAAAGCAAGCGCAAATTTAATTCGATTTGGTTTTACGGGGGTTGATGGAGCACGGTGGTAGAATTGAAGCTATGAATTATTTGAGAGCGAGTAGAAGACCAGTAATAAAAGGTGGTTGACTTGGCGGGTGAGGCACAGAGGAAAAATGACGTACGACGATAAAATAATTGGCTCAGAGGTGTTAATTCAGAGCCTAACGAGATATGCAGGTATAGATATATGAATTGATAAGGATGTTATGCTTCTGAAAAATTATTTCAATATACAAACATAGTGATATGGTTTTTTCTTTGGTTTCCAGTTTGGCTCCACTCTTATGAATTGTATGTTTATTTTCCCTGCTTTATTTCATTTAGTATGTAACTCTTCACTTCCATACTCATGTGAGAGTTTTACGTTCTTAAGCCAAATCGTTTTCAAGATACCGGATACTTTTTTGAACTATAAATATCAATTGTTGATTAAATCAGCTTTGCTCTTCTTAAAAAAGATTGTCCAACTCGTCAGATGTTGAATATTTACGACCGCACGCCCATTTCTGGACTGTGAAGCGGTCGTCCTTGTAGCAACTCACTTCCATATTAATTCAGATATGTATCGTCAGAGGCCTATAGCAGGAGATGTAGTAACATCAGCGCCCTATCCACTCCATTAGCTTCTCTAATAGAAAGCGGAAAGAACGACCAGAATTAACTATCCGTTTTCGCGGTCTCTTCCTTCTAGCGTTTCGTTGATGCTTCTCGGATATCGCGTCCATTCCTTGGTGAAATTAAAATCTCATTTAATTCGTCTAAAAATTCTTACCTGATATTTTTTTGGAAAAGCTTCCGTTGGTAATTAGATCTCGCTAGGAGCGAATTCCCCCGAGATTATGTATTATTATGTATAACTGTATATTTACGGAGATAAGACGATACTTGACTCATAGAAAAATGTCCCCAAAATTCAGGGTCGTCAGATGCAATAAAATATATTTTTCCGTTCGGAAAATGACGAATAGTACATAATTCAAATAAGCTACACAGTATTACTATCCATATGGTGATCACTTATGGGTTAGATGGAAATAGTGACTTTTAGTCTCAATCTCGCCTAAATAAAGACGATTTATTATTATTATTATCACTGATATAAACTAAATTCGTAGGTTTTTGATAGGTTGGGGATCGTCTTGTTGGAGGTTTATGATAAAATAACTATATTTAAACGCCAATTAATACCTAGTCTTATTTGAAGGTAGCCTTATCTGCGGAAATATATGGTATGTTTCATATTCTTACTTCACCTTGTAGAATCAAAAGGCAACTCAGCTAGTATTTATATATATTTATACGTCCTTTAAACATATAATTAGCTATATCTTGAAATATATGGAATGTTTCATATTCTTACTGCTCTTTTTAGAATCAAAAGGCAATTCAGTAAGTACGATATCTATAGGCATTTATACGCATAATAAACATATAATTAGTTATATATTGTAATATTTTTATCCGTTTTTAGGCCTAACTCCCGTTTCTGGACTTTGTAGCGGTCGTCCTTCTGTCCTTTGAAGTACCGCTGCATCTCTCCGTCTTTAACCGCATACATCTCCATCGGTGCGAAATTGCTTAGAAATCCGTCGGTCAGCATCGGCTTTGCAGTGGAGGACCAATGAGGTTTCATTTTGAGATCTGGCCGTCACGTCTTAGAGAGAAATCCTCAATACACACGAGGAAATTGCTGCCTTTTCTGCACCTTCGCAAAGGAGATAGCGATCTTTAATCCTCCGCTTCCCTTCCTCACTAATTTGTTCCTCTGGCTGAGGACGTGCCACTGGAGTGGGGTCCTCTTTTTTACTCCCTCCGAGAAAAAAAGACCCTTTCCCTATCTATCTGCTTCGCTTGCTTCCTCAGACTTATCTCTCCTCTTTTACTTAATACTCGTTTTCCCGTTTGATTCCCCTCGTTTTGATTAAAACAGCGCTTCCCTCCACACCAACCGGTCCCTGGGAAAAGAAAACTTCGGCTCCTCAGGGAATATTGAAACAGCGAAACACTGTCCCTTACGCCCATTTCAATGAAATCAAAATAATATAAACAGTACATGCATAAGTGTATCCATGTATGTAGTTAAAAACTTAGAAACATGATTTTGATCAACTTCAACATTTCACACATCTTTCAATGCAGGGTAAAAATTGGTAATTTCGTAACGTTGGTAAGCTCGTGAAGAAATGTTAATCATCAATTACGCAGTTCCCAATAATTGTATTGGACCAAATTCAGGCATAGAAAAGGCTCTTGCATTTACTTCTCTACATAGAAAACGTCATTTATTCCATTTAATTACGGATTACTATAGGTGTTTGTTTTTCGCAATAAGCGATAAAACCTACAAATAACGCGAAATTTTGCCGATTTAGCGAAATAACGCTAATTTCGACCGTTTAAATGAGCAGCACGGATTTTGGCGATTTTCGCTTCATTCGTCGTTTGTAAGAGAGGGGAAAGTAATTTTGGTATGATTTAAATAAATGTACAATATATAATTGTATTATTTACGTATTTTTTGTAATATTTTTGAACACTCATGACATATTTGCTTACGGGAATTCAGCTTTGATCTTTTGCAATAAATTCACAAAACTTTCTAACCATAATGGATTATCCCAAAATCTCGCCTAATTCCACGAAGAAATATGTTTTGTTTTTCCTAACATCTATATTGTCGATATGTTTTTAACCCTGCTGTTCTCTTCGGGTCATTATGACCCGAAACGAAATTTAGTTAAGGATAACTTTTTTTGACGAAAGTTTCTGACTCTGTATTTCATGACTTTGTTGTTGCTCGTATTTCACATTTCCTAAGGCATGAAAATTGGTAATTTGTTAATTTTGTTATTTCTCAAAACAAAAAAGTTACAATCGTGCTCCTCGAGTCAATATGACCCGGTCCTTTTGGTAACCAATTCCACGTACTTTTTCGGTTATTTCTTTGGGGGAATACGTTTTCTGTCAGTCGTATATTGTTTGAAGGCAACATGCACCTAGGGAGATGCCTATTGCTGGCCGTTCGACCCATTTGAAGGAAGGCTAGGGTTGGAGGGACCAATCGTGGTGATGGTGTCGAGATTAGCAGGAGTGTGGGACGGAGTCCATGGATGGGTGGCCAGATGTTATTGAGGGTCAAAGAGTATATGGTGACAACTGGGAGGACTTGGATATAATTACTTTTGATGCATACATCGGTATTCCATTGTTGGCTGGTGTTTATAGATCACGTGGGGAATCAACTAAGAGCTTGAGGAACTCAGAAACAGGTAGGCCCATTTTTTCTACCACAATGCCACTAAAAACTTTCCATTGTATCTCTCGTGTGTTACAATTCGACGACAAGTCCGATCGACGAGTGAAAAGAGCAGATGAAAAGCTAGCGGCCGTAAGAGATTTCTGAGAGCAATGGCTGGAAATACTTCCAAAGTTGTACAATCCTAGTGCTAATGTTACTGTTGATGAGCAGCTTGTTAGTTTTAGAGGACGTTGTACATTCAAGCTATACATTCCAAGCAAACCAGCAAAATACGGGATAAAAATATGGACTCTATGCGACAGTGACAGTTCCTACTGTTTGAAGGCACAAGTCTACACAGGAAAACCGCCAGGTGGGGCACGCAAAGAAAATCAGGGCATGCGTGTTGTAATGGAACTGACTCACGAACTAAGGGAACAGAACGTTACATGAGACAATTTTTTCACATCGTACATGTTAGGTTAAGCTCTCCTCGAACACAATATTACACTGCTAGTGACACTGAGGAAAAATAAAACTGAACTCCCTTGTCTTTCAAGAAAAGAAGCTCTTGAAACACCTCGATACTAAAAAGGTGACTTATTTTTCTTTGCTTCAATTGAGGAGGTGGGGATAGAACACGTTATTATGAGAGGAGATGAAGAAGAAAATCGGTTGGCAGGGAGATTTTTATCAGAAACAGGCGTACAAAATATAAGTATTGCATAGTTTTCAATATTAATAAAGTATATAATTCACAGTCTCAGGCGTCGTTTTGTGGAAATCCATCCCGTAGAAAAGAAGAAAAGTTTGTACTTTTTCCACAAATTTATCTTAAAAACACGGTTTCTGATTCAACGCATCCTACCACCCACTGACAGTGTTCCTCTGCCTGAACTTCCGCGTCCTTACCCATAATCTCACCACCTCCCTTTTCCCCCTTCTACCTTCACCCTCTCCCAATTTTCCTAATTCATGGTTCTTCCGCTGGTATTTCTTTTGCATATATATGTTTACGGATACCTTTTTCACCTGATGATGGCGATTACTTGTTGAAACCTGGTCGTGTTTTTCAAATACATTTGTGGAAAAAGTACAAACTTTTCTTCATTTCTATTACTTAAGTAGTTTTAAGGGGATTTTGCAAATTAATAAACATTGGATTATAAGTGGATTGGCATTTGAAAAATTATTGTGTGAATTATTTAATTTAATAATTGTATTAATGATTCAATTAAATATTCAACATGATTTCACAACCACCATGGTAAATGGGAGAAATTACTAATGTTGATAATTATATTCATCGTAATATTTATTAAGCATAAGCAGGGTGCATTTTCCCAAATTGAATAATAGTTGAAGAAATAACCCTTCCATTTCATAGCCCAAGCAATTTTATAGCCTGAAAGCATAAACTGAAAAAATTGTTTTTTCATGAATTCAAATTTAATGAAAATCTAAACAATTATAGATAAATTTTAAATTATGTATATTATGTTTTCATCTTAGCTCTAATTCAAATATCATGTTGTCATATTGATTCTCTAAGGAAAACATTTTTTCTTGAGGCTATCTGACGGCCGCGTGAGGTTTAGAACTGCACGCTTTCCGTTTTGAATTTCCTCTTCAAGGGAGGTAACGGGAGGGGAGGGTGAAGGGGAGAGGGGGGAAGGGGATGGTGAAGGGGAGAGGGGGGGAGGGGAGGGTGAAGGGGAGAGGGGGGGAGGGGAGTGCTTCGGACGAGGCAGTAGCTTATTCTGCGCTTCGAGAGGCTGGCGCAGTGGGTTGAGGCACCTAGGTGAGACGCTGACGGTCTCGGGTTCAAATCCTGTCGGGTCGGGAATAGAGGCCCGCAAAACCCACCGGAGTTTCTTAACTTCCCCATTTCGTCTGAACTGGATTTGAGCCCGTACATTTAGTGTTGCGGGAACCCCGCGGCAGCCCTCGAACCCGCATGGTAGGCGATTATATCGTTCATTTCTTTTATTTTTGTCATTTTTTTTTGCTACAAAAATCTCAATTTCGAATCACCGAAGTTCATCCCTGACAAAAATTGCACTGCTGGGAGCAGAACAAATTAATATCAGGATGCAGGCAACCCACATACAGTAGCATTTAATTGTAAGTAGATTGCCTGCATCTTAAAATTAATTTTCCCAGCTCAAGCCCAGTAGTGCAATGCTCTGAATGGTAAAACGCAAATGTCATTATTAAATATTTTCACACTCAATCCGCGCAAACGTCGAGGAGAAAATTTTACACGGGCTTTAAATTGTATTTTTGATGAAACTAAACTACGAAAGAAAAGATTAAGAAATCAACTCGAGTGTTAGTTGGTGGAACTTCATTTTTAAACACCAAAAATAAAAAAACACAAACACACTTGTACCAATTCCACAATATTTTTAATGAAACTGTTTACCGGTTTCGGTGTCACAGCACCATCCTCAGAACAGAAGTTATTTCAAAGAGCAAGAACATATAAAGATAACATAAAGATAAAGAAAAGAACATAAAGATTAATCTTTTGCTAACATTATCTGCACCCGTATAATTAAGAAGTTGCATTGGTATGAACCAATTTTAAACATGCAGATATTTTGCCATAAATCGGAACGTGATGGAGATATTACTGAAGGAAGGAACGAAACATTTATGTTAATAAAATAATTGGGCATATATCTTCCAAATCTGTATAATCATAAAAGGAGAATTTAATTTGCGGAAAATAGTTGACCTCGGGTTGTTTTTAAAAGAAAAAATGATGTTTGATATAATATAAAAAAGTAAGTTAAAAAGGATTAATCTTTCAAATGTTGTTGTGTTACCGGTTAAAATTCAATTGAATTATTTGATCAAAATACCGTTAATTTAGTTCGTTATTTTTCAAAATTTCGATATTGCGGACAGACTATGTTTGACTACGGTCAAAATATAAATTCTTGAAAAAGCACATCTAAAAATTAGCAATTAATTATTACAAATTATACGCTAGTTGACATAATTTCAATTCTCACTTCGATACAAGAGAAACAACATGAATTGATGCAATAAATTCTGCCCGGACAGCAGGAATATTAATATTGATAGAAGCATAGTAGGACTCTGAAATCCTGAATACTGAAATACTCAATACTGAAATACTGAAATATCTCGGTTATTAACGATATTGCAATGGAACTTTGCTTATACGAGAATACGTAATAGTAAAATATCATTGGTAGTGCACATTAAGTTAATAAGTCTGGATGTGGGAGTGAATACTATGCCACTTCTTATATTATCATTCTATACAATCGTATAAATAAATATTTCTAGTTTGGCATAAAAAATAGCGTTCCGTAGTTGAGATTCCTATTCGCAGTACGCCTTTGGATCTCGTTTCCCCTTCTCTTCCCCAGCCGCAGTGTGCCCTTCTTAACTTCGTTTGGCTATTTACCTAACACTTCACTTTTCCCGCAGGTATTTTCCATCTCCTAAGATTAGCCTCTCCTCTGTGTGCTCCTTTAGCCCCTTCTGATCCCCACGGTCACCACAACCGAGGAGAATCCACGTTAAATTCTCTTAATGAAAACTTCCCACAAAATACACAAATCCGAATCAAACTTGGTTCACTAAATAGTCTGATTATAAATAATTCTATTACTCAGTCAAGAACATATCCATAATTTAACAAAAGGAAACCTTAAAGGGTATATTCAATTGCAGTTATAGATTGATTACTACTACAATACGAGGACCAAACCATTCTTAATTTCATTCTTGCTTTTGATTACTTTGATATTTTTATCTGAAATACCATTTTATTTTAGTATTAAGCAGTTTGTTCGATATTTTGTAAATTTTGCATATATAGGCAATGGTATACCACAGTTATTACTAATTCTATTATCACTCTACGCTACTTTATCCTACAATCTAATTCGTAACACTGAACTGATTCTGAAAACCTCCGTTTGCAAAAATATTTCTAATATCATAAGGCAAAAGCTTTGGCTTCAGTTACATTGAATGATTATAGGTTTTCCTGAGAAGTTCAGTTCCACCTTCAATGATGTAAAATAGCATTCCATTTCAATTACTGACCAAGTTTTAAGAAGTTTTTGTCACGTTATTTTCATAATAGCAAAAAAATGCACGTATCTTTCTGGGAAAGGGAGTAATTACCAATGAAGCAGTTCCTAACTTGCGGAAAGTTACGAAAATGAAACTTTTCCCACCCTTCTTTAGGGTTTTACTTTAAGCTGAAAATACTCGTTGGCTATTCTCATGACATGTGAAATAAGCTCTTTTATTGATAAAGTCAATTTTAAAAAAGTTTCCGGGTCCGTGAAGTACCAAAGAAGTTAAGTTTATCATCGATTTGAATATAAGTGAAGTTGTAAGTTTAGGTTATAAAAATGTTTGTAAGAGTTAAGGTGAAGTTAACAGTTGAACTTCATGCCAGCAAAAAACTAGAATACTGGATTTAAACAGCTTATTTCCGGAAATTCAAATCCTTCTTTCCATTGCGATTGGAAAAAGAATCAGTTCTATTTTTATCATTTATAACGTCAGGTAAAGATGGAATGGAATATTCCCCTTTCCGAAGGATTAATTTGTTTTCCTAGGTGTAATTTCGAATCTTGTACACTCGAATATGAGTAGCTTGCTTTGCAACGGCTGCTAGACGATTCCGGATGCAGCCAAATAGATTAAAATGAGGTCTACTAGTTCATGCTATCTTTCCTCTGAAAATAACTTTCCCACCAATTTCGTAGATTAACGGACTGTCCAAGTGTCAACCCCAAGTCTCTTCTGTATCCCCTCAACCTGATTATTTCTTTCATTTTTACTCTCTCCCTTCAAAAGGCCCTTTGAAATGAACGTTGCACCGGCATTTGTTTGCTGCGTATAAAATATCGTGAAGGAGAGTGCCCTTTCCGATTAATCTCAGACTTCGACGGTCTCTCCAGGTGCTTCGAACGGGTCCGTGATTGGGAACACAGATTGCGAGCAGACAGTCGTGAGAGCTCTCGAATCGGCTTGTATTGCGAAATTAACCCTCGCGATGAGCAATATCGGGCCGATGCTCGATTGAAAAAGTTGCTCGACTCCCGTTTCACTCCGGCGAATCAAACTTGCGAATTTCTTCTCTTCATCTCGTTTTGGAGTCGTAATGTTTAACGGAAGTCGGAGCGGAGGGTCGCGAATGAGGCAGAGACCCATACTAGAGAAGAGGATGTGCTTTGGTGGAGAACATGTGTCACGCGAAGATTGCATTCGAAGAGGGGACGAATTTCCGTTGAATACACTTTCGGAACCATGAAAAGATGAGCCTGTGTGGCGGAATTCGAGGCTTTGTTTATTCCTAAAAGACCCAAAATTTAATCAGTAGGCAATGGGAAGACTCTTGCGTCTCTCCGTACAAAAAGCCTATTCAAATGGTGTTGAACAAAAAACTGAAAAGGGTCGCTCGGTTAAATTTTCCGTGATATTGAGAGACATATCGCGATATGCGTAACACGAACAGTTATATTAATAGCTCAGATATATATATATATATATATATATATATATATATATATATATATATATATATATATATATATATATATATATATATATATATATATATATATATAAACGAGTAAAATGTAGCTTGCATACTGCAAGCAGATCGACCACACAAATTAAACATCGGCATCATATGGGGACGGTCCTGAAAAGAAAAATAGGATTGAACATAATCTTAAAGTTCGCTACAATTTATTCGTCCGGCATCGAACCCGGGTCTTTCAAGTAATAATTACTATGCAGCACAGTAGCAGTTCACAATATATAACTATGTGTGAAAACTCAAGCAAAAATATTTACTGTAACTGCCCTAAAAGAACTCCTAATTTTCCCTTATATTCCTTATGGGTCATTCCATGCCAAGTGGTCTGATTTCAGAGAAGTGCCCCGCTCGACCATCACGGATTTT
The DNA here is from genome assembly GCA_947579665.1 of Sympetrum striolatum. NCBI lineage: Eukaryota > Metazoa > Arthropoda > Insecta > Odonata > Libellulidae > Sympetrum > Sympetrum striolatum. Next base: position 98,132,128 of record OX388347.1, on the reverse strand, counting down.
GATGAAATTTTGTACGGACATTCACACATATCTCTCATTAACATTTGTAAGGTTTTACTATCGCCGATGGTATACTTGCTGAGATATAGAAGATTGTTTGACCCCGTGTCGCTGCCTTCTTCAACATGACTATGAGTTTTCACTAACTTTGAGGCGTTGTATCTCAGAGAATTGTTTTATGAAGTAAACACACTTTGGCTATCTTAAACAACTTTTTGCGCTCTATTAAACAAAGTAATAAAAATAACTGTAAGAGCGACCTCCTTGCAGAAAATTCTGTGCAAAACTGGCCCAAAAAATGGCGGATTGAAAAAAAATTAAAACTTTGGCTTTTTATATTTCAAGAAGAAATGATATAATCAACGTGAAACTTATCGCATGATAACATATCAATACATAGCTTATAAATATAAAATTTCATATTCCTAGTACTTTCCATTATTTTAAAAATTGAGTCAACATTTGACAATTTTTGTGAAAAAGCCAAAAATAGGCTATTTTTACCCCGCTTTTACAAAAAAAGACCCTCTGGAATTTCTTTTGAAAAATTTTTATTAAATAGAGAATGATTTCAACCCTCTAAAAAAGTATACCTAGTTTTTCATCTCGAGCATATAAGGCCCTAGAAATAGGGACAACTATGAGGATGACATTTGTAAAAACGGCAAAAATAGGTTATTTTCTGCCCGCTCTTAGAAAAGAAAGACCTTTCCGATACTCTTGTAAATAATTTTTATTTGAAAGAGCATGTTTCAAACCTCTTAAAAAAGTACACTTGGTTTTTCATCGCGAGCACGTACATCCCTAAGAAAATTAACAAAGTTGAGAACGTTGCTATGGTGGCGCCACATGTCTTCTGTTGTTTATCGTCCTGGTTATTTTATGTAGACATTTTTAGTATATTGCGTTGGTCCCTGACTGGTACTGGTAGTGACATCGTCACTACCAGTTCAGGCATTTGAACCAGTAACCCCATCGCCCCAGGGGTCACGCCCGATAGCCGTGAAAAACCATCCGTGCTGCTTTCACCGTATATATTCACCGTTCTGATACCACAAATGTTTGCGCTGTAAGTGCTATCGACCAACTCTTTGGGGAAAATGTCAATAGTTGAACTTTCATTGATCTATTGGGTATTTTAATTTTTGTTTGAATTTCTTTTATTAGATCAGCATGACGAGTATTCCTCAACATCACACTGACTAGTTTGTCCTATATCTTCAGCTGGTATTCCAGCGGCTAACGTTATTTTGTCTGTTACTACTTTCTGCATGCGTTCAATTTTTCGTTACACGTAGGTTCACTTTATCCCTACTACTCACTCTCCGAATTTTTGACGGAGTAGATCCCAAATCAGTAGAACTTCGATTTACCGTGTCCGAAATATCCATATCGCAATTTTCCGAAGACGAAGAGTCAGTAGTGTTTTGGACCATAGAAACATATTTGGCTGTATATCTTGGAACAAATTTTTTGACCAGGCTTCACTGCTTTCAAATCATTAGACAAGGCTAGATTGACTTTCAGCAGCCCATGTTTAGCTGTATGTTTTTTTTGTTAAATGGGTTGCAGCATGACTTTTGCTTAATTTAATACTTTTCTAAAGACATTGCTTTGTGATAGAAACAGATTTGATCGTACTCTGTGATCTCAACCTCCGATCGCAGAGAAATGAGCAATTTTTCGTGCAACGATAAATTGTGTACATATTGCAGCCCAATTTTATTGGAATAAAATGAACCATGATGGCAAATGGACGAAAGTTTTTCCCCAACAACACAGAAGGGCAAGGTGGGATTTTCATCTGACTCTTCGACATCCATTTAAAATTAGTGAAATCGCAATATTTAGTGCAATAATGCAAATTCTGGAAAAAGAAGTTATAAAAATATGATGGAATAAGACAAATACAGCAGCTCAGTTCAAAACGTGGCCATGCGAGAGTGCTATGTCAATAAAATACTTACTGAAAACTAAGCAGCTGTCAATTTTCTAGAGGAACCTCAAGTGGAGTATGGATGAAATTTGAAGGATCCAAGAAATGAAAATATGGCAAAACTCACTATTTAAAAAAAAACTCGAAGTAACACACAACAGAAAGGCTACATAGCCACGACTTAACCGAAGTCTCTACTAAAGATTCTTTACCCATGTTTCAACAGAAACTTTGTTATAATTTGTTACTTTGTTATAATTTGTTACTTTAGTAAATTAACTAACTTAGAAGTTAATTTAGTTTACTAATTATTCTCCCATTCTGTCCATTGTTAACCCTCTTCCTCCTCCCCCTAACACCTCTCCCACTATCAACAGTAGCTAATCTGATTGGTGTCTTGGTTTTTTATTCTTTGTGTATATATATATATGCAGTCATGAATATCTCTTGTGCTTGATAATGGACTAAAGTCTGAAACCGGTCGCAGATATTAAAAACTTTAAAAGTGGAATTTGTGTAAGTTATTCCCACCCATTTACTAGGAAGGAGTTCCACTAAGTTAAAGCATACCAGATTGATTTAATTTGTTACTTTGTTGTCCATGATGTCTCGCCGGCACAATATTTTGTCTTAATACCACCAGATAAATAACGCCACAAGGATTTACAATCTCATCGAAGAAAACAAATTGCAGGCCTCTGGGAAATTGGGATCCTCAACCAAGAAACCCACCCGTGGCTGGTATTGCACGGCTATCGGGCGTGACCCCTACGGCGATGGGGTTACTGGTTCAAATGCCTGAACTGGTAGAGACGATGTCACTACCAGTACCAGTCATGGACCAACGCAATGTACTAAAAATGTCTACATAAAATAACCAGGACGATAAACAACAGAAGACATGTGGCGCCACCATAGCAACGTCCTCAACTTTGTTAATTTTTTTAGGGCTGTACGTGCTCGCGATGAAAAACAAAGTGTACTTTTTTAAGAGGTTTGAAACATGCTCTTTGAAATGAAAATTATTTACAAGAGTATCGGAAAGGTCTTTCTTTTCTAAGAGCGGGCAGAAAATAACCTATTTTTGCCGTTTTTACAAATGTCATCCTCATAGTTGTCCCTATTTCTAGGGCCTTATATGCTCGAGATGAAAAACTAGGTATACTTTTTTAGAGGGTTGAAATCATTCTCTATTTAATAAAAATTTTTCAAAAGAAATTCCAGAGGGTCTTTTTTTGTAAAAGCGGGGTAAAAATAACCTATTTTTGGCTTTTTCACAAAAATTGTCAAATGTTGACTCAATTTTTAAAATAATGGAAAGTACTAGGAATATGAAATTTTATATTTATAAGCTATGTATTGATATGTTATCATGCGATAAGTTTCACGTTGATTATATCATTTCTTCTTGAAATATAAAAAGCCAAAGTTTTAATTTTTTTTCAATCCGCCATTTTTTGGGCCAGTTTTGCACAGAATTTTCTGCAAGGAGGTCGCTCTTACAGTTATTTTTATTACTTTGTTTAATAGAGCGCAAAAAGTTGTTTAAGATAGCCAAAGTGTGTTTACTTCATAAAACAATTCTCTGAGATACAACGCCTCAAAGTTAGTGAAAACTCATAGTCATGTTGAAGAAGGCAGCGACACGGGGTCAAACAATCTTCTATATCTCAGCAAGTATACCATCGGCGATAGTAAAACCTTACAAATGTTCATAAGAGATATGTGTGAATGTCCATACAAAATTTCATCGAAATCCGTGATGGTCGAGCGGGGACCACTAGACCACTTGGCATGGAATGGCCCTTATGTGAGAATTGTTAATGTGCTCTGTCATCGAACCCAGGAACAGAATGGTCTTACCTAATTTTTTTTCTTAAACCGAGTCTTAAAATACATCTTCTATCTAAGCAAGAACTCCCAATTATTTCGATAAGTACATCAAAAAATAATGAAAAAATAACCCAATGTATTTTAAAAGGGAGACGTATTTACCATCCAGAATCGAACCCGGGTCTTTCTGGTAATACTTCCTATGGAACACAATAGAAGATCACTATTTCTAACTATGTGTGAAAATTCAAGGAGAAATATTGGCTGCAACTGCATCAAACGACGTCTTACTTTTCCCTTATATTCCTTATGAGAGAAAAGTTATTGTGCTCTGGAATCAACCCAGGAATAGTACTGTCTTACAAATTTTTTTTCTGAAACCAATTCTTACCATACATCTTCTAGCCGAGCACGATCTTCCTATCATTTCGATTAGTGCATCAAAAAAATAATGAAAAACTACTTCCATGTATTTTAAAGGGCAGATATTTGCATCGTCCTAGCATCGATCCCAGGATATTTTACGTAAAAATCGTTTATGTTTTCCATAGATCATGACTATATATATATGCTCTTAGAGTTTTGATTTTCTACCTATCCGGGAAGTATTTTTTTTTAATTCCCGAAAATCAAAGCAATGCATTTAAACGGGAAAAATCAGGATTTTGGGGCCTTCTGGAATCGAGCCCATGACACTGAGTTTCAAAATATGATTTTTTCTGGTGGTTACACGTAATGGCCAATACGTCGTAAAAATTTCATGTAAATGACGCTTGTGGTTTAGCCTGTGAATTTGTATCCTCTCTATCTATCTATCTCTATACATGAACTAGTAAATGGGTGCTTGCAAACTGCAAGCAAAGCAAATCATTAAGGGATGCTACCCTGAGTTATCGGTATATATGTTACATTTACGTTTCTTTTTAATTATACCACGGTCTATCGTATACATAATTTTAAATCTAAGATCGAGATTCATCAAATAATATAATAATTATTTCGAAAGCCTTTAACGTTTATTTGGTACGGAAGTCCTTAATGAATACGCATGCGTAAAATTAAATTAAGGAAATATGCCAAACAAAGTAAAGTAAGAATAATAATAAACAAATAGACAGTAGGCAACGCTACTGTTTAAATAATTTTGAAGAACGTAGAAAAGGAACATGATTCTAAAGCCCGTTTGCAGAAGATGGGAAAATAATTTGAGGTGAATTGGAGAGGCTGACAGAATGATTATATGCAATTAAAATAGGAAAGACGAAGCATATTAATGCAACGCCATAAATTAGGAATCGGAAAAGGTCATGACTAAGGTACTTTTTAGACATAATTCAGTATATGATAAATGCATTTGATTAAGTGAGAATGAAGTGAAATATCACTATACTGTAGTGGTCTTGATGCTAATGATTCGTATTGTTTGTATTAGTATTATTTCTAAAGATTGTCGTTAAAACTATTAATTTACATTAATATTCAGAAATTAATATTTTAGGATTATGTAAATTACAGTTGTACTTACTTTTACTCAGGTATAAGTAGACTTGATCCCGTATAATACTTACTTCGGTAGTAACTAATGAGAACTTATGAGCTAATTGCTTTCCTATTCCCCCTAAATAGATTCAGTGTAGATTTTTTAACTTCATCCTCGAATAATCTCACTACTTACATGACTTTTCCGATTATCTTCGTTGATACATGGTCTCCCATCCTCTACATAAACTTATGTTATCACAGTATGTATTCCCGAATAATTCATTGACCGTGCAGATTTTCGCTGTCCATTTTGATGAAAGTTACACTTTTCAACCTTTAGTAATAACATATATGGAAAGAAAAGGTTTTTAATTATACCACTGTCTATTCTATAACATAATTTTCAAATGAGTGAGATCGAGATTCGCCAAATAATATGATAGTAAAATAATCATTTCTAAAGCCTTTCGCGTTTATGAGATACGGGAGTCTGTAATGAATACGCATTCGTAAAATTATATTAAATAAATACGCCAAACAAAGAAAAGTCAGAATAAAAATCTGCATAAGATAAAAATGCGGAATAAATAGACGATTACCTGTGTAGTATGTGGTTGAGTGCAAGACATTCTGCAAAATAATCCTATATTCATTAAATGCTGTCTACTACGACAATGAGCTCCGTTTCTAATTAAATAAACAAATAGACAATAGGCAACGTATTTATGTAAATAGTTTTAAAGTACGTAGAAAAAGAACTTTATTCTAAAGTCCGTTTGGAGAAGATGGGAAAATAATATTCATACAATGATACATGCAAAGATTGTTTTTACTAACCAAGAATTATCCAGCGTAGAACAACGTAATCAGAAAGTCGTTGAAGGAAATCAGTGTATTTTATGAGTAGATTTCTGTTTTTTTTTATTTTGATGAATGTTGAATTACGTAATATATTACGAACTAATTGTGTACTACGTATTAATTAAAGAAACGTAGAAAAAGAACTTAATTTTAAATTCTCTTTGGAAAGGATGACAGAATAATTATATGTAATTAAAATAGAAAAGAATAAACATAATAGGCATAAAATTAAAAGAACAGAAACTCACACACACGAAAAGCAATCCACCATATGCGTAAACCAACGATATCCTAACATAGTTCAATAATACCATGTATTTCCTGATTAGATATTTGTTGTTCATTTTGATGAGAGTTCAGTATATGATAAATGTATTTGGTTAAGTGAGCTATGAATTATAATATATTAATAAATTATAGTGTTCGCGAAACTAATGATTCGTAATGCTTACAGTTATGTTATTTCTAAAGATTGTCGTTAAACCTTTTAATTTACATTAATATCCCTATTTATTAATTTATATTCGTATCTATGTACTTCATTCTAGAATAATCTCACTACTTACATGACTTTTACGATTATCTTCGTTGTTAATGGTCTCGTATTCTCTACATAAACTTATGTTATCACAGCATGCATTCACGATTGATTCATTGACCGTGCAGATATCCACTGTCTATTTTAACGAAATTTACATTTTTCAGCATTCAGTAATAACATGTATCGAAAGAAAGATTTAAAATAATTAAAAATGCATCAAACCTTTATCATTGCATATGAAAATAGGATCGTAAACAAACTTGTTTTCGATTCAAACAATTGTTGTTGCCATAGATTTAATTTTCAAAATGAGGAGAAAAAAACGTAATAAATTGGCGTTCAAACTAAAATTTTGCAAATTTCCTGCCGGAATGTTAAAATCGGTTGCAAGAAAAGAAAACTTTGATCCTTTAGACGTAATATAGACCAAGTCCCGCTGCTTTACGATTACATTTTCATATTTTTATGAACGAAAGAAATTTGCTCTGCATGGCCATTTTTCGTTTTTCCCGTTTAAATACATTGAAAAATATAATCCTTTCTGGTCTCAAACCTAGGACAAAATCTGTAGATTTTCGATTTTTTCCCAACTCGACTGCTAATTATATATTTCTCCTGAAAATTTCAGCCTTCTAGCTCGATTAAAAATGCCCAGGAATTTGTATGAATGAGTCGGATTTGCAGCTTTATATATAGTAACTAGTAAATGGGTGCTTGCAAACTGCAAGCAAAAAAAATATGAAGGGATACTACCCTGAGTTATCGGTCTATATGTTATATTTACGTTTCTTTTTAATTATACCACTATCTATCGTATACATAATTTTGAAATGTGAGATCAAGATTCACCAAATAATATAATAATAGAATAATTATTTCGAAAGCTTTTTGCGTTTAATTGATACGGGAGTTTGGAGTTGAGACATTAAGGCTGGGTGGCCACCAAATGCGAAGCGAAGGTAAGTAGGGGCGAAGTTACGTTGAGCGGACTACGCTTTCACAATAGAATCTATACTTTTGAATGCAGCTGCGGCCACCGGATACGAAGCGTAGTTGAGCTGAGAATTGTGACGTCACTCTGCCTCGCAAGGCACATCTTCCGAACGGTCGTGGTTCGTTCTGAAGCGAAGTCAGCTTACCCCTCCACCGTTCTCAACGTGATAGTGGTGGAGGGGGGAGCCTTTCGCTTCTTTCATCGGCAGTATTTGAATTGATATCAGTGTGTGAAAGATTCACATTTTTGAGGGCTCCCGGATAGTCATGTGGACAGCGCGTTTGCCTTTGATGAAAGCGGTCCCGGGTTTGATTCCCGGTGGGAGCCAATGTGCGAAATGACCTAAGCTGTCGAAGCACTTTTAACAACACTACCTACCTAAGATTCACATTTATGAGCTTGAAAGGTGTGATTAATTCCCAATTACAGCTTTCTTTCAGAAATATTAATTTAATAATTGATGAACGATTCAATTTCACAAAAAGTAATCACTCTGTCAACCTATGATAATTGTGATCGTAAACCTAATTTAATTACTTCCACTGTGGTTACAAATCAATTAAATCCCAATTTAAGATATTTACTCGTCTTAGCGGAACGCAATCATTGAGAAAATGTCGTCGGAAAGGTTCACTACAGCCGAGAATAATTTTCTCGTAAATATAATCATTGAACGCAGGTAAGTTTTTGAAAATAAACTAATCCTGTGAAATCGTCAGTAGGTCTCGGAGAGGAACACCAGCTTACCATAGCACTAAAACCAATAACAGTAGGATATTCATTTATGCACCATTAAAAATATTAAAAATACGGCAATTTGAAGTAGATTAAGAAAAAGGCATATGCTCCTCTCCGAGACATTTACCCGTCAGCAAAAGTATGACGATGGATGAAGAGTGAAGAAAAATTGAATTGCCATGCTTATGTGAGTAAAGTGGTTAATTTTTGTGATGCTCTTTACAAAATAATTGAACAAATTATTAATATAAAATTAAAAACTATTTATACTATCAGTTCCGTCATTGCAAAATGAAAAGTGTAATCGAGTGAGGTACGAACGATAGGAACTTATATGATATTAGCGAAATAGATAAATTCGTGTCCAATGGCTGTAAATAATATCTTAATTAAAGTGTGCCAGCATAATATTGTGACAGAATCCGCCTCTTGCGGAATTTCTGTGATTTAACCGTAATCAAAGAATTAAATTCTCGGTCGGCAACTAAAGGCTAAACTTACGCCATCTTGGTAGTTTAGAAAGGAATCGCTTCGCACAGCTCAGCTCCTCCAGTTTCCGACCCTCGGAGACTAAAACTTCGCTACGATTCGCTCCGCGTCACTTTTTCCAGCTCAACTCAGCTCAGTGCCGCTTCGCATTCGGTGGCCACCAGGCTTGATGAATACGCATACGTAAAATTAAATTACGGAAATACGCCAAACAAAGAATGAATTTCTTGAAGTTAATGATGTAAGGTACAACGTATTAATTGTGTACTATGTATTAATTTAAGAAAACGTAGTAAAAGAACTTACCTATTCCCCCTAAATATTCAGTGTAGATTCTTCAACTTCATCCTCGAATAATCTCACTACTTACATGCATTTTCCGATTATCTTCGTTGGTACATGGTCTCGTATCCTCTACATAAACTTATGTTATCACAGTATGTATTCCCGAATAATTCATTGACCGTGCAGATATTCGCTGTCCATTTTGATGAAAGTTACATTTTTCAACCTTCAGTAATAACATATATGGAAATAATTTTTTTTTTATTGTACCATTGTATATTGTATACATAATTTTCAAATGAGTGAGATCGAGATTCACCAAATAATATGATAGTAAAATAAATATTTCGAGAGCCTTTCACGTTTATGTGATACGGGAGTCTTTAATGGATACGTGTTCGTAAAATAATATTAAGGAAATACGCCAAACATAGTAAAGTTGGAATAAAAATCTGCATAAGATAAAAATGTGGAAAATAAATTGACGATTACCTGTGTAGTATTCGGTTCAGTGCAAGACATACTCCAAAATAATCCTATATTCATTACATGGCGTCTACCACGACAATGAGCTCCGTTTCTAATTAAATAAACAAATAGACAATAGGCAACGTAATTATGTAAATAGTTTTAAAGAACGTAGAAAAATAATTTTATTCTAAAGCCCATTTGGAGAAGATGGGAAAATAATATTCGTACAATGGTACATGCAAACATTGTTTATACTAACGAAAAATTATCCAGCTAACACGAAGAACGACGTAATCAGAAGGTCGTTGAGGAAATCAGTGTATTTTATGCGTAGATTTTTGTTTTTCATTTTGATGAAAGTTGAATTACGTAATATACTACGTACTAATTGTGTACTACGTATTAATTAAAGAAAGAGTAGAAAAAGAACTTAATTTTAAATTCTCTTTGGAGAGGATGACAGAATAATTATATGTAATTAAAATAGAAAAGAAGGAACATAATAGGCATAAAATAAACAGCACAGAAACACACACGAAAAGCAAACCACCATTTACGTAGAACAACGATATCCTAACATCGTTCAATGATACCATGTGTTTCCAGAGTAGATATTTGTTGTTCATATCGATGAAAGTTACAATTTCTTGATATTCAATGATAACATGGTCCTTCAAGAAAGGCGGACAGCAATGGGTTTAGTTGCCGTTATGAGCTTTTCGGTGACAATTTATCACTATGTATATAGAACGAAAGTGAAACAGTTTTTTTAGTCTGAGTTCAGTATATGATAAATGCATTTGGTTAAGTGAGCTATGAAATATAATATATTAATAAATTATAGTGTTCACGAAACTAATGATTCGTAATGCTTACAGTTATGTTATTTCTAAAGATTGTCGTTAAACCTTTTAATTTACATTAATATCACTATTTATTAATTTATATTCGTATCTATGTACTTCATTCTAGAATAATCTCACTACTTACATGACTTTTCCGATTATCTTCGTTGATAAATAGTCTCGTATTCTCTACATAAACTTATGTTATCACAGCATGCATTCACGATTGATTCATTGACCGTGCAGATATCCACTGTCTATTTTGATGAAATTTACATTTTTCAGCATTCATTAATAACATATATCGAAAGAAACATTTAAAATAATTAAAAATGCATCAAACCTTTATCATGGCGTATGAAATTAGGATCGTAAACAAACTTGTTTTCGATTCAAACAATGGTTGTTGCCATAGATTTAATTTTCAAAATGAGGAGAAAAAAACGTAAAAAATTGGCGTTCAAACTAAAATTTTGCAAATTTCGTGCAGGAATGTTAAAATCGGTCGCAAGAAAAGAAAACTTTAATCCTTTAGACGTAATATAGACCAAGTCCCACTGCTTTACGATTACATTTTCATATTTTTATGAACGAAAGAAATTTGCTCTGCATGGCCATTTTTCGTTTTTCCCGTTTAAATACATTGAAAAATATAATCCTTTCTGGTCTCAAACCTAGGACAAAATCTGTAGATTTTCGATTTTTTCCCAACTCGACTGTCAATTATAAATCTCTCTTGAAAATTTCAGCCTTCCAGCTCGATTAGAAATGCCCAGGATTTTGTGTCAATCAGTAGGATTTGCAGCTTTATATATAGTAATGAATACGGAAAAGCATATATATATCTATTACGAGTAAAATGTAGCTTGCATACTGCAAGCAGATCGAACACACTAATTTCATGTCGGCATCATATCGGGACAGTACTCAAAAGAAAAAAAAAAGAATTCAAAATATTCTTAAAATAAGCTTCAATATAATCGTCTTGCATCGAACCCGGGTCTTCCTGGTAAACTCACTATGCAACACAACAGAAGATCACTATCTCTACCTATGTGTGAAAATTCAAGCAGAAATATTTGCTGCAACTGCCTCAAACGACGTTCTACATTTCACATGTATTCCTTATTTGAGAGATTGTAATGTGCTCTGGCAACGAACCCAGGAACAGCATGGTCTTATCCAAATTTTTTTCTTAAACAAATTCTTACCATACATGTTCTAGCCAAGCACGAACTTAATATTATTTCAATAAGTGCATAAAAAATAATGAAAAACTATCCCAGTGTGTTATATATGAGAGATATATTTACCACCCGGCATCAAACCCGGTTCTTTCTGGTGATACTTTCAATGCAATAAATTAGAAGATCACCATTTTTAGCTATGTGTGAAAATTCAAGCAGAAATATTGGCTGCAACTGCCTCAAACGACGTCCTCCTTTTCCTTTATATTCCTTATAAGAGAATAGTTATTGTGCTCTGGCATCGAACCCAGAAATAGTACGGTCTTATGAAATTAAAAAAAAAACTTATTCTTACCATACATCTTCTAGCCAAGCACTAACTTCCTATCGTTTCGATAAGTGCATCAAAATAAATAACGAAAAACTACCTCAATGAATTTTATAGGGCAGATATTTTCATCGTCCTAGCATCGAAGCAGGATAATTTTCCTTAAAATGTAATTATGTTTTCGATAGATCATGACCATATATATAGATTTCTAGAGTTTTGATTCTCTATCTATCCAGGAAGTATTTTTTAAAAATTCCGGAAAATCAAAGCAATGCATTTAAATGGAAAAAAGCGGGACCCTCTGGAATCGAACTGAGGTTCAAAATCGCAATTTTCTGGCGGTTACACGTTTTGGCCAATACGTCGTAAAAAATTTCAAGTCAATGACACTAGTAGGTTAGCCTGTGAATTTGTATCCTCTCTATCTATCTATCTATCTTGGGTGTGCATTTCATCTGATCGTTAAACTTTTTCAACAACGATACAAACTCCTGTTTTATTGTTCCTTATGAGCAATTAATTGGTCTACAAAATACATCAAACTGCGTCATTCTACGCTTCGTAGCTTTCTCGCCACAGGTTCTTCAACTCAAAACTTGGTGAAAAAAATTCATGAATTTCCGGTTTACCGACTGTTGCCCTTAAACATATTAATCTAATCCTCTCAAACGTGGTTTCTCTTGTAGCTCAGAAAAACATCCAGTACATGAGATAGATTGTATGTTCTCACGTTTCGTAGTTTGTGACTTACATGTGTTCAACTTCGGAAATACGTTTTCGCAGTCTTTTGAATTTCCCGCGCTAAGGAGGGGAGTTTATTCAACATATTTTGTTGTGTTTACACAAATTTGTATCAGTATGAAAGATAAATGGTTTTTGTAGGTCAGCATTAGAGACTTAATGTCTGGCGGTGTGTTCTTTTTCGTAAAAGTGTCAATTAATGTTACTCCTCAGTAATAAAATAGAAGTCAAATTTTATTAAAAACGGCGATTTACTGCAATTTTCGGTTACTCTACTTTTAAATGATAATAAGTAGTTTTGTGAGTAGAACACATTGTATAAGAATGTAAATGAGTATCTACCCATATTCAAGGAAGGTGCTGGGATAAAGTTAATGCACTACTTGAAATATTGCAAGAGAAGACAACTGCTGGATCACCGGTAAAAGGACAAAAAGACAACGAAATATCTGTTTAAGCCAATACCGAAGGGTTCTAAGAGGAAGAATGATGGACCTCACGTAAAATAGTTCCTATCCTAGAGGAAATGCTAACCGGAGTTTCCTGGTATATACCATGTCTTTCCAGGAAACAGAAAGTTTGATTTACCTCTGGGATCTCATTAAAGCGCAATTCCGAGGCTACATAACGTAGATGCTATGGACCATCTTCGAGTAGGATAGGTTAATTTGGAGAAAGACACGACTAAGTGACCATTTCTTCGAGTTTCTTATCATTACGGTGTATCGGTGAAGTGGAAAAATATCTCATCAAAAATATCTATCATGCTAACAAAACTATATCATATAATAAGTATTGAAATATGAAAAAGCTAAGTCGATTGAAAATACGAAATAGTATCGGAGTTATCGATTTCATTGGAGAATTCGAAGTAAAAGTTTTGAAATTTGAAGCCCAAATTGAAAATCTGGTAGCGCCGCGATTAAAGGCAACTCTATAGTCAATAATTTCCGATTAGTCTTTTACGAATATAACTTTACCAACGGATTGCTATTGAAATTAAACAGAGAAAAGTTTCTGGAAGAAACTGACACTAGTTGGAGTAAAGACTGATAAAATACATTTAAATTGAAACAATTTCGTTAAAATATTGGATTTAAATGACAAGTATAAATATATCATTGATATCACTTATAATAAATAATTAAAGTATGATATAGTGCCTTGTGGTAATGCATACTAAATATTGCCTTCAGAATTTAAGTGGACTGTTTTTATTCGATTCTAATTTATGTAATCCCTTATCATCTTTCTACTCTCTCTTATTCTTAAAATCCCTTTCTATTCCTGATTGCGCTTAACTATTCATCTTCTTAATTTTTTTTCAATTTGTAATATCGATAAATTCCATACGCTAGATCCCCTTTCCCAGAAGTGCTCATATCTGTGTCCCACGGAAGGCTAATGCTCCGAACGCAGTAAGGGACTGGCTTCTCTTAGAGATTTCATCAATTTTTCTCGGTTATGCAAATTCCACTTGCAGATATATCGCCTTTTTTCCTATTGAAGGCCGACTTAGCTAAGTATTCAAGCTCTAATTTCCTTTGTGTAAGTCCTATCTCTTGTGAAAATTCTACCCAAGTCCCATAGATTTACCAGTTCTAGTTATCAAAGTGAAGATTCATCTTTTTTAGAGGGCCATTGGACTTGCATTTCTTGTTAATAGTATTGAATTTTTACACACAAAACATCCTTGGATGTGGTGCCCCAATTCTCATCGATTATACCTTATCTAGTTTGCTGTGACCTGTCCAATCTTGCCTCATTCCTATCAGCTACTTACTCTACCTAGTTATACGAGGTAATTACTAATCTGAACGAATAGTCCGTAAATACCCCTTAAGCTGATCTTATTTGTCAATTGAAAGTGATAGCAATCAAGACTAAGTTGGAAATCAGTGTTAAGCTATGAAGTATGTGAAAAAAGTGTAATTTTACCAGAAAAGTAGGAAGCCAATACTGACAGTATATACATTAATATTTTACATAGTAAATAGGTTATAGCTACACAAATACAGCTAAAATTACTGCCATCTGTATTATGTCTCTCTCTTTAGATATCAACCTGAAGATGGATAGGCAAGATTATTCTTGATGAATATTTTCCGTTCTTCCTTTTTCTCTTCATAATTCGTGCCTCAAATAGCTCTCAAGATATGCTAAAAAAATTACGGATGTGATATTTCAATGGGCAACTTCAATTTAAACGTCCCTCTAGTATAGTTTTAGCACTGATGTCTTTACGACAATTTAATTTGCTGCTTTGCCCTATTTACGGGAGATTTTCATAAGATTGTTATCTCACTCATTCTCTTGAGCACTTCCTTAGGCGACATCGATCTATTTGATTTTAGCATACGTCTGTTACCCCTCAAATGAACTCCATATCCTCTCTCGCTGCTTCTCCAGAATCAATAAGGCCACACAAGTAGGCTTTCAGAAACCTTTCTCCGAATTTCAAGTCAGTTAATTTTGTAGATTTCCTTCTTTTATTGAAAGCAACTTTTGCGCGGGTGACTTTACTTCCCGAGGCCCTTTACTCTGGAGAGCGAAAGCTAAATGAAGTACAGTGAGGAGTGGAAGACTACACGTTGACCAGGTGTCTCGCTAATTAGATGACGACTGCCTTAGCTTCTCCATAAGGCCATTGGGCCTTAATTTTATGCGATACAAATTCTTTCTTCTATGTTGTTCCTTCATTACTGCTGCTCTTCGTTTCATAATAATAAGGATCATATACTTGTCTACGTTCTTCAATCAAAACGATAAATCTCGTGTTGATGTATTCCACTTAATCACACGCTATTTTCTTTTATTTGTTTCCATAGTGCTCCCTATATAACTTTACAGGAATTTAATTTGTGTCGACACTTTATTAAATGTGCATTATTATTAAACTGGATAACAATTTGGATTTTTATCGAGGAATATGAGTGACAAGAAAAACAACTCCGAAGGAAGGGAAGAAGTAATTGTTTAATTAAATTTGTGGGAATCTCCTTTTTGCTGGATATACGAATAAGGATGAATGAACGCAGCGGAAGAGGGTTTTGCTAAACAATATAAACTACGAAATCGTAATATCAAGAAATAATTAGAAATTCAATACAAAGTGGAATAATATCATGACAGAAAGAACTCCATATATAATGAATGGGGAAAGAGACATATCCTAACATATCTCTTCAATATTACTCAGTGCGCAAAAGATGAATTTAAAGAAGGGAAAGAAGGGAGTCTGCAACCTTTTGAATTGAATTTCTTTGAAGAAACTTGATCATTGTTGATCCTTGTAGGGTACACAGGGAAAGTCATTGCTGCCAATAAGTAGAAAAGGGTTTTTGGTTTAAAAGTGGTTCAAATTGAAATAAAAGGGTTGTTATGAAATATCAAAACACCTTGAAAAACAAGGATATCAAGTTGAGACATTGCGAAAAAAAAATATTTTTAAGATGAAAGAGACTTATAATTTTCTGTAGACCGGGGAACATAATAATGTTACATTTTTAAATCATTTTCCAGACAAAATGGTTACTTTATCAGTTCCTTATGGAGCTCAAGACAGTGACATGATGATCACAAATTAGCAATAGCTATTCCATCTCGTTCAAACTCAGATGTTCTCCTGAGGTGGTCACAATAGCATTTATGAAACCAAAATCCAACTGAATTGAGATTTTTAGTGCATAGAATGTAAAAGAGCATCGATTTTATGAACGGTGATAAAAAGTGCAAGTCAAATGGGTCGTCGTCTGCTACGTCAGGAGAGGGTTTCGTAGTGAAACTGTAAATCTTACGGAAGAATGTGAATCAATAAGAGAGAGACGGAAGAGCAGAGTGGTTTACGTAGAGTGCTCTTGAGAGACCTGTGACGGAGAAATATAGAAGAAGGAAGAGGCAAAAAAGAGATAAAAGCAATGATTAATAGGAATTGGATTAGCGGAAGATTGGATCACTGAATTTGAAATAAACAGCGCAGCGGTGTCTGGGGACTGAGCTTGTCCCCATCTTATTTTTCACCTTTAAGCGATTTCTTACTGAGGCTGGCTTGATTTTTAAACGGAAATATTTCAGCAAAGATGTGAAGTTTTAAAACAGCAACGTTAAGACATTCATACGTAACGAGCAGGAAGAATTAACACAGGTGAAATATCCTGACTAGTATCGGTGGAAGCCGATATCAGGTGAATTACTTTTTACTAACTACTAGCTAGCGAAGCACTTTAAGAAAACACTATTATTATTTCTGCAGTAAATGATCATGAAAGTTTACCGTAAAAATATCTGAAATAAATAACTGCTAGTCATGAATTTTGCATAATATAATAGCTAGGTGTTATTTTAGGTCATGCTTAATTTTATTGTGAATAATATTATTATCTTGTAATCCTGATTTTTTGGTTGTATTAAACTTTAGTCTTCAACTACAAAATGATAATATTGTGGTGGATCGCGGTCGGTTTGCTGAAAGTGGACATGTGGAAATTTGCCTTGCGGTGGATCTTTGACTGATGTTTAGAGAATAATTGTAAGACTATATTTATATTCTGTAATTAACGATGTTATTGGTATAACTGATAAAAGACTGTTACTAATATTATTTATTTTGAAAGAGGTGTGTATTTTGAGCCTCTCGCCACCCTAAAATTTAATTCTACTTGCAATATTTACCTATAGTTGAATTTAAATGACGTCACAAGTCAACTTCTCTCCGAGGGCAATGCCATACATACCAATTCATACAAGCTTCTGCTAACATAAATGCAGGAGCATACCATAATACTATGATACGATAACATAACGTAGAGGGGAGTGAACAATAATTAACTGCCATACATTTGCTCAAAGTTGGTAGGGAGACTCCTCAAAAGCCTTTATCAGGTAGGAAGAAAATCACAACCTTAAAAATATGAACCTCCCAAAACATTAAACGTTTTAGTTTTATAATCAAAATTTCATTTACAATTAAGGAAGAAAATCTCTTGCACGCTTGCACAGAATTTATTGATGCCACGTGCTTTGATGGTGGACAATCATCATCAGGATATTTCCATTACCATGGCCTACTACGAAGCAACGCCTTCACATATTGAGTTTACATTTCTCAACCAATTAGGGATAGCAGGTAAACTAAAAAAGTGAAGGCGACATAAATTCGTGTCAGAAGTTTCCCTCGGAATAATAAATAAGCATTTCAATGAAAATCCCCATTATTTGCGGCATTTCCAACAGCTTTTGCATATTCCTTTGGCCTCGTGGGTATTGACCCTTTCCTTGGCAGAAACGTCCTCCGACAAGGTGACGAACCGCGAGAGGGAAATCTGGGATTGACATCGTTCCAATGAGACAAGACGAGCTTACGGATTCCTGTTGACACGAATTTCAATCACTGTAGTGAATGGGGCTCAGCGCTGGGCTTTTATTTCTCCGCAGCCGGTTATTTTAAGCTGATGTAGGAGCAAATCCGGAAAAATTGAAAGATCTGCATTCGAGTGTCGGATCGATATTTAATTTCCAACGAATCGCTGTTTTTTTCGGCGCATTTCCTCCTTCCGCATCGCTTGTTATCCCGCTCGATGTCATAACCTCCGATCGAGAAAGAAGCCTCCCTTGTCGTATGAGCACTTCAAAAAGTTTCTCCTTGCAATGCCTTTCTGCAGTGTTGAATCGCAAGCCCCCGTATGTTTCCTTGGCCAAGTTTCCAATGAAAATATGTCATGATTCCATTTATCCACGTAACTTATTTCGAACTTTTCCATTACTCCAAACGCGAGACCCAGTCCTATAACCTTTAAACACGAAAATTTGGGTGAATTTTGTTCATATTTAATGCTTTTAGCGGCATATGAACCATTGTGACTCACTATTATTACTACAATAATAATGGAGAACACAATATCTGATGATATTAATTGGGCATTTCGCGCATTTTGGATAGTTTCTACATGGACACTACTGTTTAGTAAGTTAATGCATTTAAATTATAAAAAAGGAATAGTGTGATGGATTTCGTCATTTAGTCTGAAAGTACAATTATTACTAAGGAAATACTAATGGAAGATCGTTGACTAAATCTAAATAGCCTGTCCTGATAACCATCCTTAAAAGAGACGTAAGTGGCAATTGAAACCATGACATCAATACTTTATAAATATGATTCAGCTAACAGATGTTTTAAGCGGGGAATGAACATCGCTAAAACAAGAAAGAGACGGAAAAAAAAGAAAATACTAAATATAATATTGTGTATACGGATCAATTGAAAATGCATAAAGTATCAACAAAGGATAACAGCAATGAAAATGAGTTTCTTTCTGCATTATTCTCCCTCTGAGGAAGCTCAGAGTAGAAATGAACTTACATCTTTACATGTAAATGTGCTTATACTTCGTCAGACGAAGTGTTAATTGCTGCAGTAGATAATGTGAATAGTATGTGAGACAAAACTAGAACAGACAATGTGAGCTATGATAAAAGATTGAATACAAGTCAACTGAATGAAGGATAGCCGATGTGTACCTTGCGTATTGGGCTGATTTTACATTTATTTGGATTAAGAAAGAACGCTTGGAACAGTAATGACTTAGATGCTACGCTACGAGGAAAATGGGAAATCCTTTAAAGGAAGAGATATTCCAAGGAATAGCTGGTTATTCGTGGTGAATGAGAGGAGGGAGATATACGGGCAGAGCTAAGAATGAAAAGGATGGCACGAGAAGACCTACTGTTTCACGAAATATGTTTGAAAGAATACAGTAATATTGTGGGTAAACGAGGGAATAACTTGCTTCCCCTAAAGTGGAATTGCTTGATTTATATACATATGTGTACGTACCCTTTGGCATTGCGTCGGAACAAACGATCTCAGAACAAAATAATTCATTTTAATGCTTCCCAAATAAAGAAATTGCCCGACTAAACCCAACCAAACCTCATTTCCCCCAAATAAATCCTCTTCCCAGTCACAAATTTCCTCTTTTCACATCGCCTCCTGTAATTCTTCGCCCTCGGCTTAGAGATGATGATCAATCACCTCTCCCCTCCCACTTTACTTTAAAAATATCGCGTAAAAGGCAGATTGGAGCCGGATTAAATCTTTTAATCTGATCCACCACAATGAGTCTTCTCGTACAGCGGATAAGCGCTCGGTAATTATTTCTCGCTTTAGAGAATTGCCGAGGACACTCTATGGAATGCCTTTGTAGGAATTGATTGGAACAAATTGTCGGTTCAGGTAGGATAAGGAGGTAATTAATTTATTTCTCCATTTCATCCCCAAATCTGCTGCTTTTCTCTAACATCACCTTATTGCCGCTCGTCCCTTCTCCTTCTTCCTTTCATTGATTTTTTCTCTTTTCACCTTCACTTTTCTCTGTAGCCTTCTCTGAATACACAGTGGGGATTGGGTTAATGCGTAATTTAAGGGGGCAGACCAATAAGAATCGCGCTCACCGAATTGTAAACTGAATTGTTTGCCATCGCATCCTCAAGGCTCGTATACGGAAGAATTTATCGTTTATAATATTACAAAGCATTAAAAGTCAATATTTTACGTAATATTGTTAATTTACTCATTTAAATGTTTCATAAATATCTTATTTGTAAGTTAGTTATTTTTTATGATCATCGTTGATGTTGATGTGGTTGTCATGTGCTTGTTTAAATAGTAATATGATTGATATTTTGCCCTAATATTGAAAGAGAAAGGAATTAAAAGTTGTGAATTGAAGTGTTATAAATGCTTAAATTACTAACTGGCATGCTATATTTTCTAAATGAATAACCTTGAAACCACTGAAGAAACATGTAATTACATGAATTTATCTATTTAAAATGATAATCAAAGGCATTTTGAATTGGTAATATGTACTTTGACTGAAATCCCTTCATAAATGGCATTTAGTAGTATCCTCAGAATTTTGTGGGATATTTCAAATATTGAAGACTTATCAAAAATTTACGAAACGTTATTTTTTCATTTTAATCGTTGTCTCAGGTTAACCATTTTGCAAAAAAACGAATGATTGTAATTATTACATTGTAAATTGAAAGTCATCGGAGACGGAGCGGAAAAATATCGATCTTCACATAAATCGATGTTTCACTTTGTCCATTTTCGTCGAAACCGATTTCCATTGCATTGGGTTCTTCATCACAGCGCATGTCACTTATGAGATTCCCTGTATATTCTCCTCTACTCGCTATATACGTACTGTCTATTTTCTCATCGATTTTTGGCCCAAGCTCACGAGTGATTCTCTATTCCTATTATAATTTTTATATTTCGAGTACTGTGAGAAAAAAGCAAATAAGAAATGTAGGAGCAATATCATCTCCTAAGAGATCTATGTCTTACTTAAAGCTATAGAATTACGGAACATTTTAGAGGAACTAGGTTTCGATCTTTGCAATGAAAAATGCTGAAGTATCTGAACAATTACTTGTTGATCATATTGAAGATATTTGAGGACGATAGTGGAAAATGCACCGCCAGATTGAAGACACCTAATCAATCATATCTTTTATTTGGCATCTTCCAGACAATCTCCTTCGCAGAATCCATCTTCTTACAGTAGTTGCACGTCAACATTTGGAAACCTTCTAACTTAAAAAAATATAATGCAATACTTTAAGGATCGTCGTTTCAAAACCATTAAGCAGCATGAAAATACACTGAATAAGGAAGATATACTATTTTTATTTGAATGTTAAGTTTTAGGTTGATATTGTGTATATATATATTTATTCCAAGGACGAAGGTAAAAACTTGCGAAAAGGGTTCGATTCAGAAAATGTGCACATATATAAATATTAAAGTAATAGTAGTCTTGATGCTTTAATTTTCGATGTTTGAGTACTAAAATATTATTTTAAATATGTAAGTAATTCATAAAATTAGTGATTTTATGATAAATCTCTGTCAGTTTCTAGTTTACTCTCATAAAGTACTTGGCATGGCTCATCAAATGGGGGCAAGCGATTACCTCCTTCGATAAGTTCTTCGATAGGACATGTAATGTTGCAATGCAACATTCAAGAATGCTGGTAAAAATAATTTTCTATCCTGAAATTTCAAGTAATATAAAGTATTTAGAAGTATAAGACCCAATTTTGCAATTTGATGAGAGCCAGTATTTAAACAACCTTTCCCTCTCACCTTCTGATCTTTCTGTTTTACCTTAATTCTCTCTCTTATTTCAACTTTGTTATGTCTTCTTGCTTTGGGGAAAAATTTAAACTACAATTAGTAAACAAAAGAAGAATATCCTTAATCGTCGTTCAACTGTGGAATTCGTAATTCACGTTCTCCGAGTTAATGTTAGCATTTTTCCCTCAGCACAAATAAACCTTTACACATAATTGAGTTTCTACAGTTAACGACTAAAATCCACCACAATCAAATTTTCATTTTTGAAATTAAAGAAGGAACAACCTCCAAAATACAACAATAAATGAACTATTATTAAGATTAGTAAATTCTTAGATTTCTAATCCCGCAATTTTCTTGGGTATATAGTTATTAAAACATTCAATAGAAAAGATTAAATTATAGTTTAATGAAGACTTATAACGTGATACATATTAATATGAACTTGCCAGCACGAGCCACATGATTTCCAACAGCAGTTTTCTTTAATATTTGCATCATTGATATTTATCTATACACCTCCACTATTGCTAAGAAAATACTTTTCATCTCTCTTCCCCTCTATACTTCCGTTTTCATCCTACTCTTATTACCTTTCTCTAACAAACCATCACTTATAAATACTCAACCTAGCCATTTATGCTGTTCCCTCATTTAACTTCTGTTCAAAACATTATTCCCCACTAGTATTTCCTTATTTTTATTGTGTCATTCCAGATTAATTCTCTAAACCTACATCACCCCCGCACCTCTCACATCTGCAATCAATTGTTAATGCTCCTTCTCCTCCATCTTCCTTCTTCCTCATTCACCTTCCTTGTGTTTCTTTTACTCCCTCATTCTAAAACACATCCGACTAAGTATTCCAACTGAAATTTCCTGGTTCTATTTTTAACCCTTACGTTCAGCTTTCACCTCATCGAAAAAGATATTACTAAGCTAATCATTAACGAAATAAAGATTCGGTTAGTGTTTCCATTCAATTTCAATTTTTAAGGGTCTTTTCCATCGCAAAGATCGTTATGGTCGGTAAATTATCCTTTACATGTAGTATATCTTCATTAATTAACATTTTTATATTTTTAATTGTCATTAAGCTCTTATTAAAACAAAAAATCATTATAAACTACATATTAACACATTGTAAATTAAATTTATCTGTTTGCTAATCTTATGTAATGTCTCTCAATAATATAATTATTTTAAGAAACAATATTTATATTATTATTTCTAATTAAAAAAAGAAAGATTTATCAGTATTGCATTGGGAAAAGCCCCTTTGCTAACGAAATCCCATTTTCTCTTAAAATTTAATTTAAATAATTCATATTATATTATTCAATTTATTATATATTCATTATAAAATCGTTAATCTTAATGCATAATGACCTTTCTTGTTTCTTATGCCGACAACTTTTTTTTGGCAATCTTTGAAATGAACGTTAAAATTCTGTATAAAATTTATGGGAAGATGAGAGAAAAATGTT
This sequence comes from Sympetrum striolatum, assembly GCA_947579665.1. Classification (NCBI taxonomy): domain Eukaryota; kingdom Metazoa; phylum Arthropoda; class Insecta; order Odonata; family Libellulidae; genus Sympetrum; species Sympetrum striolatum. Next base: position 98,108,759 of record OX388347.1, on the reverse strand, counting down.
TTAAATGTAAAAACCCAGAGTAAAGCATTTGATTGGTTTTAATTCAATGATAGATAGTCTAAAAAAGTCAAATTTGCTTGTGAAAAGAAAATTAACTACTGCATTGTCGGTAGAATCTTTTGGGGTGAAGTTTTGAAAAAAGGGCAACGAACTCACACAGCCATTCAGCACGACGAAGAAAGACATTCGTCATCAGTTTAATTCCTTTTCGAGAGTTATAATCCTCGAAATTAGACTGCGCGATCGGCACAACAAACATAACTCGATTCATCGCGGGGGGCGGTCCATTTAGCAGTGGATTGGAAGTCGCTCGTCTTCATCATTTCTCTTCCATTGTGATGCTCATTCCATGCTCTCTTTCATGACGCTCCCTTTCATCTCGGATCGCCGTCCGTTGCACCCATTTCACAGATTAATCCCTCGAACCACGGAGCGAGTCTCAGTTTCTTACGAGTTCTTTCACTCCTGACCTTACGTACACTCTAAAGCAGCCAATCGTCCTGGATTAGGCGAGACAGTTCCGGATCTCTACGTCCCGCATTGTTATGAGTTCTCGGAAATATCCTCCCTCCCTCCTTCGTTTTTTATTTTCTTTTTTTCCCGGAAGCCATTAGAAATATTAGCAAAATTGGCAGAGGACAAATTTTATAGCTTCCATTATCATTTTTTGCCAATCCATATTTATTGCGTCCAAGAAGTTTATCTGCACTATAAAAGATGTATTCCTTATCTATATTCCTTATTTATCATTTTGGAATTTGATCAATTTCATCCCTTTGCATTTATAGAAAGTTACGGCAATTGCTTTCCCAGCTGACTCAGCGACCTTAGCTTTTAGAGATTTCTCCTTTAAACAAACCATAACATTCTTTACTTTTTCTTACTGGGATGATGGATGCCATTAATCCTCTTCTTCCAGTATTACCCATTCTACGCTTATTATTTTCATAATTCTCTTTCCTTAGATGTATATCATAACATTCATTTTAGAGATGATATAATATTTATCCAAAAATCCTTCCCTCACGTTTTATATATCATTTTCTCGTACGTATTTGAAAACCTCATTTGAAATAACATACAACAGCTTTGCCATCTGTATAACATACAAATTATTATGCTTTCCAAGAAAATGCCAGTCTTTTATACAGACCTCGGTTTATTTCCCCAAATTATGATGATTAAAAACACAAATGTTTATGCCCGTACCAGGATTTAAACCCAGGACCACAGTATTCAAACGTTTTTCACCCTGTTCTTAGTAACCTTCCCATCACAGTCGGCTCTCCATCTTTAACCCCGCTCTCGATAGAGTCATTAATTTTTTGCCAAGTTAGAATCCGCGAAAGAGAATAACTCCACATGGCTATTTTGAAAGTCGAAGATATCGATGTGAATAGGATTCGAGCTCATATCCACTGTCCAAGAAGGTTGTTCTAACCGTTAAACTACTATCACCAATAGCATCTCTAGTGCCTCTTCCGTTTCTTAAGCTCCTTCCACAGTTCTGTGCCTGCTTTCTTTGGAATTGGTATAATAATTACCTTGATTATTTCATCGGGTCATATTCCAATAGCATAGTTTTATTTGTAAAATTTTACCATTTCCTCTTCACTCTCGCCGTCTAAAGATGCTAAAATAATGTCTACTCACATGCTAAAAGGATTAGGTTGGGAAAGTTTAGAGGAGCCGAGATTCAAGAAAAGGCTAGCTATACTTTTAAAAGTATACATAGAAGTTAAATCGTTAGAGGAATTATCAAGCAAAGTAACTATGGCAATATTTCATGGCAGAATAGACCATAGATATAAAGTGAAATTAATAAAACAGCGAACAAGCATTAGTAAATTCTCTTTTCTAAATCGTGGTGTTACGGATTGGAATGCTTTGCCTGCAGTAGTCTTGGAACCCTTCCCAAAACATCATCGGGAGTTTGTAAAAAGATTGGGTAAAAATATCAAGGACGAGTGAGCTTGACGAGAACAGGTGGGGTATGGGATTGCCTGGTAGGGTGATGTACGGTAGGGACTTGTCCCCGGGACTACTGTAGACGTGAAGGCCTACTGGGAACCCTAAGAAAACTTCTATTATGAGGGAAGGGAAGATTAAATTTGTGTATATATTTATTGTAGATAGGATTTATAATAATATGTGTAATATATGTATATGTGTAGCCACCGGACGATAAGTCCACTTGTAGCATTTTTAAAATAATAAAATAAACACTAAAAGAATCCTATTGGCAGTTTGTCAATTCCTGCCGCCTTTCCACTTTTCATATTCTTTATTACTTGTACTAACTCCAATCTCAAACGAACATGGTGAGCCAACTTCACTCTATTGACTTCTATTTCCTTTGGAGATTTAAATGTTAGAAAGGCGTATCGATTCTAGTATTTTACAAGCACAAAAACCTTTTCCGAATCCACTTTAGCCTTTGGTTCCCGTGCTTCCTCCTTTCAATCATTTCATTTTTCATTCCTCCACCGCCTCTCCTACTTTTGTTTTCGATCACCGTTTACATTCCCAGCAAAGGGGCACCAAAGGCATTGCCCCTCAAACTTCCCGTATGACGAGAATCTCCGGCTGCATCGATGGCGTTTCTATGGCAACGCATCCAAGGTGTCACGAACGTGGAAAATCACCACCGGAAACGCGGTCGGAAGCGATGGATGTCGCGTCGTTTACCCGGCAACATGTTGAAGGGTCAAATCCAATTCATGCGAACGCCAAATGAATTGAGATCAAACACTTTTAGGAATTCCAATATGATGTGTCACATTCAATCGGTTCAAACAGTTTGCTAACAATCACGGTCTTCATTTAATCATTGGTTATAATATGCGTAGATGTATAGTTTCCTGTTGTCTGTCTTATCTTAACAGGGTTTTATCTTACGATTATTTTTATTACGCTTGCCCTTATTTTATTTTAAACATTTTTATTAAATCGTTTGTTGTTTAATTGTTTATTATTGTTACGTAGGAGATTTTAGAAAAAAAGACAAAAGAAGAGGCTAAGGGGGAAATAATTTGTGGGTTTACAAGAAAAAAATAAATTTCACTATGTTTGAGAATTTGTTGGATGTTTCATACAGATCGGATGTTTCATTGAATTATCAAAGATTTGCGCTTCTGATTTATGTAAATAAAACTAATACAATTGATATACTCATTTGGTACAGCATTATGTTGAGATATTACACATGGACAAATATATAAATATGTACAAATTAGACTGCATATTTGGATTGGATTATTAGCATAATTAATGGGAAAATAAATATTTGATACTTATTGTAAAAACTGATTAAGGAAACAACAATTGGTTCTTTGAGTATTCCTTCGTACTTGCAACATTGCCAACCTAAGTATTGAAAAATTCAAATGCTCAATCTTTCCGTAATCATTTGCAACAATTATTATGGGAATCCTCTTTTGGCCGTAAACATTTCCAAAACATGACTTAAAGCGTTATTATACATAACATAAAAAATCTGAAAAATAACTCCTAAACAATGAGTCTTACGAAAAAATGTTTCATAAAAAGGCTGTAGTAAAGTACATTATCTACAACTTTTGTACACAATTTTATATACCTACATTACATTCTGACAGAGATATGTATGAAAAACTTCATTTCTGGATAAACAAAAACTTCCGGTTAACCATTATTGACGAATAACCTCTAAACAATCATTCTAACGAAAAAATGTTTCATACAAAAGCTGTTTTAAAATACATTTTCTATAGCTTTTGTGTGTAAATGTATATACCTACATTGCTTTCTTACAGAGATATGTATGAAAAACTTCCATTTTTGGATAAACAACAACTTTCCGTTTTATCATTATTGAGCTCATAAACAATTAGTTACGAAAAAAATGTTTCATACAAAAGTTGTAGTAAAGTACATTATCTACAACTTTTGTTTGTAATTGTATATACCTACACTGCATTCTTACAGAGATATTTAAGAAACTAAAATTTGTTCCGGATAAACCACAACTTCCGGTTAAGCGATATTCACCAAAAACTAGTAAACTTTTGGCATTGTTAGAAAAATACTAAATATGAATTTTGGAAATGATCGGATAATTGCTTTTTAAGATAGAGCGCCCACAAACGTTTTTACCACAGACAGACAGACACACACACACACAGACAGACATGTTGGGGAAAATAGCGAAAACTAACTCTATGGGCCCCAAAACATATATTTCCGTCGAAATCTGGAGGCCGATTTATTTTGCGAATACAATACTTTCTCTATACTATGTATAGGGAGAAAGTAAAAATGACGCATTGTTAACGAAATAGAAATATATGCACAGAAGTAAATCAGAAAAAATATTTTGTGTATATTCGAGTTAAATAAAGTGCTTTTACATAAAAGAAATATCGCGAGTGACATGTTTGCTCGAATGTATTCCAACGAGCTACCTTCAAGTTTCTCGATATTTGTTTTTAAGCTATTTATTCATTCAGCATATCACTGTTCCCATGGTAATCGATAAGTTAAGCGTGCTATAAGCCGTGGAAAGCGATGCCCTCTTTCGGTTCCACTTATTTATGAGAAATTCCTCTCTAACTCATTGTCGAGGGGTCTTCTCAAGGGAGGAATGGAATCTCAGTGGGGGTCGAAATGGCGGTTGGGATGATTGCCTTGTTAATTGCCAAACCAAAGAAGAGTTTCCAGCTGTGAAAGTGGCCAATCTGTCAAACAACGCTCTTTACTTGCGTTGCCTTTAACCGAAGAAACAAAGGACTTATTCATCCGAATTCCACAGATTCTCCACCGTGTTCATCGTTTCATCTCTTCTTCCTGAGCGTAAATTCATTACTACGCTTATTCAGAGTCTCGGTCACTTAAATAGAAAGCCCATTCACTTATCAGACGTACACTTGTCGAAAGATTCCTTTTTGACGATTTTTTTGTGGGGAACTTTATTTGTCTGGTTAAAACACGATACTAGGTAATTCACAATCCTGACATTTTTAATTTACGTGATATTCATTCATTGATCATACAAGCCATTTCATTGTTGATGATATTTGATTATGTCTTCTTACATTTTTTTACACCAAACTCATTCATTCAAATTTTCATTTATTCGTATGCATTTCATTCTAAAAGATACTCGAATCTGTTTCGTTGGCATCCCATCCATTCTGTCATTCTTCCCCGGTCATCTTTTCCTTACAGAAACATATCTCCTTGCCCACTTTTGTCATTTTGCTTTTGTGTATTCTTCCTTTTCATATGTTCTTCTCGTTCGTAGATAAGCTGCGTAGGTCCATTTTATTCCAAATATCACTCAATTCATCTCAATCCGTTGATCTCCTCCTCAGGCATCGTGTACTGTGTGTAATTTCCAGTAACTCGGATGTTGGTAATCTAAACAGCTTTTCAATACGTGCTATTATGATCGGCTATGTGAATCCAGCTGATTCATACCGCATTGCCCAGGGATGAATTAAAACTCGAGCTCAATTTACGAGAATGCGAATAACAGAACACACGGTTATTGCCGAGTTAAATGAATTATGCCTTCATGTCACTCTACTTCCTGGATTTATTGTTCTTTAGCTCCTCTCTCCTATCATTCTTTACCCAACAAGAATCCCTGTTGGATTTAGAATTCCAATGCATGAATTCTCTCTTGTTAAAATAGGACTATAACAGCGCTGATTGACTAAAATCTTAAAATATATTTAACTTTCAGGAAAACGTTTTCGCTTAAACTGAATATAAAAACCGAAATAAAAGAAACAAATATTGGGGAAAATTTTATTCAAATCTTGTTTTTGTGCAAACAAAATTTAGACTGAAACATAAAGGCATTTGCGTAAACAATTCTCATGTACTACATCTACATTAACACCTTGCAAGCTGTATTTCGTTGTGTGGCAGAGGCACGCCCCTGAAGCTCCCCTATGCTGACTGTACAATCGGCTGACGCCCTTAATGTCCGCAGCCGCAAGATGGCAGCACTGAAGCTCGCCCTTTGAAACCATAATCTCATATGGAGTAAATGGAAAACACAGCACGATTATGATACTTTTTCCCTCTTTTTCTTTGCGGGAGTAGTATATACGAAAGATGGAATTCAGAGTTAGTGATTTATCCATTTATAAGTACTTAAAACAATTGAATAAAATGGACAAATTAGTAAATCCGAAGAATAAGTGCAGGTTGCCTTCAGGGCACACCACAAGTGACTTCGTCGCTGTGAAAACATTATTCGAAGATTAGCGAAGTGATCTGCTTAAATACACAGAAAATAATTGATCCTTAATAAATTACCAACGTTACATCTACTTTCAACTAGGCCTTTTAAAACTAGAATCGCAGGATGTACATAGGTGGTCTGAAAAGTTTCCGACATTTCCACATTTCTTGACATGTTTTCTGAAAATTTTCTGTAGATGTCTGAAAAATCTGGGGTCGGAAACTTTTCAGACCACCCTCGTATATACATTTCCTGAAAAGAAATCGATGTTCCCAGAAATTGTCACCAGGAAATGAGTAAACAGTCAAATATTGTTGAAACATACATAAAACCAAAAGTATCAAATTTTAATGACTGGCGTGGACTTTATTTTATCTTGGGGAGGCTGAAATGTGAAGTTAGGTTATACAATATACAAACATAAAGGATAGTGTGGTGTGAAAAATGTATTGACCAAACATCAAGTTTTAGACAGTTTCGCAATTTTCCTTTTCGATGCACTTTCTTTAAATTTATAAACTTTGCATGCTGTCTAATCCTCATAGTTACATAATATTTTATTATATATGCTATGATTTCACTTCCGTGCTCAAAGCATGGGAAAGTTATCTCTTCATCACCTTCAAGTAACTCTGTAATTATGCACTCAAGCACATGCACTCAAGCATTTGACTCACAGTGTTTTACAAATTGTTCCTCCACTTTGAGGATGAAAGTATGAAGGTTTAAATTAGGATAAACCAAACCCCCCATATTTTTCATATTTGTTAACTTTGCTACTGGATGGCAAGAGAATGCCCCCGGATGAATTAATGCTGCCTGGCAAACAGCACACTTGCTGTGTTTCTTTATCTGGTGCAATACAACGATGACCATGCATTTTTAAGATTGTGGATACCTTAAGGATATCTTAAAATATATCAAAAGTCTTCAAGCGCAGTAACGATAGCGAAGATCTGCAACTCACACAAAGTGGTCGCATTTTCCACCTTACATCAACGTTACCGTAGAAAGGGGTGACTTCCACCACGCGTGCACTGCTCCACAAATTGTAAATTTGTAGTACAATATCTTAAATTTCACAAAGTAGCTATTTTTTCCTGTCCTTTAGAATTTAGATTGTCTTGACATATCGCCAGCAAATCCGTCTTGCTCCTTTCAACATTGACAGTACAATTGTCATTGGGAACTAAATTGAAAATCGTGCTTTCTCGAGACAAGTCTACGAAACCTCAGTCTGTTAACTTCTCTCAGTAACACTCAGCAATATGGGAAACATTTGAAGACAATTGGAGGCCAAACAGTGCTTCTTCGTGAAAAAGAGATTAAATTAGTGGAAGTGCTGTTAAATTTTTTACGAGTATTCGAGATATCCAAATTTTAGCACAAACGTATTTGAACAGTAAAACGTAAATGTTCAGTGCTTTGACAACAATTCCAGTAATTGTTTGGATTCGGAGATTCATTAGTAGAAGCAAAACACTGACTCTAAGGCCTGAAAAAAAATTGAAATGGTTCGAGCGACAGTGAGTAGAAGTTTTCTACAATAATTTTTCATTCTTTTTGTTTTCGGAGTAAAAAAATTAAAATATTTAAAAAATTTATTTTTCTTTTGAAAATGTATAAATTAAGTGAAAAAACGTTATTATGAGTCAATAACTTCTTATCGCAGTACCTATTAAACAAAGATTAAATTAAATAATAATTTAAAGATTTTAAAATATATTAATGGTCGTAATATTAGTCAAATAGTTTATTTTATAGGCGATATTTAGGAAACATATTTAATGGCCGAAGTCACCCCATCGGTTGGGGTGCCTAAGGCCGCTATTCTTTATTTTTAAACAAATTTCGTTGCTTAAGAAAAATATTTAGATTTGCATGAATAAGAATTACCTTCATGTAATTTAAATTGTCTGAGCATAGAGAATTTAATTGATTACAGAAATATAAAAAAATCTAAAAAAACGGCCCAAGTCACCCCATTCTACGGTACGGTTCATCGCAATGGTCTGGCCACACTTCACCGCACCCGGTCGCGCGTCGGCCGACATTCGGGAACGAACACTACAATGCTAAACAATGTGCTAGTCCGCACCGACACCGGATCGTCACCTCCGCGCCACCACCGCACCGTGCCCGACTAGCTTGGTTTTAATTGTTGCCCGGGCACGGAGCGGACACGGGAGGGAATTATGCCAGTTCTTTTCTTTCCAGTGAATCAATTTTGAGTGAAATTTTAATGACTTCCACATTATTTAGAATAAATATTCTGGATGTGGAGGATTATTGGCTGTCCTTTATTCATTGATACTGAATTTTTTTTATTTATACCTACAATTTCTAGTGCTAGCGTTATCATTCCTAATTCAGTATTGATGAATTTACGGCACCTAAGCTCTACGTGGTATTCGTAAATATTACTAAACTGATTTATCTGCAGAGTGGATATGTAGCCAGAATACGGACAAGGTACGGGCGCGCCGTACGGGCGCGGCGGTATTCAATTCAAAAGTACCTATTGATGGATAAATCAATTACTCTTAATTCCATCTTTGGTAAATATTACTCTTTATTACATATGTATCATAATCGTGTTTTTTCACCGTTTACTCCATTATTACTCCAGATTATGGTTTCGAAGGGCGAACTTCAGTACTGCCATCTCGCGGCTGCGAACGTTAAGGGAGCCAAAAATTTTCAGCAGTTTCCAGTACAACAGGCATTTGAACTAATATTTATTTTCCTATTACTAAGTTACTTTCACGGCAAGACTGAATAATCAAATGAGACTTTTGTTATTTAATTTTTAGCCGTTGCAGAAGATCCGTCACTTCTATATCGTATACGCTGCTAAATTTTCGTAGATCTGCTTTCTTTTACGTTTATGAAGGACTAAAAATTGTCTATTAGGCCAGTTGGTAGTCATTTTTGATGATGTATGTAAACTTGACAAGGGAAGGAAACTACTCAAATTCCTTTTCAAGACAGCACGCGATGTAAGTAATTAACTGATTCAGTTAAGCAATTCATATTTAGTACGCATTCATTGCGAAAATAAATGAATTTTAAAATATGACGCAATCAATAATTATAATAAAAAACATTAAAATTTTAATTTTACTTTAAGTGGAGTAATATAAAGAAAAAAGGTTACGAAAAGTTGTTAGGGTGAAATATTTAATATATTATGCTGAATTCGGAAAATTATATTTAAAGGCACTCATTCTTTATTTTACCACAGAAATTTAATTTTATATGATTTTTGCTTTCTACATAATCTAGTAATTTATTATTAACTTATAAACTCTATGATATTTCCTATTTTATATCTCCTACTAGGACTCATATAGAGTCTATATTCTAGGCCAAAAGCTTTCGCAAAACAATGTACAGGAAGATACAGTAAAAATTTTGTTGTCAATCAGATAAAAATTTTGAGAGCTCTGAAAAAAATACTCTGAAATATATGCCCATCATAGCATATTTAAGCTAATGAAAGAAGGTTACTATGAGTATCCTGAAATTTCTCTAAATGGATCATAACCTTCAGCAAGGTAGCAACTCTTTTCTTCCTACCATATCGTTTACCTTTCTTTTGATTTACATTATATTTTATGCTTTTAACACACTTTAATTCGAAGCGTTTTCTGAAAACGTTTTCGTTTAATGTGTTGTTCACTTGCGCCTGCGTTTCAAATTCTTGAATCTAAATTCTCGTCTAACTTCAGCTGCCTCTTCTATTTCGATTGAACTGAATCCGGCCCAGACGACGCGAGACTTTCTTGTGAAGCCCAACTTAAGGGCATTTAGACAAAGCAAGATTCACCTGTAAAAGAGACACACGATGATTAAAACGGGACAAAGTGAAGAATTTCTTCCCTCCACTTCTCTAGATGAATATTTTCCTTTCTTCGATTCAGACAGTACTTGAAAGAATTAATGGGCATTGATTGATGAAAATTCTAGCTAATTGAAGTGAATCACTTTTTCTTCCGAGCAATGAGATGTGAGACACGGATTGATACATTTTAGCTTTCACTTTAAAAATTAAAAATTAATAACTGTGGAAACTTAACTGACTTTCATCGCAACCTCAACGTATAGCTTTTGTAAAATTAAAACAATCCTCATGATAATAAAATAAATTACGAATGTATTCTTTTATTTTTTTTCATCGAAATAAATCCAATAAGTAGAACTTTTTCAGTTCTTTGGTAGTTGAAATTGTTATTTCCCTTTAGTTTATAATTAACAACAATAAAAAACGACATTTGGCGAATTGGGACTTTTGGAAATAAGATGTATTGTCATCTAATGCTAATTTACGCGATGGAAATGAAGGAGAAAAAGTCTGCCGTAGCCGGGGATCGAACCCGGGTCTCCCAATTGCCGGTCGATTGCTCTAACCACTAAGCTACACGGCTAGTGGTTAGAGCTTAGTGGTTAGAGCAACCGACCGGCAATTGGGAGACCCGGGTTCGATCCCCGGCTACGGCAGACTTTTTCTCCTTCATTTCCATCGCGTAAATTAAAAAATAAACATGTGTTTCATGTGTAGCTTCTTCACCTTTGTTTATCTAATGCTAAGTGAAATTCTTGATGTCCCAAGGACGGGAGAAGAATTTTTTCTCGAAAGAAAGGGGTGGAATGGAGGTTCAGGCTGAAGTATTATGTCCGTTAATTAGGTAAATATCTGATAAATATATTACATCGGTCTCTTTTTTAGAGATATTTCTACGTGAATTGAATGGTAGTAAAAACATCGAAAACATTTTCTCGGAATTTTAGAGAGAAGTGGCACTAAAACTTTCTCGTAATGTGGCAGATTATTTTTTGCTCAAGCCAACGGCGTTAACCTCTCGATATCCCAACGCGTTTAATTTAACCTTCTCAATTCATAAAACAAAATCAGAAATTTTCATCACTCTTTTCGTAACTTTTACGCATAAAATGAAATGTTTTTTTTCCCAGCAAGGGAAAAAAAATGAAAAATATTTTTTCTCGGAAAAGGGGTTTATTCATTTTTTCTACTTTATGCTATTCAATGCTTTCAACCGTGTCTTAGTTCAAGTTTTAACTCTGGTTCAATGAAAACGTTAAATTGCCTCTCTGTTCTGACTCAACTCCGGCATTAATCGACTAACACGTCTTTTTGTCGCTCTGTGCATCAAATATCGTTATCGTTAGTGAAGGCAATTCCTTTGATATCGATGGTCCGTGCCTTAATTTACCAGCATTCCATGACAAACACATAAAATAAACTAAAAAACAACAGTGCTAGGCATAACATGATAATCAGCTCATATTATATAAGGTGGCATTTCTTTAAATTTTAGGGTACAACTCTTGGCATTGAAGAAATAGTGTATGATGGAAGTCATTAAAATACTAATATTAATGTCGAAGAAGAAAGTCACGTTAATTAAGATTTAGGAATCCAAACCGTGACAAAAATCAATAGAACAATATCCACTTTCCTTTTTCAGTTCATAACTTCAATCAGTCAATAAGTTTAAATTATTCGGTTATGGTACGGTTTCCAATTCGTAAAAAAATAAGAACATTATCTCCCGTTTTCTTCTCGGTTGTGATCCGATGGCTTGGCACGATTTTCATAGCACACACACATAAATAAAACGCGTTCATTGCGATCCGATGGCTTAAAATGCACCCCTCCAATGTATGGCTTCAGAACCCTACGTTAGCTTCTGATGGAATGGGACGGTAAGGCTAAATTAAGTGGAGTAGAAAGAAAGAGGATTGCCAGCAAAGAAATGTAGGGATGAAGAAGTGAAAGGAGAAAGAAGGTAATCCTCTTTCTTAGACGAGACAGCTCTCCTTGTTCGTCACAAACGACTGCATTGATTTTAGAAGGGGAAGAGGGATTATTCTTCGCAGGGGCGGATTGCTTATCCCCCTTAGCAGTGAAGCGAATTTAGTAACTTCCGGAACGTTTCGAGGCTTGCAAATAGTTGAAAGCAGTTGCCAGTGGCAACGCTCGGCACTCTTCATCCTTACCGCGGCACGTGATTGTTGAAGGGAATTCGCCTGGCATTCCATTCTTTACTCCATCTGGAAAGAAGAAACGTCGATATATCGGATTTCTTACATTACTCCTTCTCTTCGAAGTCAAACGCAAGCAGCCTTAAAGTCTCTGTAATGCACGATGAGATGTAAGGTAAAAATCTGATGTGGCCAGCACATGACTTTCTCCATATTATATTATATATATAAATATTTATCTACGACAGTATTTTCGAACTCTATATTCAATCTAAACTTGGAAGATAAGTGATTAATTTATATCATATTATCTTTTACGTCACAAACATTATAAATAATGTTTTTCGGGATATATTCGATGAAAAACGATGAAATGGCCTTTCGCCCCAGCGCCCAGAGCGCCCACAGAGTACATAATCAGAAACTTCCGGTTTATCAGTATTTCATGAATAACTCATAAACAATCAGTGATACAAAAATATGTTCCAAACAAAAGTTATAGTACATTAAATTTTCTAAAATTTTTATAAAAAATAGTATATACCTGAATATTAGATTAATGGAGATACTTTGCCAAAACGGAAATTTGCTTCGATGAATAAAGCTCGACTTCCGGTTAACCGATTTACTCCAAAAACTAATCAACTCTAACGTCACTAGCCAAAGTACAATACATGAAATTTGGTGTTGATACAACAAACAGTTTTTATGTTAGAGGGCCCACTAAGTTCATAATCAGCTACTTCTGGTTTATCAGTATTTCACGAATAACTCCTAAACAATCAGTGATACAAAAATATGTTTAATACAAAACTTATATTGCATTTTATTTTCTAAAACTTTTATAGAAATAGTATATACCTAAATATTATATTTATGGAGATATTTTTCAAAAACGGATATTTGCTTCGAAGAATAAAGCTCGACTTCCGGTTAACCGATTTACTCCAAAAACTAAACAACTCTGACAGCACCCACCACATTGCTATACATGAAGTTTGTGGTTGAAACAATGAATAGTTTTTACGTTAGAGTGCCCACAAGAACACACACACACATACACACAGTCATAATTCCGAAAATGGTCAAAACGTGTTCTAGGTACCCCAAAACATGTATTTCCTTTGAAATCTCGAAGTTGATTTTTTTCATGAAAGCAATACTTTCTCTATACTTCGTATATGGAGAAAGAAAAAAGGATTGACGACTTACATTTCAATTTAAGATTAACTAATCGCTAGTTTGTAGGTGATGATATTAAATATTGAATAGCGTAGAAACATTACATACCATAAATAAGAATAAATTCTTAGTGCAAACTTTGATCTTAAGCTATAGAGGGACGCTTTCCCGGAGTGTACTGCTCAGGGAGTATTATCGGGTCCGCTCAACCGGATAAGGATTAGTCATAAGCTGTTGCAGTAAAATTAAGAGCGTGAATAAGTTTTTCCTAAGAATCTCTCAAGTTCTCTACATCAAGAATTCTTCTTATTATACTATGAGATGGGTTGAATGGAAGGAAACTTTTAGTCTAAATCTCACTCGAACAGAGGCGTATTATGACAATCAAAACAGTTTTTTATTTATTTTCATAGGTAGGTATTAACAACAACAATCACACAAAACCATTCCCTAATCAGACAAATCCGACTAGCCGGGATTCGAACCCGGGAGGGGTTAGAGCGATACCGTGCACGCACGCTAACCACTCGGCCACCACGGCCGGTCAATTACATTCTATACTTTTAAAGAAGTTACGAATAATGAGAAAACATGTTGAAAGGAACGTGAAATACTGAAATTCAAAATCATTATAATTCAATAAAAACTTCCTAGTTTGTCTCTACTGTATTATATTGTGCTGCCCTAGGTAAAAACCAAAAATTAGGTAAGTAAATCAGGTTACTTGAGATAAGTTATCGTTCTGAAAGAAATCAATTTAAAAATTTGGTCATTTGTGAGAGAAAATAAATGGTTCCAATATTAATTCATGTTAGAATAACCATGTAAATCTTTAATCCTATCGGTAATGTGAGTTATTACGGAACGCCATAGCTATGGAGCCTAGCAGCAAAAAAACGTTGGTGTAGAACTCCTTGCCAAGCTGCTATGGTCGTTAGGAATTTATGTGTTGTGCTCAGAACAGAACACACGAATCTGTACTCTGGGTATTTCGCAAACTAGGATAATCAAGAGTGTACTTCGGTACCGAACAGTTCTAGTGCAACTCAAATGTATCCCATTCTATCTCCGTGGCCTTTGTGAACGTCTTCATCCGCTAGAGGTCTCCCTTATCAGTGACTTGGATTCCGTGAATGCGACGAAGGGTGTTAAAACGGCTCCGAAATGCAAGCGTTAACTCGCCGCAAACTATGCACCAACGACCGTATCGCAGTTCTCCCTTCGCAGACACTCTCGTGCTAAATGCCTTCTTACGCCTTTTTAACTTCGGAAAATTTGCGGAAATGCGAAGGGGCGCGTGGGGTGCGCTCTTTGAAAGCACTCGCAAAGTTCCCTTGCGAATTTCCTCGATTTTTAAAGAAAACCAGTATATTACATTATACACGAGGTAGTATTTGCTAATTTCCAGGTTTTAACTCGTTCTTTTTCTTTTAGTCGGTTATTATAAATCCTGAGGGTATCAACTCGCAAGTATTCTCCCCTCGTCTGCGAAAATATCTGTGCGCTTTTTTTTTGCCTTTCTGTGTGGAGTTGTGTGTTCAAATTGATAAATTTAAAATCTATGATTCACATTCGAAGATACAGCTTAAATTGTAATGGGATTTGAAAAAATATGTTCATCAACAAATCGACATTTCATTGCTTATTTATCAAGACATAAAGGCGTTCAACAAAACACTCAACTATTCGATTTGCATCCGTTACAGTTTTTGTTACGTTAGTGAATGTCTTTTAGTCTCCTGTGACTTCCTTTCTGTTTAAAGTTAGTTTCTTTTGGCAGTAAATAGACATTTATTATAGTGAAAAATGGAATATTTGAATGTTTTTAGTTAAGATAAACACAGGAAGGTTAAATTTCTTCATGGCAATTTTATGAGCGCTTAAAAGGGAAAATTGTATTTAACTGCAATTACGCTCCATTCGATTTCAGAAGGCTAACAATTTTTGAGTGTTCATAGTTTTTATATTTGATCCTGCCTAATTATTTTAAAATTGTTTTAACCCCCCTTGATTAAATTCTGTAGGATTGTATTTATTATTTTTTTCCCTGGTAACGAGTAAATAGCCACAATAACTGGTTAGATAAATGTATTCATTTCAATTTACCGGTAATTTGTTTTCTTCGGAACGGTATCATGAAGAGAGCATCAGTTTCCGATTCATTTTGAGATAATCTGCAGTGACAGTGGCCACAGAGGAAAGACGGATTGCCACGCATCGCAGATATCGAATCGTTGAGCATTTTGGCCAAGTTTAGGTGGTCGGAAATTTCACTTCAGATTTGTTAGAATTACATATGTACCCCTCGAACGACCGGTGGCGTATGGATGGCGCGTGGTAATCATCACTGCCTAATCTATGCTATTAGCTTCCGAAATAGCTCGAGGAAAAAATACTAAAAGTAAATATCTGATTTTATGATTACTTCCTTGTAACGTTTTGTCTATACTTCTCAAGGATCGCTCAGAGTTCGTTCTTTGCTTAAATTAAAATTTCATTAAATCGGTCTAAAAGTTTTGAACCGACACATTTTCTAAAAGCTGCCGTCGGTAATCAGATCAACATTTAACGATTTAGGCATTGTAAGAAACGTAGACATATTATTTTTAAGCGAAGGGAATGTAATACATTGTAATAATTAGTATTGGATATATTCGAGAATACTTCATCGAGAGATGATTCATTGTCACGAATGTCATCTACGAGGTATATTGCAAAATAAGCTGTGATATAAATAATGATTTAATGATAGCGATAACCAACAACGTGTGATCAAGATACTTTGTGACCAGAAATACTAATTGTTCACTTAAATCGCCAACGAAGGATTTAAGGAGCGGGGCACATAACTTGCACAGGAATCAACCACCATCCGGTATTTGAAGTAATTATGAGTAAGGGGTATTGATTATAAACTTTAAGTTTCTATAAAATGAAAGTAAACAACGATCAAATTTGAATTCAGAAAAGAAATGAAAACATTACAATTAATAGAGTATATAATAGAATACACAATTCTAAATGTAGAGAATGAAAAATTGTAGGAAAAGTGCAAAATTGAAATCTCAATAAATAATTGGAAAGGAATACTCTCCTATCATTCAGTGGGAAATCATCTAGACCTTATACCTAATTTAATGCATTCGATTTTTAGATTATTTGTGTTAATTGCTAAGATTGGTTTCCGATTCTGTTTCATTTAGTTCTTCGTTCCGTTTGAAAATTGTATCCCTATTTAACGTTAGCTACTTCTGGATTATTCAAACTCATGACTTATAGCATGCTATTCTATTGTTTATTTTTAAGTAAGAAGAAGATAAGACTTTGTCTTATCTTGATACACAGATTGTGGAATCTCTTAAGTGAATAACACCAATTAATTTTAGACAGAATCGAAAGTATTTTCTGATTAAAGGAATACCACAACCGAAGAAAGGCTTGCTGATAAAATTGAATTCAGTTCTATGAATTGCAAGGAAATTAAATATTAATTCAGTTCTAATAGTTTCTAATATTCAATTCTATATTTTTTTAATTCAGTTCTATGTATTGAACCAGCAATATAATTATGCCATAAAATAAAGAATCGTTGGCATATGCTGAAAATATATCCTTTATAAATGTATCGGCTTTTGCTTTCATTAAAAACAAATATTATGTTTAAATAGCCATCGATATCAAGCAAGATTTGAATGAAGTTTAGAGGCTCGCTATGATTCATCAAATTTGTTTGTCATACAAACTCTTTTTAAAAAGTAAAGGTAAGAGCCGTGCGAAACTTTTGTACTTAAAATACACGACTACCAACTCTAGCACGATATCGATGGGAAAATAAAATAATCGCGTTTAAATAATCCAATAAAATATATAAAAACACGAACTCGTTGACTTTAATAGTTTTCTTCTCCTACAAATCCAATCCTACTTTCCAAATCAAGTGAGTAAAGGTACTCACTCTACGTTCGTAATTAATGGCATTAAAGTGATGATACCGAAGCAAAAAACCGAAGGGTTTACTTTTGATAGGTGTCAATTTTGCTATCGCCGAGACGCCCCTTGAACTGCTCGTCAAGGACGCACCCGGAAAAAGACGATCAAAACAACATAAACGTCACCAGCCGACAGGTTGGCCGAGTGACCTTTTACTAAAGCGTTATCGGGTTTGATGCCACCACGAGGTACATTTGACGATGACATTACCGCAGCAATACCAGAAGCTTTTCTATTGTATCCGAAAAAAATGTACGGAATTAAATCGATCCACGAATTAAGTGAATACACAGGGAAAGAAAACGAGCTTTAAAAAACTGTATATTTACAAATTTTGTAAGAAAAGAATTTCTGCTAGCTAATAGAATGAAAAGAGTCCATGTTTTCGAGATAATGATCAAAATTGAGATTACGGTATACATCGTCACAAGAAGCTATTTCCGCGCTAACTTGCAGTCAACGTACTAATGAGAAACACTCGTCAAAGTCATCGTAAAGACGAGCGAGTTAATCAACTACGAAACTAATCTGCAACATGTGTGATTTGACGTTATGAAAACGTTTGTGCTCATCGTCTACTCTGTTGATGAATGTATCTTCCCCGAGGAGTTGAATCTACCAGTGCTTGTGCGACAATGATATACTTATTTATGTAAAACGAGGATATAATACGAGTTTTTAAAAACGAAAAGACTATGTAAAGAGCCTAAAATTTAAATTGGCTTACCAATACAAATATTAGTTAGAGTTGTGAATATCTGTAATATAAAATAGAGTGTGTGTGTGTGCGTGTATGTGTGTATGTATGATCGCTAAAACTCGAGAACCGAGAGTCGCAAAACTTTGAAAATTTCTACATTATTAAAAGTCGACCCACCGCAGAGTATAGGCTACTTTTTTTCCCTAAAGTCCACGGTTCGATCCCATGCTGGTCAAAACTTTTCCATAAGATATACAGGTAGAGGTCATTTTTTTCGTTGCAGGGTTCATATCTTTCGTAAAATTAAATTAAAAATAATAGTCCTAGAAAGTCGAACCAAGCACCAAGAGAAGGAAAATAGAATAATAATGCTTAAATTGGTCGTGGATTATCGTTTTCGATTCGAATTTGCGCACATTTTGATAAAGTACGTGAATATTTTATCGAAATTTTGAGGTCGTAAACAACCCATCCCCCTGAAGATCAAGGCGATTGTTGATTCCCCAGCTCATGTATTTATCCGTAAGAACACATTGAGAAATTATTCTTACTTCAAATTAATGTTAAGAATAAGTGATAGAATATATGAAGAGGGAGAAATTTAAGGAGATATTAGTAACTGCAGCTATGAACGATATACTGTGAAGAATCGAGCGTTTAAACATACGTATACCAGTATTTAAGAAAGATTTTAAATTTTATGGAAGCGTCTGCAGCCACCCAGTTTGAGTTATATCAATGTAATTGTTTACTGACTATTTCGTAGAATAAATGGGTTTATAGTAGTTTGTTAGATGAAATTGCTTTCTCTCGATCAATACAACTGAATTCGTATGAAAAACCTGGTAAGTTTTGCATATTTTTAATATAATCTTCTACATTAAGTATTACAACTTGTCAATTTACATCGATAATTATTTAGCGATTGACTAAAATGGACTCCGTTAATATCCTAAAGATTTCCCAGATTCAGTGTTGGACTTAAACGGCTATTTGTACAGTTGTAGCAAATCTCCAACATCGTATCCCTCCATCGAAAAGGTAAAGCAAGTTTATAACTAAAAAAGTTATTCATTGTGGTTTTTTAAAGTGCTTCCAATTCTTATATATTTACTAGTATTCTGCTATCGGTGTTTAATCTTTGGTTCTGTTTTGGCATTGTGATTGCATTTGTGTTATTTGATGAGCTTCGTGCTTAAGTTACGCATTTTAGTATTGGGGTAAAAGTCAGCTACATAATGCACTTACTTTCTGCAAAGAATATTCATCGGTGGTTTTAGAGTGATATACTTCTGATATGTTGATATTTCTGTTATTTATGTTTAACCATCGTTTCCAAGACCAATTTTTGATAAAATTGATATAATTATCAATATTATTATTTTGAAATCAAAAAACGGACAACGAGCCAAATAACACACGAACAACACAAACAATTAATAGAAATAAAGACTACACATTTTAACAGTGGAAACTTTAAGGTCACAGATTATTACAAAAATTATTAATATACACATAAGAAAACAAATAAAGAAGACAAATGGAGGAAAATACAAAGAAGAAAAACTTTTAAACCTTATCAATCAGTCAGAGTTCAATCTATAGCAAGAGAGTGAGCAAAAGACGCTTTGCGTTGCGTTGTTTGCCATGCGAAGAAACCCATAGTAACGAGCTTTATTCCTACTATTAAGAGTAAATAGTAAGAGCACGAAACCGTTACAATTGAATAATTATTTTGAAATAAATACGAGTTTTTTGAACTTAAAATCAGCTTCCAAATAAAACCTTGAAGAAATATAGTACAACATGATTACTTAACCATTTTGTATATATCATTATTACGAAATGGTATAAATGAAAACGATGTTTTAACATAAATATGTCGCAATAACCAGAAAATTGGTTAATTATGATATGATTCCTAAATGGTGGTTGATATCGAAAATTTTTTCAAATAATAATTATAGAAAATTACATTTTTGTAACTTTTGTAGATAATTGTGTATGCCTACATATCAGATTAATGGGGGAATTTTGCAAAAACAGAAACAAGCTTTGAAAAATAAAGATCGACTTTCTGTTCAACGATTTACTCCAACTACTAATCAACTCTAACGGCACCTACCAAAGTACTATATATGAAATTTGGTGTTGATACGACAAATAGTTTTCATGTTAGAGCGCCCACAAAGTACATAATCAGCAACATCCGGTTAATCGGTATTTCACGAATAACTCCTAGACTTAAACTTTTATATAAAATAATATATACCTAAATATCATTTAAGGAGATATTTTACAAAACTGGAAATGAGCTTCGAAGAATACAGCTGGACTTCCGATTGACCTATTTACTCCAAAATCTAATCAACTCTGACAGCACCTGCCTAAATGATTGGTATTTATACGGCAAATAGTTTTCACGTTAGAGCGCCCACAATCACATACACACACATACACACAGACATGATACCAAAAATGGTCATAACGTGTTCTATGGACCCCAAAACATGTATTTCCATTTAAATCTCGAAGTCGATTTTTTCATGAAAATACTTTCTGTATACTACGTATAAGGAGAAATTAAAAAATTGTAACATTATTAACTACCAATATTCATAATATGGAGTCTTGCCATTCTACATATACTTTCTCTGTTCAAATATTATGATAAATTTTATATTACTCAGATTCAGAATTTTCAAGCGTAGGAAGTTCTTTTAAAATAGCTGGTCGATATGAACTGACCGAAGCTTCATATCAAATCCGCCGGAGGATTGGCTTGCTGGTTAAAATGTATTCACCTTATGAGACAGTTGGAGGAATTCTGTCCAGTAAAATCCACCCCTCATTGCCCATAAGCTGTCACTTCGGAAGGAGTCCTTCAAAAATAAGATAATCGATGGAAGTCAACTTCATTGCTTTCCTTCATCAGTTTCCAATTATTGAAGCCGTTCAACCCAGCTAGGTTATCAAATTTTCTCATTTTTTTACCGTTAAAGTTAGAAATTTATATCCTATGCGTCATATTTACTATCAAATTGTGTGACGTTCAACAAATAAAGTCACTAAATAAAGGTATATTTATAATAATTTTAACTAAGTGGAAAATAAGGATATCCTACTCAAGCGATACTTGTATCACAGCGAAGATTCATCTATTATTCTTACAGAAAGTTGTGGTGTACTTTTGAATTTAGGATTTACAATGAACAGTAGAAATATATCGGCAGTTTAAATCGTTCCTTAATCGCCTTTAAACTTAGTTTCACTTCAAAGTAGTTCTAGGTGCCATTATTCAATCCTTTATTTTCCTTGGGAAGGTCGGAAGCAGGCATTTTGTTAAACTTCGAAAGTAAGTTACTCTGCTAAGGAATAGAATCATGGTGAAGTACGTCTGCATCAAATGTCTTCGGGTGAATTTCAATTTTCATGAAACTCGTTTAAGGAAGTTTTCCTCAAACAGGAATACACTTTATGGGTTTTCCGCCGCATGGATTTGATCTCTTGGCAAAACAGAAATGCTACTTTTGCAGCTAAATTTTGAATGATCTTCTAAATATTCGAAGCTTCTATGATCACTGTCAAAGTCCTATATGGAAAGGTTTTTCACTAAATTATGTTATCTGCGATACGATTTTTGAATTCGAAATGTTACAGCTTGTTTAAAGTTTGTTTCTAATTACTTTCACTTCGAAATGGCATGAAGAGTTTATTTTGTATATGTCTTGTCTATGTTTAAGATTTCTGCCATTTTTGATACATTTTCAACTGTCAATATTTGGTATGAATTTGTAATTAAAGCTTTCATAAATTTGTGAGTCATCTCTAGAATTGTATCCCAAAACTATAAGACATATTAATTTAAATTTTTTTAAATTTTATTGAATTTTTAGTAAAGTATATATTCAAAGAGAACAGAAAGCCAATTTTTGTTTGGCTTTGAAAAATTCCCTTCTGAACCGAGTTGTTATCATACTGAGCAGTGTTTGCGTCTATTTTTCTGTACTTATAATAAATTTAAAAAATATTCTAGGAGACCAGATACTCTTCTTTTAATCTTACCCAAAGAGCCGAACTTAGTGATTAGAATATATAGATTTACATTAAATTAGCCCCTTTTATATTCCGGCAGAATTTATAGATCAATAACCTCACAGTTTTTAGACAGATTTACTCAATAGACCTCGCATATATGAGTGATTAATTCTCCATCTAGTCAACGAATGAAGCTGACGAAAATCACGGGCAAAAACATCAAAAAAGCTCGGCGTTGTCTCTATGCAGGAGCCAAATAATTGTGGATAGGTTTAGCACCTCCTCAATTAATTCAACGCCTTTTGCGGATAGCAGCGCACTTGATATTTTAACGATGATGACCCTATTCCGTGCAAAACTAGGCACTTCAGCAGTTTGTGACAACCCAACTCCGCTTCCCCATTCATCCCCTTTTTGCCCTTTAATTACCTGTCAAGCGGCCTTCCGTGCCATCTCCAGGTACACGGCGAGATGAAAACTATCACAGTTGTCTGGGCGGCGCGGATATTTCCGACAGCCTTTCCTCCTTTTCAACTCGCTCAAGATATCGATAAAAGCTTCGAAAGCGAGGCAGAGAAGGAAGTCGGAATGAACTATTCATTTCGTTGTGTGAGGTACTTCTCCCCTTTTCTTCCCCTGTTATTTCGGCGGAAACTTGAGGCTCCCTTCACGGCAATCACCTGCTCTGACTCCGTAACATTCTCTCGATTGAAGAGAGGATCGATCGATACGCTCTTTCGGTGGCTGATCTGAAGTAATCGCCCATCGATCGAATGGCCCCCTATTGACCCTAAGATCTTACGAGGAAAACAAAACATTGGTAACCATCTTTTTTTAAGAGAGCATGCATATATGTATAGTCGCCAGAAAACACACCCAATTTGCACTGCTCAACTTGTAAGCCTTGGGTTTAATCAAATATCCTCTTCCTTAGTGGATAGTATTCTTATCCATGATTTTGTTATGATAAATATAACAAATAACATTGAAATTTTGTATGTTTGTAAATATAAAAATAAAATATACGTAAAATTGAACTTCTTTAATGATACTTGGTGGAATTCCTTCAAAACATCTATGATTGCTTAAAAAGGAAAAAAAAGAAAGTGAAAGAAAAATATTTGATAAATATATTTGGTACCGATGGGAATAGAAATAGAAAAGTATTTGATAAGAAATCGAGACAACAAAGAGAAGATTGAATCAACAACTTCGGCCTTGACTTGGTGGTATCGCTCCATAATAAAAGGATGAAGAAGATCTAACTTTTAGAAATACCACAAGATGAATTTTATTATACGACCATGGTTTCGATGCGTCGCATCATCGTCAGGTGAAAACATCGCAACATCGTCAGGGTCACCTGACGATGTTGCGATGGTCCATGGTGGTATAATAAAATTCATCTTGTGGTATTAGTAAAAGTTAGTTCTTCTTCATCCTTTTATTAAAGAGAAGATTATTGCAATAAAAGATCTGAATGAGAGAATAATTACAAATAACGAAGAAAAGGCAAATTGTTTGAATAACTGGTACTCTAGTGTGCACAAAAAGTCTAAGGTCTATTTACAGGGAGGTGGGATTGATTTTAGTAAAGACGGGGAAACACAAGTAGAGACTCATTAGTAACGCAGGGATAAGAAGAAAATGGGAAAGTTTGAAAAATAACAAATCTTGCGGCACAGAAAATATATCAGGAGACTTATTAAAACTAGGATCGACCAAAATTCTCCAATATATTAAAGTTTTATTTCAAGCGATCTTAAATAATGGTTAAATTCCAGAAGATTGGAAATAGGCATCGGCCTTACCGATTCATAAAGGTGGGGTAAAGACGGACGTAGAAAACTATAGACCGGTCAACTTCGGTCGTATGTTAGCTAATGGAAAAGTTAGTCGCAGATTACCTTAGGAAATTCTGGAAGGAAACTGGGAGCCTAAGTATTGATCAACATGGGTTCAGGAAAGGATATTCTTGCGAATCGCAGCTATTAGGATTATGTCAGCATATTTCTGACTCGTTAGACAGACAAAAGGACATCGACAGAATCATCGTGGATTTTTGTAAAGCATTTGATAAAGTTCCACATCATTTGATGTTAGCAAAAGTAGAAAAAATAGGCATAGATATAAGGATTAAAAATTGGTTATAAATATTTTTAACGGGTAAATCTCAGAGAATCAGAAAATATTGACATCACGTCAGGGGTACCTCGGGTAAGTGTGATCGTCCCATTACTGTGTTTAATTTATATAAAAGACTTACCAAAGCTACAAAATCCGTCTATATGCTGATGAATGTAAACTTTATAGGGAAATTAACGGTGAGGATGATATTAAAATGTAGCAGAGGGACATTGAAGCAGTTGAGAAGTGGGCAACGGAAAATGGAATTGAAATAAATGCAAAATAGAGCAAACACATTACATTTACGAATATGAGGAGGGAAAGAGAAGTCCCATACGAGATTAACGGACAAAAATTTCCCAGGATGAAAGAATGTAAGTACTTAGGGGTTACATTTACAAAACATTTCGATTGTGGCATTCTCATAGATAAGGTAGTCTCTAAAGCGTTTAAAAATCTCAATTACGTGATGAGAAACTTAAAGGGAGCAAGCAGGGAAGCGAAAGACTTAGGATATAAAACAATAATACGGCCTATTTTGGAATATGCGACAAGCGTATGGGATCCGCACGGCAAACTAATATAACGAACATTGAAAAGGTGCAACGAAAAGCAGCTAGGTAGGTTTTAAATCAACACAATAGGGCGGAAAGCGTAACGAAAATGTCAAAATTTCTTGGGTAGGAAACATTAGAAAAGAGGAGAAAGCTGAACAGATCAGTAGGGATTTTTTAAGTAAAAAACGCTGGCGAAGCATGGAGGGAATTGAGCTACAGATTAGAAAAACCCAATTATTTTGCGCGTGGCGATCATAATGAGAAGTTAAAATTATGTAAACAAAGGACAGATGCGGCTGAATACTCATTTCTTAATAGGGGAGTAACGGAATGGAACATGTTACCTGAAGAGGCCTTCAAGCCCTTACCTAAAACAATGTAAGATTTTAAACTTAGATGTTTTAAGCTATTATAAAAATGTATGGTATAAAATGGGGTTTTGGATGTGTTGCTTAAGATAATGTTAAATCTGTAATATGTTCGTTTTAAAAGCGTGACTTTATCCTGTGTGTCAATATACTGTTCTGTAATGCTGAGTAATGTGTAGTAGTAATTTAGGGACTTTTGGAAAAGTAAGGGATTGCTTGACATTGTGATGTACGGTGGGGTTCTACCCCGTGACCAGATGTGATTCAGAAACAAATTCAGAAAATTTTGAAGTGTGAAATCGTACAAGTTTCTGAATATTATTATACAAAGTTTTGTTGCAATACATTTTTTGTAAGAAAATGTTCACCTTTCAAGATTTCCTAATGTCATTCATGTACAGACATTAGGTAAATAGGCATTTCAGTTATGTAATATTCTCCAGTAGTAGTCAATAGCCAGCCTTTGCAACTACTTCTTTAATTCGATTCCCTATTCAAATTACTCAGCGAAACGTAAGCGAATGATTCAAATCTTGAGACGAAAGGGAGTTCAGCGAGCCGTCTGAGATGGCGTCACATGCGATCAAGGTTGTGTCGCTGCAGGTGTTCCACAGGGGTGGGTTCTCGGCCCCCTTCTGTCGACCGTGATTTAGAAGCGCGCTTACATTCTTTGGCTCGCTTACATTCAGAGAGACGATGTCATCCGACAGTAATGAAACCTTTCACAACGACTTGAGGTTACCAAATACTTATACTGCGTATGACGATTTGGATTCAGAAAAATTGCATTAGTTATAAAATATTTTTTCCTTGACAGTGGGGTTTGTATGTATGAAAATTAAATCTAGCGATTTCATATGAATAAGCTAGATAATGTCATTAAGCTTATGGAGGTTTTGCCTAAATTGAAATCTAAAGGATCTGGGACAAAGTAAGATAATGGTAGTTATTTTTTTATGATTGGAAGAATGAAATACAACATAGCTTCTCTGCGGAAGTTTTCGAGACTTTCACGCCCATAAAAGAGCATTTTATTGCTCCGAAATTTAAATAGCAACGACTGGTATTGATTTTATGTTACAAGTAAGATTTCATAAATGTTTTAAGCACTTTGTAGCTCGTTTAGCTTAGTTAGTAAAGGTGTACTTAAATTAAAACTTTAATAAGAATCGATAGTTTAAAAAAATATAGAAACAACAGTATAATGCATTACGTAGATTAATTTTGAAAATAATTGAAAATCAAATGGAATCTGAACGCAATAAATAATTATTTGAACATAGAGATGATACAATTCTTCTCAGTGGCATAATCGAAAATTTATGGCCATACTTTGTAAAAAGACATAATGAAATTAAAAAAAAACATTTTGTAAATTTAAGTTGTGGAAACTTACATTTCGTTTCTTCTTATTCGTTTCAGAGGATCTTACAAGTTTTTGTCTTATTTTAAGGAAGTTCTCTTTCAAAGCAATATTTCCCTTTGGAAATTTCATAGTTGTACTTGTATGCCATTAATGAAGCCTCGCTGAATAAATTATTGTGTATTTTTTTTTAAAGAAACATTTTCAACCTAGCTGTCGCAGGAAGTTAATTAATAATTCATTCCAATACCGGGTATTGACATCAGATCAGCAAGAATTCCTTTTTTCAATGCCAGTGAGTCTAAGTATTGATCCTATTTGCGATTGTTATAAAAGTAATAAAAAGACTTTCCCCGGAATTTCCTCTTTTCGGAGGACCGCTGGTTTTCCTCTTCCCCTTCTTTTTTGCTTCTATTCTACCTGCGGTGGCCTTTTATTTTAAAGAAGAGTCCTTTGATTCGAATTTCTGTACCTACAAATTATTTTTTGCCTCTGTCCTTTAATTCAATGGACTAACCTAATGAGATCATCTTTTCAGTTAAAAAAGAACTTCGACCAAAGAAAAAAATCAAAAGTCTGCGTACTTTAAGCCTTTGTTCAGTTTCGACAAAATAAAAAGGGACGCCTAAAATACAATAGGCGGATTGAACGTTTAAGAGATATAGCCTAGAAATACATTTATGCATAAAAAATGTTAACACAATACTCAACCACCGAAATAAATTTGATTTTCTAAAGTAAAAAGGGTAATTTTTGCAATTATATTCAGTGAAAACGTTGCCAAAGATATCATAAGTGAATTTATGTATGGACGAAAACAAATATAGAGACTGTGCTTCTTGCACCGATTATATTGGTAGTGTGCGATGAATAGCCGAAGAAGTTGACCCATAACTGACTGTAAAATACAAAAACATTCCAGGAAAACCTTTGGAATGCTATTGTCATCTTTAGAGAGACTCGGGTTTCGTCTGTTTTGAATTTCCGTAAGAGTACACGCGAATTCCATTTTCCAAAGAGCAGGGCTTTATTCTTTCCTTCATTAAAAGACGATAAGGGTATGAATTTGTATCGATTTTGGATTATCCGTCTATTCTAACTCTATTTTACCTTCCTTTTGCAATTTCCTTGTATTTTATGCTGAAATGTGTGATCCAGTTGACATTTCCTTCTGAAAATTTCGGATGCTCTTATTCTTCTTGGTCATGACCGAGTCAAACTTCACATAGCAACCACTGAAGCAACTCATGTAAATAAACATAAGAATGGCTTCGCATCTATTCATCAGGCAAACAAACTTTTATTTATAGCATCGTAGATATTATTGCGATTATTTTAGAATATATATATATATATATATATATATATATATATCCCCTCCTCATCACCGCCACAGTTCATTGCCTCATCGGGGCGGAGGGGTGTTAACGGAGGTTGGAGGCGATGCATAGCCCAGGTTCAACCATGCTAAGAAGGCTTCAACAATATCTCCGGCCAAATAATGAAAGTGGCATTCACCAACCGGCAGTAGGACAGTCTGGTGAATTATTGTCCTAACCCCCCCAAATATAAGTACAATTTTCATGATGAGCTTCTTTAATGGAAATTTATCCGGACGTAAAAGCACCACCCATTCGGATGTCCGGGAGGTGGTGGCATTGAAGAGGTCCATCATGAAGAAAAGAATTACTACCCTGCAATTCACAACCTACAACTGCCGCAGCTTGAAGAGTGAAGAACGACTGCTGGAACTACTCAATGAAGCAGAGAAGATAAAATGGGATATCATCGGTCTCAGCGAAGTCAGAAGAAAATCAGAGGAGCTACTTACACTGAAGGAAGGACACTTATTCTTTTACAGGGGTACCAAGGATGGAAGAAATGGAGGCGTTGGATTTTTGATCAACAAGAGATGGAAGGATAATGTGGTGAAAATCGAAGGTGTATCAGATAGAATTTGTAAACTCATACTGAAGATCAATGAGCGTTACTCAGTACAGGTCATCCAAGTCTACGCACCAACAGCGGCAAGCAGCGAAGAGGAAATTGAAAACTTCTACCAAACTCTCGGCACTGAACATGACAAGGAGGCCCACTACTATAAAGTCATTATGGGAGATTTTAATGCTCGTGTAGGGCAGCGGGAAACTGATGACACTGTCGCAGGACAATATGGACTGGGCCAGAGAAATGAGCGAGGTCACCGCTTAGTAGAGTTTGCAGAATGCACCAATATGTATATAACAAATACATACTTTAAGAAAAATCCTACAAGGAAATGGACGTGGAGAGGTCCCAATGGAACAAAAAATGAAATAGACTACATATTGGTAAACAGACTCTACACTGTAACTAACTGTGAAGTTTTGAATAATTTCAACACTGGAAGTGACCACAGAATTGTTAGATGCAGAATCAATATTAACCCCCGAATGGAACGAAAGAAGTTGGTTTCTTGCAAGAAGGAGGAGATAAATATTGATAAACTATCAGATAACGAGAAAAAGTTTCAGCTGGAACTTAGAAATAGATTCTCAGCACTTCAGGAGGGAGAACTCGAAACCAAAGTTATGGAAATTGTAAAGAAAGCGGCAGAGGAAGTAGCAAGCATGCCAAGAAAACCTAAGGATAAGAAATTTAGTGATAGAACCCGGAAAATGATGAAACGACGGAAGGAAATGAAGAATTTAAACACTCCAAGAGATAATATCGAATATGCCGAGCTTTGCAAAGCCATCAGAGTAGCAATCAAGGAAGACGTGAGGAATTTCAATGAAAAGATTGTGCAAGAGGCCATAGAAAATAACAAAAGCATAAAGAGGGCTAGAAGACGCCTAGCAATTGGTAGGAAACAGATTTTAGCCTTACAGAAAGGAGATGGCACCACAACATATAACAGACCAGCAATATTAAGGATTGTAGCAGAATACTTTGGCAACCTATACAAGAAGGTAGGAAACGCCGAAGAGGAGAACCAAGATGAAAGCCAAAGCTCACAAAATCTCCTCTCAATCCTCCCAGAAGAAGTAATGGCGGCGATTAAGCAGATGAAGAATGGGAAAGCAGGAGGAGCAGATGGGGTGCTGGCGGAATATCTGAAAGCTGGTGGAACAGAGATTGCTAATGTTTTAGCACAATTATTCAGTAATTGTCTAAAACAAGGAATGATTCCCAAGGAATGGAACCACGCAAGGATTGCCCTTCTGCACAAGAAAGGAAGCAAAGAAGATTTGAAGAACTATCGCCCCATTAGCCTCCTTCCAGTTGTCTACAAAACATTCATGAGGATAATAGCGGAACGTCTTAAGATGACCCTGTCTTCAGCCCAGCCTCGAGAACAAGCGGGATTCCGGAAAGGCTTCAGCACTATGGACCACATCCACACATTACAGGAAATTATAAACAGAACGAATGAATACGAGATGCCACTCGTCCTTTGCTTTGTAGATTATGAACAGGCCTTCGACTCGGTAAGTACCTCCTCCACTCTGAAAGCTCTGAAGAATCAAGGGATAGATTCTGAGTACATCCGCCTCTTGCGCAGTGTCTACGAGAATGCCACAGCTTCTGTAATGCTTCATGAAGAGACCGATGAATTCAAGATTGAGAAGGGAGTTCGACAAGGTGACGGTCTATCTCCCATCTTGTTCACAGCCATTTTAGAAGAAGTTTTTAAAACCCTTGATTGGGGAGAGAAGGGGTTAAGAGTAAATGGGGAGTACATCAGTCACCTCCGTTTTGCAGATGATATAGTTCTCTTTGCAGCTAACGCAGAAGATCTAACTTCAAGACTTGAAGAGCTAAACACAGCAGGACAGAAGATAGGACTCAGGATAAACCTAACAAAAACAAAGGTTATGTATAATTCTTTTACAGTGCAAGAGCCAGTCAAACTTCAAGGAAAACCTCTGGATGTTTGCTTGGAATACACATACCTGGGACAACTTGTAACAACAGGAGAGAAAAACAGGATTAATGAAGTAAACAGAAGAATGAAACTTGGCTGGAGCGCATTTGGAAGGAACTCACACATTCTGAAGTCAGGAATGCCAATGGTTTTGAAGAGGAAGGTCTTCAACCAATGCATTTTACCTGTCTTGACCTATGGAAGTGAAACTTGGGTGTTAAATGCTGCAACAACCCAGAGACTTCAGACAACACAAAGGAGCATGGAGCGCTGCATGCTGGGAATCACAAGAAGAGACAGGAAACGAAACACTTGGGTGAGAATGATGACTGGAGTTACAGACATAATAGATAAGGTAAGATCACTGAAATGGAGGTGGGCCGGCCATATTGCAAGAAGAAACGACAACCGTTGGACATCTGCAGTTCTCAACTGGATACCAAGAGATGTGAAGAGACCAAGAAGACGACCTATGGACAGGTGGAACAGAGACATCATCAAGTACTTAGGTGTAACGTGGCAACGAGAAGCTCAGGACAGAGAAAATTGGAAAGTACTTGGGGAGGCCTACATCCGACGTCGGATTGAAAATGGCTGATGATGATGATGATGATGATATATATATATATATATATATATATATATATATATATATATATATATATATATATATGGTAATGCTGGTTGACTTTGGTATTAGAGGCCCCGAGGATAGAGGACTTGTGCCATGAAATAATACTGTAGATTGAATGTAAATATGTATGGATGAATCAGAATGAAATATTCATGTATTTGTAAGACTAAGACAATTTTAGAGGACCATTGCATAAGGAAGAGGTCGTTCACTTCCTTTTCCTGAAATGAATAGCTCATTCGTAGATGATCCTGCATGCAATGCCAGTTTTATAGCCTCATTATCAAAGTGGGTACTTGGTTCCATAGCATGTGACCACCTAATTGATCAGGTCGTTCGGACAGACGATCCTCGGGGTCATGTGAATAATTCCTGCCCAGAGACACGGATGGAAACTATAAAAGACTTTAGTCCTCTAAAGACTTCCTTTTAGTGCTTTCGTGGTTGTAAAGGAAGACCATCGATGTTAATTCGAAATGGTCGAGTCACGATGTGCTGTTTCTGGGAACGCGGCACCAAGTTTAGCGATTCTGTTGTCTTAAATTACGACACGCAATAAACAGCCCATTCGGAGGATGAAATTTTCATTTTTAACCAACTCTAAGATACAATGCCTTGGAAAAATTTGAAATTCTTGTAAGGCAATTTGGCTAGTGATATTTATTCATTACCATAGTGGTCCATGGCTTCTTAATTTTGTAGGACTGCAGGTATTTTCTATCAATTTCATCGCATTCATTTAATATTGTTTAATATTGAACATATATTAGGGCTTATATAAGAAATTAGGTATGCCTGATGAAAATGCGCATATTTATGTTGCATAAATATCAGTTTTTTTTTAATTTGGAAATATTTCTATGATTAAACGTTCTCAAACTTTCTTAATCTTACTATGATAAGAAGCTAAATGTATTTCAATGAATATGAAAAATCCGTGAGATAAACATAGCTCATTAAGACTGAGGGGATCGGAAATGGAACCCTGATCGTCCATATCCTGTACGAGTCCTCTATCCAGTTGAGATTTCTTCTAACCATTATTCTGCTAATAACACTAAAATAACAATGAAGCATCGTTTATCATCAGTCTTGAAACTAAAGTCGCTAAGCCTTTAAAACGGCTTTGTCGACTCAAAGTGAGACGTGCTTGTGGCACCCTAATTTCCATACTGTCACATCTGAAATTCGTACCTCATCCGACATTTATTGCTCTTTTTCAGATCACAACCATTTTACAAATTCGCATATCCGCCACCACTAAAATGACGATGAGTCTTGAAAACAAAATATCATGGACGGTTATTACTATATATAAAGCTGCAAATCCGACTCATTCATACAAATTCCTGGGCATTTCTAATCGAGCTGGAAGGCTGAAATTTTCAAGAGAGATTTATAATTGACAGTCGAGTTGGGAAAAAATCGAAAATTCCCAGATTTTGTCCTAAGTTTGAGCCCAGAGACGATTATATTTTTCAATGTATTTAAACGGGGAAAACGAAAAATGGCCAATCCGAGCAAATTTCTTTCGTTAATTAAAATGTGAAAAGGTAATCGTAAAGCAGTAGGACTTGGTCTGTATTACGTCTAAAAGATCAAAGTTTACTTTTCTTGCAACCGATTTTAACATTCCGACACGACATTTGCAAAATCTTAGTTTGAACGCCATTTTTTTCGTTTTTTTCTCCTCATTTTGAAAATTAAATCTATGGCAACAACCATTGTTTGAATCGAAAACAAGTTTGTTTACGATCCTATTTTCATACGCCATGATAAAGGTTTGATGCATTTTTAATTATTTTAAATGTTTCTTTCGATATATGTTATTAATGAATGCTGAAAAATGTAAATTTCATCAAAATAGACAGTGGATATCTGCACGGTCAATGAATCAATCGTGAATGCATGCTGTGATAACATAAGTTTATGTAAAGAATACGAGAACATTAACAACGAAGATAATCGTAAAAGTAATGTAAGTAGTGAGATTATTCTAGAATGAAGCACATAGATATTAATATAAATTAATAAATAGGGATATCATTGTAAAATAAATGGTTTAACAACAGTCTTTAGAAAAAACATAACTGCAAGCAATACAAATCATTAGTTTAACGAACACTATAGTTTAGTAATATATTTTATTTCATAGCTCACTTAACCAAATATATTTATCTTATGCTGAACTCAGACTAAAAAGTTCCATGTATGTTTCACTTTCGTAGTATATACATTGTGATATATTGTCACCGAAAAGCTCATACCGGTAACCAAACCCATTGCTGCCCGC
The DNA here is from genome assembly GCA_947579665.1 of Sympetrum striolatum. Classification (NCBI taxonomy): domain Eukaryota; kingdom Metazoa; phylum Arthropoda; class Insecta; order Odonata; family Libellulidae; genus Sympetrum; species Sympetrum striolatum. Next base: position 98,075,362 of record OX388347.1, on the reverse strand, counting down.
CTTTCTTGAAGGACCATGTTATCATTGAATATCAAGAAATTGTAACTTTCATCTAAGTAAACAACAAATATCTATTCAGGAAATACATGGTATCATTGAACGATGTTATGATATCGTTGTTCTACGTATATGATGGATTGCTTTTCGTGAGTGAGTTTCTGTGCTTTTTATTACATGCCTATTATGTTTCTTCTTTTCTATTTTAATTAAATATAATTATTCTGTCACCCTTTCCAAAGAGAATTTAAAATTGTTCTTTTTCTACGTTTTCTTTAATTAATACGTAGTACACAATTAGTACGTAGTATATTACGTAATTAAACTTTCATCAAAATGAAAAACAAAAATCTACAAATAAAATACACTGATTTCATTGAACGACCTTTTGATTACGTCGTTCTTCGTGTTCCTGGATAATTTTTCGTTAGTATAAACAATTTTTGCATGTATCATTGTATGAATATTGTTTTCCCATCTTCTCCAAATGGGCTTTAGAATAAAGTTCTTTTTCTACGTTCTTTAAAACTATTTACATAATTACGTTGCCTATTGTCTATTTGTTTATTTAATTAGAAACGGAGCTCATTGTCGTATAGACACCATTTAATGAACATAGGATTATTAGTATGTCTTGCACTGAACCGAATACTTCACAGGTAATTGTCTATTTATTTTCCGCATTTTTATCTTATGCTGATTTTTGTTTAAACTTTACTGTGTTTGGCGTATTTCCTTAATATAATTTTACGAATGCGTATTAATTAATTTCCCGTCTCACATAAACGTGAAAGGCTTTCGAAAAAAATATTTTACTATCATATTATTTGGTGAATCTCGATCTCACTCATTTGAAAAGTATGTATAAAATATACAGTGGTATAATAAAAAAATTTTCTTTTCATATATGTTATTACTGAAGGTTGAAAAATGTAACTTTCATCAAAATGGACAGCGAATATGTGCACGGTCAATGAATTATTCGGGAATACATACTGTGATAACATAAGTTTATGTGGAGGACCATGTACCAACGAAGATAATCGGAAAAGTCATCTAAGTAGTGAGATTATTCGAGGATGAAGTTGAAAATTCTATACTGAATCTATTTAGGGGGAATAGGTAAGGAATTTAGATTATAAATTTTCATTAGTTAAAGGCGAAGTAAGTATTGTACCTGAGTAAAAGTAACTACAACTGAAATTTTCATAGTCTTAAAATAATAATTTCAGAATATTAATGAAATTAATAGTTTTTCCGACAATCTTTAGAAATAATATAACTACAAACATTACGAATCATTAGCATCAAGACCACTACAGTTCAGTGATATTGCACTTCATAGCTCACTTAACCAAATCCATTTATCATATACTGAATTCAGACTATAAAGTTCCATTGGAGAGCAATTTAGCTGAACATTCTTATTAGTTACTGGCGAAGTAAGTATTATACGGGATCAAGTCTACCAGTACCTGAGTAAAAGTAAGTACAACTGAAATTTACATAATCCAAAAATATTAATTTCTGAATATAAATGTAAATTAATAGTTTTAACTACAATCTTTAGAAATAATATAGCTGCAAACAATACGAATCATTAGCAACACGACCACTACAGTTTAGTGATAGTATTTCACTTTATTCTTACTTAACCCAATGCATTTATCATATACTGAATTATGACTAAAAAGTTCCTTTGCCATGGCCTTTTCCGATTCCTACTTTATGGCGTTGTATTAACATGTTTCGTCTTTTCTATTTAAATTGCATATAATTATTCTGTCAGCCTCTCCAAACAGATTTTAAAATTAAGTTCTTTTTCTATGTTTTCTTAAATTAATATATAGTACACAATTAATAAATTGTGCCTTACGTCATTAACTTCATCAAATTCATTCTTTTTTTGGCGTATTTCCTAAATTTAATTTTACGTATGCGTATTCATTAAGCCAGGTGGCCACCGAATGCGAAGCGGCGCTGAGCTGGACAGAGTGACGCGGAGCGAATCGTAGCGAAGTTTTAGTTTCCGAGGGTCGGCAATTGAAAGAGGAGCTGAGCTGAGCGAAGCGATTCCTCTGTAAACTAATAAGATGGCGTAAGATTAGCCTTTAGTTGCCGACTGAGAATTTAATTTTCTGATTACGGTTAAATCAAAGAATTTCCGCAAGAGACGGATTCTGTCACAATATTATGCTGGCACACTTTAATTAAGATTTTATTTACAGCCATTGGACACGAATTGATCTATTTCGCTAATAGTATACAAGTTTCCTATCGTTCGTACCTCACTCGAATACACTTTTCATTTTGTAATGACGGAACTGATAGTATAAATAGTTCTTAGCTTAATATTAATACATAGATAAATTATTTTGTAAAGAGCATCAAAATAATTAATCACTTTACTCACGTAAGCATGGCAATTCAATTTTTCTTTACTCTTTATACATCGTCTTACTTTTGCTGACGGGTAAATGTCTCGGAGAGAGTGAATATCTTAAATTGGGATTTAATTGAAATGTAACCACATTGGAAGTCATTAAATTAGGTGTCCGATCACTATTATCATAGATTGACAAAAAATTTACTTTTTGTGAAATAGAATCGTTCATCAATTATTACATTAATGTTTCTGAAAGAAAGCTGTAATTGGGAATTAATCACACCTTTCAAGCTTATAGATGTGTTTCTTTCACACTGCCAATGAAAGAAGCGATAGGCTCCCCCCTCCACCACTATCACGTTGAGAGCTGTGGAGAGGGAAGCTGACTTCGCTTTTGCACGAACCACGACCGTTCGGAAGATGTGCCTTGCGAAGCAGAGTGACGTCACTATTCTCAGCTCAACTCTGCTTCGTATCCGGTGGCCGTAACTGCATTAAAAAGTATAGATTCTATTGTGAAAGCGTAGTCCGCTCAGCGTAACTTCGCTCAACATACCATCGGTTCGCATTTGGTGGCCACCCAGCCATAAGGTCTCAGCTCCAAACTCCAGTATCAATTAAACGTGAAAGGCTTTCGAAATAATTATTCTATTATTATATTATATGATGCATCTCGAACTCACATTTCAAAATTATGTATACGATAGACAGTGGTATAATTAAAAGGAAACGTAAATATAACATATAGACCGATAACTCAGGGTAGTATCCCTTAATAATTTTTATGCTTGCAGTTTGCAAGCACCCATTTACTAGTATTTTTATAAAATCGCATTTCGGCATGTAGATCTGCTCTCAAATGAGCGTAAAATTGACCGTAGTATAGTTTCTGAATCCTAACTAGTGTTTTTGTAAATATTATTGCTGTCCCTTTCTAATTTAAGAAGCTGTCTTTATAGGAGGAATAGTTTTAGCTTTTAATCTGAGTTCAGGTTCCTTTCTATAGTGGCTGCATTGTCATAATTATGATTTTCTGTAACAATTAACAATTCGCTATTATACAAACTGTTGTCGATGTATATTTAAACCAAACCTTCATTTCATTTATCCATGTCTTCTTTAATTATGAAAAAGTATGTGAAAGTTACTTCTGCACGCAGTACGGTAGTGTAAAATAATAAAACCAAAGATGAAATATTCAATTTAAGGTGCGAATCGGCTGATGCAAACTATCGGTCCCCACTGCTTCCTTGCTTATCTTTCTCTTCGATAGAACATTTCAAATATTCAAACGGAAGGAATTTTTATTAGAAGTATATAATTTAGATCGAGTAGCCACAAAGGAAATATAAATATACAGTACCTGAACTTATATTTCCCTCCTGTTCATCCTTGTATGTTCCGCTCTTTCTCAGCTACACCTTCCCCGATTTAATGCTCTCCGACGATCTTCATTTCAGATCCTCTGCCTCTGTCTGTATTTAAGCGTGAGGCGCTAAGGCCTGAATCCGTCCTTAAAACAACCTGTCTGTCTCCATAACAACTTCCTCGGTGCCGCACAAATTAGTTCTTGCATCCAATCTCGCCTCTCCCCTCTGCATTTAGACGCCTCAAACTCAATCAAACTCCAATTAAAGGCCCCATTATTCGAGCCGCAAAAGTCTTCCTCTTTTTTTAGGTCGGCATAATCTGCCCTCAGACACTACATTTTCACGCCATCGGTTGATTATAGTCCTAAAACCTACCCAACCACTGCAAGGGGAGACTCTCATTCTCTTTAAACGCTAAAATATCCAAAAATTATTTCTTTAATTTACATGGCTATTGTAATTCACCAAGTTCTTGTTATATTTTAATAATTTTTTACTTAATTTATGCTTAAAAACATGCCGTTTAAATCTGGATTTTTCAGGATATCCGGACAGGATATTTCATAATTGTTGAAAACCAATTTTTTTATCTCTATTTCACGCAAAGACTGTCAATTTTTAATAAATTTCCCATATTTATTGATAAAAGTAGTCATAGTAAATAAATATAAGTGTAACCAGGACTAAAATGTAGATCATCCACTGTGGGGGAGAATGCTGAGGGCAATTACACAATCATGAGGAGTACATTTTTAGTTCGACGATTTTGGTCAAGTTCATCCTGAATTCCCTTCTATGCTCCTCCTTGAAAAAAGCCATTTAAGTTCAGTAATTTACATATATTGTTTGACAAGAAAATAACAATTTAGGGGAAGGATTACTAGATTCACTGCCAAAATGCAGCCAAAAGTGGATTAATATGTTCATTTATGAATAAATTAGTGTCAGTTTTAGTTGTTAATTTTTCAGAGACCAATAGCTAAGTAATCGCTTATTTTAGTAAAGGTTATTTTTCCTTGAATCTCCTCCGACACAATCAATAACACATTTTTATAAGTGAGATTCACTATACGGTAATAACATTAAACTTAGAAATAAATTCAGCATATCTCCAACCAAATTCAATTCTTAAATTATTCCTCTTCAATGAGTCATGTTATTCAAATACAAGTAGCTCGCTTATTTAATTTCTTTCTCCGGCTTTTCGAGAGTGATTGGTCGAGGGAATAATCCGAAATAGCAAGGTTTTTTTTATTTAATACCAGTTCAAACGAGCACTGCAATGTAAAAATAAATAAGATAAAATGGAATATTCTCAAATCTTATGAATTTCAAATACCTTTAGCTGACGGTATTCATTTCGAAGCATAGAATCGCTCGCTGAAATTACATTTGGAGGTATTTCGTTATCTTCGAAGTGCTCGTGATTAATATGAGGGCAGAGCGCTACACAAGTTCGATATTTTCGATAGAAATTCAATTTGAGGGAAAACATTTTCAAATCGTCATCATCCGTAATCAGAATATTACCCAATTTATAGGGAAATGTCACTTGTCGCTTTTGCAAATGCGATTGAAGTGGAATTTGTCGAATCGGGTCGGGAACGCAAAAAAATGCGAAATGGGGTTACTACGTCGTGATTGATTCTTTCTCTGTGATTTATAATTTGACTTTCATTTATTGCAAACGAAGGTAAATAAATAATGGTTTATGTTTCATTTGAGTTTCACTAACATTGTAACAATTATGTTTCCATTTTGTCAACTTCAATTATCCTCGAAGGTGGCTCGTCATTAACGATATTTCTACGGCTGAAATCTCAATATTTTAAACTATGGTAATAATATTTTGGTTGGTATTTACTTTCTGTAATGATACTTGTTAATGTGTTAGTAATATCAGAATTATTGGTATTTGATAATTATAGACGATTACTGCATAATGGAACATACAATGAATAGATAAATTCAGAAGCAAATTAAAAAGAGGAATTATTTCTTAATCTGAATAATATACATTAACACGACCGGTTTTGGTGAATGATTGATATTTTAAGGTTAAACTGTGCATATCTACAACATCCGGGCCTCATTTGTTGAACTAAGATCAATTGGCGTTTTATATCCATTAATTTCACGAATTAGAATTTTTTTAATACTGAACTAAATTTATATCTGGGGAAATCTCTCGTACAAAATTAATCAATGAAAATAATAATAATAATATTTTATGCTCTGGGTAGATTCCCATAGAGCAACACAAAATATAAAAATGCTCTGAGTAAAAAAAAATTTCACAGAAATACAAAAATATATGGAAAATCAAAAGAACAAAAGAATGCCCTGAGAAATACAAAAATATACGGAAGTAAAGAAATACAAAATAAAGAAAATACAATCACCTTTTTCAAAGCTAATCATTCACTGCGAAAATTGCGTTTCTTCTAAAATCAATTTCTCGTTATATTATATCCCAGAATTTACAAAACTGACATACTAGTAGATGATTAAAAAGCAAATGAACGATTTGTAAAAAATATAAATCCTTTTATGGAATGTATGTTTCTATTAATTTAATAAAATCTGAAAGCTAAATATTCATCTATATTTTATTCCAATAAATAACTATAAAGTAGAGGAATGTTTAAAAAAATTATTATCGAATAAATTGAATAATTGCAGTGATAGAGCGTTAGGCAGTTTATAGGATACACAGACTATTAGCAATAAATTAGCTCACCTTTGGTAGAATTTCTCATTCCAAAGATTGCTCTTATTTAGGATTCTAAGGATTTTCCAGAAGCTAATATTAGCTCGACAGTTACGTAGAATCGTTATAAATTTCATGGGGAGATTCGCACAAACCAAATTTCTATCCAGATTCCCTGCTTTTACTTAGAATAACAACTTAATTAGCGCCTATTCGGTTTGTTCTTGTGAAAGGGAATAAAGTCAAAGTAAAAGCCATTGACGTGAACTCAGAAAGGTTCTATCGTTGCCCCTTTGGTCATTCAGTCTAAATATATCTCATTAATAAAGAGAGCCCTCCTTACAATTTGGAAACATTCAAACGCTCTGCAGTAACCACATAAATAGATAAGTAATTGATGTACAGAATTCAACTCCGTTATTCTCAAACTACAGTAAGTCAAACTGTACAGTTTCCTTTAAAATAATGACAGATGCTTCCCCCATTTATCAAAGATTGCTTAGAAAACTAGATGAAAGAGGAGCCTAAATATTCAGTCTTTCCACTGAAAGTTTAATAACCATAGTACAGCTCTTAATTGGCGATGATTTTCTATATAAAATTAATCATAATCAAGACTCATTATAAATTTTGGAGTAATGTAAAATAAAATGTATGTACTTTACCCTCTTGGTTTCCATTTCTTTGGATATCCTTAACTCGTCGGAGGTGATATCCCTTTGAAAAGGGCCGGCATAACGGATTGCTCTAACAAAAAGACGTTGATCATTTAAAGACGAATTCATCAAACTTTTCCACTATAATTGCCGTCCAATATCCATATTAAAAACCTATAAAGTTCACTGTCATCCAAGATAGGTATTTAAATTAAATCAAAAAGTCATACCGACTCTTATCACATAATAAAAAAATGAGTGCAACGCGATTCAAATCAGAATATGAAATCCAAAACTAAATAATTACTTAACGTGTAAAACAAACAATTCTATCGGGATTACGGTGAAAATCATGAGTGAATCAACAACGTAAGATAATTAAGAGCACATCCGGTAAATTCATCTCAATTTCGTCCTGTTTATGTTTCGAACAGATTCGTGTTTATCGTTTAGTAAGCTTATGATTGTAATGAAAGCTAATGAGCTACTCGTGAAATCAAACCTGCTTATGATAGGGAAAACTATAATGGACGAAATTAAAAATAGCAGTGCTACATGATAGAGCGTTGAAATAAAGGATTTTCTGCCAAAATGAAAGACGGACCGCACACATATCACGACTTGGTTAATTTATTCATTCGGCCAAAACATCATTGAGATTGTGAATAAAGCGTGCACTTGACATGCATTCCGGATGATACAATTGATGCCGACTGCAAATTAGGCATCAATATTCACAAAGTAGCACCGCATCGACTAAAATTAGCAACTCGGAACATTTTGCTATGAACAAATCATCCAGTTCTCCAAAGACCCAGAATGGAATCAATGGCAGAGGATAATGTCTGAAAAACAAACTCTGCTTGAAGAACTAACTTGATAAAGGAGAATGTAGTAACTGGTGATGGAATCAATATTTCGAATTATGAATCAAGCCGTGGTTTTATTCTCCAAGTGCTTTTTTGATTAAATGATAAACAGTAACAGTGAAGAAACGAAACAAATGTTAAGTAACCAACTGAAATGGAAAATATATTAAGTCTAGGTGTCAGGAGAGTTATTATCGATTAGATTTTAATTCATAAATTTAGAATAATTTCTCACGCCTTTAGAAAAACTTAAATTGCTGCAGAGATCCTTCTCTGTAATGTACTTCTACTCTACTACACAAAAAGCAATCATTCTGAATGCTACCATAGTAAAAATTCTAGTCTTGGCATTTATGCTTATTTATTAATCTTACATTACTTACATTAAAATCAGACAATTACCTCTCGGGTTAAGCACTATATTTGTCTCGTTTTCAGAATACATGTTTGGCTTCTAACACACACACTTACTTGTTATTTAACGTAAGTTTTGAACCTCACAACTAGCCTTCCTCGATCTTATCCTCTCATCAGAACAACTATCGCTCTCCACTGAATCAGAATACAACCAGACTACGTTCATCCGTCATACCAAACCAACGTAAATTTACCCTTAAATGTATAATTAAGGAAAGAGAGGTGGTACTTTTTCCTGTGAATTTCATACTACCCGTAAATGTTGGGCACGCGGCATTATGAGGCGGTCTTAGGGAATATCCCTACCGCTCTTGACCTTGTCAAAGAATCCCTTTTCTCCGGACATGTCATTGGGGTAATAACATTCCTCATTTGTCCTTGCATTTTCCCAAAAGGGGACAATATTTATTTGCAAAAGATTTGACAATTTCAAACAAGAGCCTGAAGAGTCATCCAGATGTCTCATTCCATTCCTTTACAGTCCTTATCTGTTTTATTTTCGTGATCGACGAAAAGTTCTTGTACAATTCATGTCACAAAATTTACGGACCTTATTTTCTGTCAAAGTTTGCGCTGAAGAAGGGAGAGCAATCGGTAAAAAAGCACTGAACTATCGAGTTTTTTATCCCAGGGCGTTGTTTGAAGTGTCTCAAAATAGAACCTGAGATACATTTCATATTTTGGGAAAACCGTGGATTTATCGACAGTACGACGGTGTTCGGCTCAGTGCCACGGAACCTCAATCCTCGTTGCTTTTGTTGATGTGATTTTTTAGTCTTTCCTTCATTCCGACCGAATAAGCTCTAAATTTACTTCTCTGTAACTTCACAGTGGAATACTTACTTTTACTCTCGATTCTAGCACAGAGTGCGTTACTCTCGTTTCAACTCTCCACTGGAGATTGCTCTGTCGTTACCAAATTCACTTCCACATGAAAATGGCATAGAAATGGAACGAACGAGCATTAATTCGGCAGACCGGGGAGGGAATGATTTATGGTGGATCGTATGCAAATTTTAAACGCACTTTAGCTTGCCAAAGATATTCATGCTGTGTCCTTCAAACATTTAAGTACCTTGGCAGACACTTTACATGAAATATGTATAAGTATCAGACACGCAATGAAAATTTTTCCACGTTACGAAAATTTAGGCATTATCTTAGATATAATTTTCGAAAGCTTTGCGAAAAATATTATTTTCAAACAAATCTTACATATAAAATCTATGGTTGAAGGCTTCACTTTGTGGAAATCCATAACAAATAAATGATTAAAAGATTCACTTTTACAATTTCCACCGTTTATTAAAAACACGACCGGTTTCGGCTGGAACAAGCCATCTTCAGGTGAGGAATTATTTTTTCTCAAGGTATATATAAGGTAGAAGGGAGGGTTGGGTGGGTGAGGTGAGGAATATGGGGAGGGAAGTGGGTGACATGAGGGGAAAAGGAGGAGTGGGTGGAGGAGGCAAGTAAGGGTTAACGGGTACTGTCCGGGGCAGGGGAACTATCCGGGGGGTAAAGGTTATTCTTATCTGGGAGGCTGTTTTTGGGAAGGGTACAAAGAAGTAGAGGAGAATATGGCCTAGGGATTATCTCATTAACCACGTTCTCGGAAACCATTTCAGATACTAAAATTTCTCTATGTTCAAGAAAATTCATTTTTGGACCTTTGGGGACCACGTGCAAAATCTCGGGAATGAAGGAAGAGGAGTGCTGGAAGAGGTTAAGGTGTTGTGCAAAGTGGGAAGTTGAAGAATTAGTAAGGAATGATTTTTTATGCTCATTTGCCCGTATCTGAAAATTACGTCCAGATTGGCCTACATAAACACTATCACAGTCAGAACATTTTAGTTTGTAGATTCCAGATTTAAATTCTTTTTTAATTTCATCTTTATTATTCACAAGAAATGAATGTAGGTTCTTTTTATTATAAAAGGCTGGTTTTATAGATTCCTTAGGGAGGGTGTTGGAGATTTTTAGAGAACAAATATCAGTAAAATTAAAACTAAACCATTTCGGAGGAATATCTAACAAAGGTGTAGAAAGGGAAAAAATTTTATCAATTGCTAGTTTCCTTAACTTTTTGGACAGAAGTTTATCTATTAATGAAGTTTGGAACCCGTTCTTTTTAGCGATATATTTGATAGTTGTGAGTTCGTTATTAAAATCAGATTCAGACATGGGGATATGAGTTAGTCGGTGGATGAGAGCATGAAATGAGGAATGTTTCTGAGCCGGGTGATGGTTAGAGGAAGCAGGAATGGTATGGTCAGTATAGGTGGGTTTTCGGTAGATGGAGAAGGTTATTTTATTATTCAGTCGGTGGAGGGAGAGGTCCAAGAAATTTAATGAGCAATTGTTTTCTAATTCAACCGTAAATTTGATGGAGGGGTGCATGTTATTCAAAAAAGAGTGAAACCCTGAAAGTTGTCTTTCGGTGCCATTCCAAATGCACAGAATATCGTCCACGTACCTATACCAACATTGGACATGGTTTAAAAGTTTGCAATCGGAGTTGAATAATTTTGTTTCCAGAGAATTCATAAAAATGTTTGCAAGTAATGGAGATAAAGGAGATCCCATGGCGAGACCATCATTTTGCTTGTAGAACACATCCTTAAATTTAAAAAAGTTTTGTTTTGTACATATATCAATTAATTTTAAGTAATCTCGAATCATATCATTGTTCATGTTTGCACTAAATAGTTTTTCTTCAATGATGTTTTTTACTTCACACACCGGCACATTTGTAAATAAATCACTGACATCAAATGAAACAAATTTGGCATTACGGTTTAAATTTACATTTTTTAGTTTTTGTGCTAGGTCTATTGAGTTGAGGACACTGTATTTCTGGGTAAATAAATTCAAACTTTCTAGGAGGGAATTCACTCTATGGGAAAGTTTATGCGCAGGAGAGCCAATCGAAGAGATCACTGGCCTAATAGGGATGTCACTCTTGTGTATCTTGGGGAGTCCATATAATCTTGGCGGCTGGGGATTCATCTCATACACTCGAAATTTCACAAATTCAGGAATTAGGTTTGTTTCACTAATAGTTTTTCTCACAAGACATTGAAACACTGGAGTTGGATCTTTCTTTAAAGTTATTAACTGGTGGTTGTTGATGAAATTTTTACACTTATCTGAATAATCACACTCGTTAAGAATCACAACGCAATCTCCTTTGTCAGCTTTTGTTATAATTAGATTTTCTTCCTTAACAGATTTCTGTAACTTCCTTATTGTATTACGATTACTAATTTCACAGTTTGTAGGGGAAGCGAGATGTTTAACATGTTGGGAAATGATCTCGGCACACTCATATTTAATTTTAGGATGTTTGTTTAAAGCAAAATCACAGTCAGCTGACAGGTTGATGAAATCACTGGGGGATTTTGGGAGGGGAGGGCAATACTTCAATCCATGTTCTAAAAAGGCAGTTTCAGACGGAGTGAATTGGTGATCCGATAAATTGAGGATGCGATCATGGAACACGTGGTTAATCTGAGGGTTACTTGGAGGGTTCTTCACAGCACTAGACAACTTCAGGGCGAGAAACTTTTTCCTCAGGGAGGAACGTTTCTTAAAACAGATCTCACTCGTCGTTTCTCTTACCTGGTCATCGAAGATGGACCATTCAATCCAAGTGAGGGAATGCAGGAGTTCAGTATGTAGTAACAGTAGATAGTAACACAGGTTCTGACGTACAGCATACCAGTGACGAATTTCTTCCTTAAGCCAAAAGGTTTTGGCCCGGACGACAGCTCTGGAACCTTGTGGAGAGATGTTGTTGCCCCTGATTTGGATGTATTTCGGGAAAACCCCATTTCTCAGACAAATACTGTTGAAGTAGATCTTCTGGGAAACTAGGTTCTTCTTGATGAATAATTTCCTGTAGAATTTCGCCTTTATAATAAAAAGAACCTACATTCATTTCTTGTGAATAATAAAGATGAAATTAAAAAAGAATTTAAATCTGGAATCTACAAACTAAAATGTTCTGACTGTGATAGTGTTTATGTAGGCCAATCTGGACGTAATTTTCAGATACGGGCAAATGAGCATAAAAAATCATTCCTTACTAATTCTTCAACTTCCCACTTTGCACAACACCTTAACCTCTTCCAGCACTCCTCTTCCTTCATTCCCGAGATTTTGCACGTGGTCCCCAAAGGTCCAAAAATGAATTTTCTTGAACATAGAGAAATTTTAGTATCTGAAATGGTTTCCGAGAACGTGGTTAATGAGATAATCCCTAGGCCATATTCTCCTCTACTTCTTTGTACCCTTCCCAAAAACAGCCTCCCAGATAAGAATAACCTTTACCCCCCGGATAGTTCCCCTGCCCCGGACAGTACCCGTTAACCCTTACTTGCCTCCTCCACCCACTCCTCCTTTTCCCCTCATTTCACCCACTTCCCTCCCCATATTCCTCACCTCACCCACCCAACCCTCCCTTCTACCTTATATATACCTTGAGAAAAAATAATTCCTCACCTGAAGATGGCTTGTTCCAGCCGAAACCGGTCGTGTTTTTAATAAACGGTGGAAATTGTAAAAGTGAATCTTTTAATCATTTATTTTTTAAATCTTACATATTTACACTTACTGAATAACACAAATTTCTTTAAGAGAATGAAAATGTAAATATATATTATAATTCTATAAATATATTCCATAATGTAACTCTATTAACTTTACTTTGTGATTTCCAAATCATGAAACGTAAATTAAATCACAAACACTTATAACTATGAGGTGTAAATGCTTCATGTATTGATACAATTACTGTTTCTGCCAAATAATTTAAGCCAGCCCTTATATAAAGTCATCCCTCAACGAGTGTAGTGTAAACAGAGAACACTTTGAGATGCATAAAACTCAAAGGGGGATCCTATACAAGCAAAAGAGGGAAGAAGAACTTGATGATGTCGTTCCACGAAGTCCGGCAAAGTATGGTAGAATACGCAAGCAAATTCTCTTTGGTGTAGCACTCACACACTAAAAATGTACAAAAAATAAACTCTGAATTACGTACATTTAATTAATACGGAGTTCTCTCTGTCGGCGTGAGCCATCCGCTGGCCATGACGCGGCATGCACTGGTGCACATCACGGCCTTTGGTGAGGGGAGAGTTCCCAAGATTTAAAATGCAAATAAGGCCCGCAGACAACGGCACGGGAGATAAATTCGACGTATGTGCTCCCGCCAAGAGGGATATGGTTTAAGCGGCGGAGATTTAAAAGCCCATTCGGATGGTCGTAATTAAAGGAGGAGATTCACACGATTGAATAGCAGTGGCGATTGAACCCCGCCTTCCGCACCTCCACAAAATTCTCAATTTTCTGCCGCATCCCACCGCAGTTAACGACTTTATTAGTCGACACTGAGGCCATCCAGTCCCTGAGGGGGAAAGCAGCCGAATGCGGTCTTCCCGGAACTCACTACGGCCATTTCTCCACTGCTTTAAACGATCTTTAATAATTCTATTAATATTAATATCAAGGTCGTTTATTAAGTCACATTAATAAAATGGAGTATGTACTGCTTTAACCTCGTTCGGCAATTTCATTCGTTTAACTGGCTTTAATTTCGGTGTCGAACTGTTTCGAGTTATGTGGATTGGATGCCATGAATTCACATGGCACCTATACGGTATACGTGGTGTTTAATTGGTAAACCTTTCCCTATTCAGATCTAGCTTATATTCTCAACGTATTTAAAATACAAAAATACAAATAAATACAAATTTACAAAAACTCAATATCTTCTAAACGCAAGTTGTATATCACCATTACCACTTTGTTTCTGTTCGACAAAAGCGCCTCCTTTTCCTCCTAGTTTTCATATTCTAACAATATTCCTTTATATTTGCCAATTCCTGCATACCTATGTTTGAATATTTATGCAAAATCCTGATCTACTATAGAATAATTTTTACTATACATCAAGAAGCTTCCACAGAGGTGAAACCGGTCCTGATTACATAAATTTAGTGTAAAAATTGTTAAGCTGGTTATTTTATTCATTGCTTTCCGCAAAGTTACCCCTTCTCACATCGATTTTAATATTATGCTCCAATTAAAAATACCCTCCTATGATCTCACTTCATCACGCTTTTTTTCCGTGAGTTTCTTTTCAAAATCCTATTTGTATTGTGTGTATTTATTTTTTTAAGCTTCTAATATTTTTATTATTTGAGATGGCCTTTTCCCTCATTTTCTTCTAATCCTCTGTTATAGTCTGCGGACACTGAATTAAAGATTTTACGTTTAAATCATTGATTCATTGAGTATTTTCCCAAAAATAAAGTTTTGAATTTCTTGGCAAATTTCCCATGGCGGTCGCAACTACACTGTCCGCTTTAAGTATTCTTCAGAATACCCGTCTTTTCATCGTTCTAAAGTGTTTAATTAAGTGGCAATTGCCATGTGTTTATTATAAACTTAACACTTCTTGAAATCCTAAAAAGTGTAAGCTCAAACATTTTTCTATCAACTGAGCAGAAGCTTTAATTACGGCTATCAATTTGTCAACTTCTTGATACACAAGTATGTAATTCGTAGAATTCAAATCAGCCAGAGTACGTGAAGTAATACTTTCAAAACAATTCTTAACAATCATAGTTATAAAGCATTTCCAATGAAATCCAATCTAAACTCGCTCTCAACTAGAATCATCATGGCTATGACTGAGAGTGTTATTACCTGCATGATTGAGACAGAAAGTGCACTGGCTGTAACAGTAACAGCCCTCTCCTTTCACGGCCACTTGAAATTTTCAATAAATTCCTTCCAACTGCTTTCAGTTTACTAAAACAATTCTCTGAAATCACACATAGATACTTATATTGCACCAGAAAGGGCACTTTTTTGCTTCATTGTGACGAAGATAAAAATAGGAGATGTTTTTAAGATCAAAATTGAGTCGTCGTTGAATATTTATTTTTTGAATTTGCAGAAAAGCATTGCAAAGAAGGTGGATTGATAAACATACAAGATCCATTTATTGTAAAAGTTAATATTTTTATGTCCATCAGCTATCATAATCACATTCTGTTGCTCTACTGTGATCTATTCTTACGAATGCTTATTTGACTGCAATATTGGAGATGAAATACTTTATATATTAAATATTGAAATTATATATTATGCTTCCAAATAAATCGACATGTTGTATTAGAATTTCCGGATTTAGAAGGTGATGATTACACGTAAACCTATCCTACACTCAATGATATTGCGTTCCGTTCACAGAGATATGAGCTTAAGATGCCCTTTTAAGAAGAACATTTTTTTCTTTGGTCTTATTCATAGATTAGTAGAATGATATGCGTGTATAACAAAGCTTAGCCGAGTATACTCTTGAGGAACGTTCTCTGTTGTATAGGAATGAGCTTGAACTCCAACACAATATCCCAGGAATACCTCATGGGACGTTAACAATATATTTAAGTACATACGTAAGCACACAGGCTAAATCGGTATGGATAAACGAAGCGCTCTTCGGTAGTAGTTAAGCGCAATTGGCTTCATTCATTCTCTTTGCCCTTACTAATCCCGCATTCCATTACTTAGAAATGCGCTGTTATAAAGAAAGGAACAAATATTTCATACACATTTTCATTATGAAAGCTCAACGATAGAGTTGAAGATATGTACTCTGAGTTGCTTCCAAAATAACAACGGATAGTTAAACTCAAGCTATCTTTGTGAATTTAGTACTGCTTAAGTTTAACTTTTAGTCTGAACTTGGCCCTATTATTTCGTTATGTTTAACTTCAACTTTAAAATATGGCATAAAGATGTGGCTTCAGGTTGCATATTCTACTTTTATCGTTTTTTTCATACTGAATATTAGATTTAAGTTATTTCTCCGAGCATTGGTGTTGAAATTCTATAAGTCTCATAAGTAAGCAATTATGTCTTTTTAGAAACCATATTGATCCCTTCTTTAGATTTGGAGAAAAAAAGAGGGAGAAATATGCATCAACTCCTTATTGCTAAGTTTTAGATTAGCATTCTGAGCCCATTTCTTTAATGTTCAGTAATGACAATGATCAATTTCCTCACATTTCGTCAACCAACCAATGAAGAGAAGCGCATTGAGAACTAGTATACCTCCTATTCAACTAATCCTGCGACTTCTCTCCCATAAACTAGCATTCGAAATCTCCAGACCATATATCGCGCCCTTCCTGTCTGATTTCAGTTTTTTCTCCAAAACATTTAATGATCTAAGCCGAATAGAATTCCACATCTCTATTCCACGTCATCCTTCATCATTACATATGAATGGAAAATTCTCATAAAATGGGTACTCCCTTCGACTTCTGGCGCCAACTCCTTTCTTCCCTCAATTCCACTCATCCGCCTCCACTCTCGGCTTCATCACGCTCCTCTGGGCGCATGAGGATTCTCTCTCCCCCATTTCCACGAAAAATCCCGCGGGAAATTCTTCCACAAAAACTCCTCAGCGCGCCTATCTACGGGACGCGGTAACGATCTAAGCCCCCTTCTACACCGAGAAGAGACCCCACTCTCCTCTTTCGCACCCTTAAGGGTAACATCACCCCTTTTTAACTTGAGGCGGACTGTCAGTCGCAGGGTGACCGATATAGATGCCACTGCGCAAAAAATAACCCCTTGAGAGGGTTCTTCCGAAACGAGGCTCTCCACGACTCTGCAGCCGTGACATAATGAGTTTGATACATAAATAAGAGTATTTACTCGCGCTAAATAGAGGATGAAAACCTCTAGCGTCTAAGGATATACACTTTATGGTAAAAATATCCACTGACTGTATGTAATTTTAGCTGCGAGTACCAGAAAGAAAATTTTGAAAATTAAGAATTCTAAAAAATATAATTACACATAGACCTATAAATATATAAATATTAATAGTTGAAAACAAATTAAACACTTCGTCAAAGGTTCCCCTAAATAATTTTATTCAAACGAGCTGGGTATATATATTGAATTTCTGTGGAGGGGGTAATGGGATGGGAGTGGAGGGGGTAAAAGAGAAAGGAGAAAGGTTGGCCATTGACAGAAGAGTAGAGGATTACGTAAATTGATAACTATTTGTTAGGGTAAAGTTGTTTTTCTTTTGCTCTAAAATCTATATTTGTTATAAAATATCTAGTTTTGGACCATTTTGTTGAACATATAATAGTTTGGAAAAAATCAGAATACACAAAATGAAACTTATCTGAATTGTTTAAACATCGCATGTGTTCGTTAATTCTAATCTTAAATATTCTACCCAATTTACCAATATATATTCTCCCTAATTTAATAAAATTCCTAAAACAAGTAAATTTGCACACACCGGATTTACACTTGAGATCAATTTTGCTTTTGCTATTTAAAAATATTTACCTATATTGTCACTAGTATGTAATGTTAGTTTATAATCCAGGAGAAGGAAAGTTGCGGCTTCATTCATTGATTATATTTTAAATATAAATATATATGTATACGCACATGTTCATTAACATACACATATCTATTCATATATTCTCTGTAGTTTTTCATAACGAAACGAGTGAACTTCTCTTTTCCAGCATCCAGTATAAGTATCTTAGAGTATAATGAATGATGGTTCCGTAGCTTTAAATCTTCATTTAAAATATAAGTAAAATATTTTACTTGAATGTGTTTAATTGCCTCCAGAGAAATCTGATGCAATAATTTCACTTAGTAAGACATGTACTTTATTGTGTATTTTTTCCCCGGGAAACCCCTATTCTATCCACATTAAGACAGTGTATTAAGAAGAAAAATTTCCCTCTTCCATATAGATAATACATATAAGGTTTTTCAGCCCTGTGCTCCAAATAATAAAACTGTACTTGCCGCTCTTTAACTTTTACCCGGGATATCCTCAATCAGAAAGGTAATCATCCTCTAATTATAGCGTCAGCTCCCTCGAAATGCTTTTATTGGTTATGACATTTTAATGCCCCGAGAATGGTTCCATGATGAATTTCATGATGCGGGTTCCGAAATTGGGATACCTCCGGGAGATCACCTCCTGAAAAAAATGATAATCGAAATTTCCCAGCATAGGATTTTCGCGCCGAGATCACGTGACGCCCACTTTTCTATCTTTAGCGTCGATCTTTATATCGCAGCGAAAATTACCACGTGTATACTGTCAGCGTGGATGTGGTTTCATGGAGATTTGACACAAGTGGAGGGGTTCGATTAGAATATTGAATAAGAGTTTGGAGCGAATCCAAGCTGCACCGCGGACGTCCAAAAAGAAGGAAACACAGCGGCGGAACCGTGTCCAACATTTTTCGGTCCCCGTTTGGCTTTCCCGCGAATCCTCTATTGTGAGCTTATATATTTACGTATGAATACAGACTTACGAAGAGACATTAAAGGTACTGCGAGTCAAAGAGGACGAAGCAGCTGCCAAATCTTGAAAAAAATTGGGCTTTTCTTCCTCTAAGAGCAAGGGGATTTTATTTTTCAAGAAAATAATTTAAGCCAGGTTACTATACATTTACAAAACTATAGCCTTAAAACACATCATTGAGGAGCATTTTGGACACGTGATTGCGTTTGATGGCCCTGAAGGTATGTAAGATGATTTGAAATGATAAAACATGAGTCTCACAAATGAGTGGTAGCAGTTTCAGGATGGGAAATGTATCTCTTGGAATCCCACACTCAATTTAAGTACGCCTACAGAATGAATGATGGTTATGATTACTGAAATACATTTGAGTACGTTTATTACTATTTTCAATGTGGAAGAAAGTAGTAGGAGATGTCAACTGCAGATACGTTTATTTGGCTGCAGGTCTTAAAAGCATGACTAAAATAGTAATTAGGTTGCCCCCAAAGGAATGCATGCTCTAATTATGACTACATTCATGAAGTTAATCATCGTTATGCCGTGTTGCTGAACAATGAACCAAAAGATTGTTCCAATGAATTTTAATTGCTTATAAAAGGTAACGTATTTCGCTGTAAAAAAGTGCGCAAATTATTATTTAAATTTATTGTTATTGTGACTATGAATTTGTAATTGAATGCCATAATAACAGTAGTTAAAATGCAATAGATTGAGAATATATTTTTTTGAATACGCTAACGTAATACCTGTTGTTTAATATAATTACGTAATGCCTGCCGCCGACAAACCATATATGGTTTTGCAGGACCCAAATGGGTAAATTGTATTTACCTGAACAATTCTATTGTAGTGCATATATTTTACGGAATATTTATTTGACAACAAATGCATCTTCTTTATTTTTAGTCTTGTCTATTTTTGTCTTTGTTTAAAATTACAAATTGTATTGTATATAGTACTGCAGGTAAGTGTTTTATACAGTATTGAAAGTAAAACTACTTATTTTTAAACAAATTGTAGAATTCGAATGTGCAGAAGGGAAAAGAAAATAATTCGACGAGTCCATTTTTATTCAAGATTTAAAATTTTTTAAATAAACTTTCCTGATTAATTATTGCAACAAAGAGATCTGGAATAATTCAGTTACTTCCCTCTATAATATGCACCTATTTTCTTCCATTCATTTAATCACATCGATTGAAGAATTTTATTGGCTGTTCTTAAAGAGAAAAGGAAAGCAGAAAATAAAGTTCCGTTCAAAGTTACCGTTCATTGAGAGAAACCAACTAAAAGCTTCCTTCTTACCGTTAAATGCTAACTAATAGTCAGATAAGATATTCAGCATGAAATAATTAGCTCGGTGGGAGAATGAAGCAGTAAATCTAGCAGATTCAGACGGAAATGCCTTTGTAAGGTAAAGTGCACATGGATGGAGGCGATTCTACTTCATCAATTCTAATTTCGTAGTTGGTGAGCGTATGTCTTTCATATGAGTAGAATTCACCCAAACTAGTTATTCAGGGAAAGGACGGTAATTATATTCCATAATCGTAAATAATAATGAGCCAGAGAAAGGATTATGGTGGGCTTCTTTGTTACATTACAGTGGATGGTAGGATAATGAATGCATTTGGCTTAAAAGAAAGGTTTGGACGCATTTAGAAAGGATAGATGGAATGACTCAAGTGGTTTATGAGGGGAGTGTGAATTGTTACAAAAGGAGAGGAAATTCGAGGAAAAAGCTGTTTCAATGCGGAGAATGAGATGCTGAAGAGATATGCTTGGCTGAAAGAATAAAAGGAAATATACGGAAAGATGAATGGGTATGACAGAAGCGTCGGTTAAACTCAAAGACAGGAAAGCAGTACTGCCTACGAACTAGGCAAAGAACGAGCTTTATACGATGGAGGAAGGAATAGGTGACTGAGAAAAAAATATTCTTATACATTCAAACGTTATAAGTTAAAAAAAAATCTCTAACAGCAATTAAAAAAAACTGCCGATTCAATTACATAACTTCACAGGTCACCTTCAGTTACATGCTCAATAGAGCGTTATTTATTTATTTCCATTCGTAAAGTACATTTTTTGAGCGAAAAGTTTAACAAATGAAAAATTACTGTAAATAAAATGCGTCTCACAAATATTAAAAAAATATCTGATTTTAAACGGTATTTAATTAATTTTAACGTTCCAATGAATTCTATTTGACGAATGCACTAAATTTGGATGCCTTGATGTGTAAAGGATCGCTAAAATTATTAACTTATAAACGATGAATCCTTGTTGTCTAATTCAGCGAAGGCTTGATTAGGTGGTTTATCATTATTACCTTCGGAATGATAACTTATTAACCACAATAATGTTTGCTTCAGTTGTAATTATCTTTGCTGCACTCCATCTCTAGTCACTATGGGACGTGATCCGTTGTTTTTATGGTACATTTAAATACCATAAACTATCTTTTGATTTTATCGTTGAGATTTTATCAATAGTTTTATAAAATATGTTACTTTAAGTAACACATAAGTGATATAGACATAAAACGGCTACTTTTTTATGGTAAAATTTTTGTATTCACAATCCCATTCAATTTCAATTTTAATAATAGGTTAAGGATAGACAATGTAACGCACACATCCTGAAAAATTGGTCGTGGATAGAAGCGCCCGGAAAGAATGGAGACCTATTCCAGTCCATGGAAGGGATGGAATCCCATCGATTCGCTAGACGCGTCTCTTTTTCCTTCACAAAAGCCGGACTCCATCTAATTTAAATCTTTCTGGACGAAAACAACGACACAGCAAGGCGAAACACTGCCCAAGGGCGTTGAAAAGATGTGAGGCCATTGGGAGAGCCTCTGGTAGGGAATCCGCTCGCTCAAGAACAATGGGGCGGCACACACAATACCTTTCGGGATGGTGCCGCTCTAAATCACTCAGGGTGGCAAAATTTTCGGGAGAGCTTCCGAAAAAGCCCACGGCGATTTCCTTTCCCTTTCCGACCTTTTTTGCCGCTCCGTCTATATCTGCGCCATCTCCAATAGTCCGGCTGACCACACTCATCCTGCGATTCTCCATTTTCTCATCAACCTTTCTCTTTTTTCCTCTACTTTATCTTCCTCTACTCATCGTACTCTCTCTTATGAGCCACAGTTTTCCTCTCTGCTGCCCCAATGTTTTACCACCCTCTTCGTCCTTTGCTCTCCATGTATCTTCCAGTGCACGGGGGTGTTATAATATGCATTTGCATTTTTAATTACTTTCCTTGGTGAATCTCAAAATTCGATCATTCAAAGCCATTACTGGAGAATCCTAAGTGTGTTTGGAGTAATACTGAGAAAGTATTGAGGTATAAAATATTTATTTATTTTTTGACGCATCAATATACTGTCGTCCCTCGCCATATCGAGCTTAGACTTCACCCTCTTGCGTGTTTTTTAAATATGCAATTCATAAAAAATTATATTTATAACGTCTAAAATGTCTGATTTTCTCTTATTTAGTCTAATACATTGGACAATGCAAGTGTTATGATTACTAAAGGGTGATATTCCATACCTAGAGGATATAATTATGTTCAAATGGCGTATTTAGATCGTAAACAGTTTTTCTATGTTGTAACTACGAAATGTTTCGATTCACAAATTAAAAATCCTACTCCACGAAAATCCACTTATCGCGGTAGAGCCTGGATTCGATTAACCGCGATAAACGAGAGCCGTCTGTAACTTTAAAATGCAACTTTGCGTTTCGATATTATTTGTCAACAGATTCTGCCTAAGTGATTTTCTTATAGCAATGTCTATATTAAAATTAGTAAACAATATATCTTGGACGTTGCTTTTAAAGGAAGCAAAAGTTACATTCTTTCGTAAATATTAATTAAATGTTTATTCATTTAGAGTAAAAAGTACATTACGGCATACTGTGGCTACTTTAAACGTAAAAATGCAGTGACCCAATCTCAAGGAAAGGCATTGCTGGTTATCAAAAAAAGACAAAATATCAAAAAAAAACGAAGTAAATTTTACGATGTGGAAAAGGACATAGAAAAGCAAAAAAATGCAAAAGCAAAATTAAATGCTTGCTGTAGATTAAAGGCACACGAATAAAATTTTATCATAATACGAATTATCTGGGGACGTGTTTAACTGAACCTTAATTATTATAACTTTTTTCCATAGCATATTATCCTTGATTTTTCCTATTCTATCTTCTTGATTCCAGAGCATCGCATTCCTGCTTCTTATGTTAATCATCTCCATGCCTTCCAACAGGTCATCGTCCATCTTTTCTTTGCTTGACCTCCTTCTATTGCGCATCTCTCCCGATCATCTTTTTGGCTCTTTCATTTATCGCGTTTCCAAATGGCCGGTCAACCATTCCGAGCCTTGCGATTTTATAAACTTCACATTTTTTTCCTTTTACTAAAATAAGAAGCTGGTGATTTATTTGATCGTACATCCAGTTCAGGTATTTAATATTTTCCCTTAAATATATTATCAAATTTCGAGACAGAGGTCATTCATCACCTAACATCAGAAAGTAATATTTTTTATATTGCCACCTAAAAGAGTGATATATCTTATTTATAGCTGTTTTATTGTTCTTTACATCCCCAAAGTCATATGTTATACCTCTATTAGAAATTACCATCCTTGTTTTCAATATTAAGCCCCCTTTATTGGATGAATGCGAATTTTTATAATAATCAACTGCAACTGTCAATATAATCAGCGCTTTATCGTCAATTTACCAATTCATGTACCGAATAATGCTCTTATTTCTCTTTACCTATTTAACGTTGCTGTAATTACTGAACGATGCCCTTAATCCATTCTACCCAGGACTTCCTTTATGCTCGTATGATGGCCCAACTCTATCCCGCCTATCGGTAGTGCTCTCTAGAACTCCTGACGTCTTTCCCATTACCCTTGGAAAAGAAACTCCCCCAGAGAATATCGAGCATCGACTTTAGTCATTGCCATCCCCTCCACTTTGATCCACTCCCAATATCCATCAACTTCTTCTCCATCATCCACACTCCCTCATTTGTTTTCCAACTGATCCTATTTCGCTATTTCTGATCTTTGAAGTTCTTGAAGTGTGATCCACGAACTTTATCTTAATTAAGGAAATGGCTGTGATAAGTACAGGATGTTTAACTAAGCATGTGATGAGCTCGGAAAACCAAGGGATATATGGAAAAGCTCAAGTTTTATCGGTCCAAGTAATCTCTAACCTTACACTTCTCTTAATTCTAATGGTGTACCCAATAATACTGTATGTTATTTTCCCTAATTTAAGCTTATTTAATTATAATAAGTAAGTAATTCCAGCAACCAATACACTGATTTCTCAAGAATAGCATACTTGACTTACGGTTTACTTTTCTACAAGTTTAGTACGTCATAAAACAGTTCGAATAACTAAAATAATAACTTAAAATAACGAATCTACCATAGTGCGTAAATACATATAAAAAATGTTCACAAGTTTAAAATCTTATGAGTTATCAAATTAATTCAACTTTTCAATTCTTCTTTATGTATATGCAAATATTTTAGGTAAAAACATTGTCCAAGGATAGATAAATAACATTGAGTATTTTAATATATCTTAAGACATAAAGTGAATAATGGTAATTGTATATTTCAGTAAGATTCATCTCATGAACTTGTTTGCTTTTGATTATATTATACACCTCTTTTTATATATGAACATTAAAATATCCTTTCTATCAACTCTGCCTTGCTTCATCAATCACCAATACTTACTTATCACTTAATGTTGCATCAGATAATATTAAATATGGATGCGTATATTAATATTGATATTAAAATTGCAATAAAACAAAAGTAACCACAGTCGGTTATTGATCTTTCTTCAAATGATAACAAATGGGGCATGGATAAGTTAAAAACTAGCTGAAGAAGCTATCATGAGAAGAAAGGAGAAGAAAAGCTCTGGAGCAGGGAAAAGCCAGGAAAAATCCTGAAACTTGGGTATTCTGATCTATGGGCGTGAAACATGGGATCTTAGAAAGAAGGAATCAAGATATTAGAGGCCTTTGAGGTGTGGTTGTAGCGTTACTAAGTAAGTTAAGTTAGTTGAAAAACGAACGAGGAAGTGCTGCTGATGATGAGGAAGGGCTCGAAGAAGTTTCTTAGAGAAGTTTCACGTCAAATACGCTCTCCAACGTACAACGAATTTTGAAAATGAAATCAATATCTCGATTTATGCTCTGTTAGAAATACTATACGAATACTCTTCTCGTAGTTGATCAAAGAATCTCTTACTTTATATTTTTGCAGATTACACGATAGTTTAATATTTTAAAAAGTCCCAATATATAGGATCGTCTTGCAGGACAGATATTAAAAAAATAGATTAAAATTCATATATATTAAAACCATTGTAAAATAAAGCAAATCACTAACCAATGTTTCTAAAATTATTTAGTTAAGCAAAAATAATAAAACATAACTAAAAAATAATATTATTATAATAATGAAAAAATATTTAAGATTGATAATGAGTAACATATAGTAATAATTAATATATATATAATATTTGATATGAAAGATAATCAAATTTAGGTTTACTAATCTATGCTACTGATTGTCAAGGTCATTATAACATATATTATCATTCGAATTCCCAAATCAGGACGACTGTTTACAGAAATCGCACAGCAGTTCTACCAGAAGCAAGAAAATAAAATTTGTTAATTTGAAACATTTCGAATAGGACAGAATTATAAATACGTTGTTGACAGTTTTGGGGCCGTTTTATAGGACAAATACATGATAGATCTAAAGAGCATTGACGAAAATGTATACCTCGACTTATCAAGGGAAATAGATGGTAATCAACGTCGTTAAAGCTGTCACGACACCCTATCACACTTTCCGAGGCCTTGAATGTGATTTTTTGAAAGTAAATATGGCTTGAGGTAAGACTAACGCGAAAACGCCTACCCTTCTCAGCATATCAGGAAATTAACGTCAGTCAGTGCACAGGAATTTGCACAGCGTGAGCCCAACATTTCGATTTCAGGTTTCCGAGGGATTTCCGTTATTTTTCCAACCCAAAGCATCTTTTCCACTCTTCTGCTCCGCCCATCGAAAGATAAACCCTTTCCGCCTTCGTCTGTCGAATGCAGCGGCGGCCGCTTTAATCTGGTTCTTAATCAAACTCGGAAGAAATGGAAAAATACGTTTGGCTGAAATTGAGATTTCTTTGTGCTTCCGAACGATAAATTAAAGAAAATATCGAAAGCCATAGTTAAGGGAGCAGTCCTGCTCCATTCAGACTCCGAATTAAGATTTAGGTGCTCATAGCAACATTTTGCCGATCTTTATTTCTTTTATACTCTTCCAGACTCTTGTAAAGTGTATTATATATCGCAAAATAAAATTCATTCTCAAGAAAATGTCAGTAAATATAAGAAAAATAAATATTACAATATTATAGATCTGCAGTAAAAACACTACTAGATAAATAATGCATAAATATAAGCTCAACATCATACGTACAATTTATAAGTAGTGCTGAAAACTCAAAAGGTTGATATCTAGGTACCAGGCGTATAAACTTGACTCACACCAGAAAGATTTGAAAGAGAAATTATAGCATTTTGTTCTCTGAGGACATTCTTTCAAAATCCAAAATCCAAAATAAAAGGGACCCACATAAATATAAGAACGCTCTCTTACATAAGCAGAACAGTAGTAAGCTAGAATTTCTTGCTTAAGGATGTTTCAATTAGTGATAGTTCAAAAGGACTATGCTTGATCATACTGCTTACGATCAAGTTTATTACGTTTTATGGCAATTTAAGAGAAAAAAGCAGAGTAAATGATTTTTTTAATGATTTGCCTCTCGTTACACGACACAGAATCTGTTTGCTAAAAATCTAACGGAGAGTGGAAGCAGACATTTATGGTTGGATTAATTTCATCAGCAAAAAATCTTCTTTGAAGAAATATATGCTACGATAAATTGATTCATTGGCATGGAGGGTTGTTAATCTAGGCTAGAAGCGATAATAATTCAGAGTCTACTGTGCCAAGAAGTAATCTATTTTATCTGAGACTGGATACATCCGGACGAAAATGCACTACCAATACGTATATCTGCAAGATGGTGGCATTACACAGGTCCATTATGATGGAAAGAATCATTGCCTCTCTTTTGGATAGGATACCATTGCAGCAGCCCTATAAAAAAATAGAGACTCTAAAAGGCTTCCGTGGAAGGAAATATATTAAATGGGTATGTATTGGTTTCAATCTTCTTCTAAAAAAGACAGAATAATACATGTTTTCGGAGGTACAATCATAGGACTTATCTGGAACATTTTCCTAACTTTCATGAACATTTATGCATTAAACCAAGGAATTCTTCCTTCGGTAAATATTTTGGAATATCTGTTTATCATCAAATTAAGCAGTTTTGTTCGGAATGGCGTGATGTCTTCCCTCCAGGTTATTTAAGATATATCGGCCAATTACATGTCACGAACTTCTGTCACAACTCAAAACATTTTCATTGTTTCGTTCCGAAAAAATAATTTCGTTAAAAATATGCCTGTCACATTCAGATATCTCGTATAATGTGTCCGCGATTGATGGCTAAGTAATGGAAACTCTGTCGTAATTCTTACGTGGCTTTATGGGCGGTGGGAATTTTCGTTACATTCCCTCAAGGCAGTCACCCTCGATGCCTATCACCGTCCACCAATCTTGTGGAAGACTTTGTACGCTGTCAGGGTGTCCATGTCAGCCGATGTCCCGCAGTGACTATCACAGCGTGACTGGGTGACACCGTGCATTTTTAAGGCCTTCACTGCGCCGCCATTTTTGACTAAATAACATCAAAGGCCGAAGATATAGAAACAGATGTTTTATTTTATTTTTACCAACGTCGCTATACTTTTGTGAAACTCAAAAGGAAGCATTACTGATTACATTACTTATACAAAGTACATTATTTTAAAAGTAATTAAAAGTTATCCTTCCTAGATTTTGAGAAAATAATTATCCTATTTCCGTAGATAAGATTAAAGTTGAATCAGGAAAAAGGCACAAAAAATTCTTATAGAACAAATACAAAACATTAAATTTAAATTTAGTAAAATAAAAACATTATAAAACGTATCACACACCATGTTATTTAATTTAGGTAGTTGAAAATTGTAAGACTTTGCTAAAACAAAATAAATATTTAAGTATGTTTATCTTATTAGGTAGTATTTATTTACGTGTATTGAGCTACTGATAACCAAGGTAATTACCCGAAAGCTCAATTCAGTGAGTGTATTTGTAGCAATGAACAGTGCTATCAGATGCAAAAAAATAAAATCTGTTCATTTGAAAAATTATGAATTGGACAAATTTCTGAGTACACTGTTTAGTGTTATTATGCTGATGATGACCACTGTTCTACGCTAAATTAATATGCCGTTAATAGTTCGGGGATTGTCTTATAGGACAGATATATGCTAAGCCTATAAAACTTCGAACTTCGACGAAAATATATACCTTGTTATATTTGAAGATGTCCTTACCAGTGCAAATATAAGGTAATTAATATTGGATATACATTTTTGTCGTGCGGTAGTTTCCGTTAGAATGTCTCAGAAAATCTTGTCATGTTATTGGCTGACTGCGAGAATTGCTATGCATGAAGAATATCTTTCCAACATAAACGAGTGTTCTTTCCAGTGCAAAAATACCTGGAAAAAGCTTCCGTAGCCTTCTTCAGATACAACTCAAGAAATGTTTGTAGAGATATCTGTCTGTCAATTTCCACTCAAAGGCGCACCTTAATCCTTTCTGCTCATCTGGAAAGAGAAACACTAACGTCGCTGCGATTTCGATCGACGTTTAATTCGGATCAGACGGAGCACAATCATTTCCGTGTAAACAACCTGCGACAGATCTAATAAAGCAGGGATTGAGTCAATCCCGCGGAATTTGACTTTCGGAGGCTCCAAAGAGGCGGAAAGAGGCAACCAACGTGACGCTCTCTATAAACATTATTCGGCGAGGCTTTCTCTTCTGATTGTTTGAGCTTCTCCAGAGGAGGATATTAACAGCTCAAGTAATGAGAGTGAGCTCTTCTTAAACAAACAGCACGAGGGAAGAAAACGAGTACTAATCGAACCACAGATGCATGATCCTCTGATCCTTGCAGCATCCCTTTAGATCCGTTCGCTCGTTCAAACGTTGTCACAGCAACATTGAAACAAGAGCGCGACGTTTGAATTGGAGGGAGAATCTATTGCGAAGGAGACAATTTCATAACGCACAGTTGAATAAAAATCAGTACTGCATTTTTGAGATTGGGAACCTCGCTTATTCTTTTATTGGACCCATGCCTTTGATTTTTCGCCAGCGAATATCATTTATAACGAAGCTTGAGCAACTGAGTTCATTCAAAAGATAAGAGCGAAGATGTTTTAGTTTGGAGTAGTTCTAAGAATAAACGTGGATAAAAATAAACTGAAAATATTCACACAGAAAATTAGAGTTGTATTACAAAATTTCACCCAAAAAAAATATTCAATATCGAATAAAATCAACAAATACAACGGTGACTGATTTCAGATCGTCTAAACATAAAATAAAAAATTTATTTGGTAGAACTATAGCAGATTAACGGTACCTAGCTTTTAAAAAATGCAAACATTACTATTTAATAACAAATTATAAATTGAGAGTAAGATCAATAGTAAAAATCTGATGTGGCCAGCACATGACTTTCTCCATATATAAGATGTAAATACTTATCTACGACAGTAATTTCAAACTCTAAACATTATAAATAATGTTGTTCGGGACATGCTGGATGAAAAACGATGAAACTGGCCTTTCGCCCATAGAGCCCAGAGCGCCCACAAAGTACATAATCAGCAACTTCCGGTTTATCAGTAATTCATGAATAACTCCTAAACAATCAGTGATACGAAAATATGTTTCATACAAAAGTTATAGTAAAATTTATCTTCTAAAACATTTATAAATAATAGTATATACATAAATATCATATTTATGGAGATATTTTGAAAACCGGAAATGAGCTTTGAAGAATGAAGCTCGACTTCCGGTTAACCAATTTACTCCAAAAACTAATCAACTCTAAAGACTATAATAGAAGTACTACATATGAAATTTGGTGTTGGTCCGCCAAATAGTTTTCATGTTAGAGCGCCCACAAAGTACATAATCATCTTCTTCCGGTTTATCAGTATTTCACAAATAACTCCTAATCAACCGGTGATACAAAACTATGTTAAATACAAAAGTTATAGTAAATTACATTATTTAAAACTTTTATGAGTAATACAATATACGTATATATCATATTTATGGAGATATTTTGAAAACCGGAAATGAGCTTTAATGAATAAAGCTCGACTTCCGGTTGACCGATTTACTCCAAAAACTAATCAACTCTGACAGCACACACCACAGTACTATATATGAAGTTTGGTATTGATACGACTAATAGTTTTACCGTTAGAGCGTCCACTATCACAAACACACACACACACACACACACACACACACACACACATACACACAGACATCATTCCGAAAATGGTCAAAACCTGTTCTAGGGACCCCAAAACATGTATTTCCGTTGAAATCTCGAAGTCGAATTTTTTCATGAAAACAATACTTTCTCTATACTTCGTACATGGAGAAAGTAAAAATATTGATAGGATCAATAACACAAAATTTTAAGATTAAGGAAAAAATTGAGAAAGTAGAAAGACAATCATGATCAGGATCAAAGGGTAAGAGAAACAGAAATATTTTAATTAGGAATGTATCCTGTAATAGACTGAGATATTTGAAAGATCTATGAAGAAGCCACTAACTAAGTGGGGTGAAATGCTGAGGAATAGTTTTATACTGTATGGCAGCATAAGAACGTTAAAGACAGGAATAGAAGAAACTATGTGCGCCCATATCCTCCGTGAAGAATAACGGAAAAACCAGCAACTGTTTACAATTACAATTTTTGCTAAGAGGAGAGGAAGACATTCAACACTCTTCAGAATACAGTTCAAATATTCTGAAGGTAGTATCTTAGCTACCGTAATATTTACCAAGCGGTTCTCTCGACTTATTCTAACGCTGTATAAATCTTGCTCCACGTCCAGTCTCACGCTTTCGAATCAAAGATCGATTCCACTTTATCTTTGGTTTTCTTCGAATCCTTGTTTTGTTGTAGCCATTTCCCGTACTTTCCTTCGTCTCGGTGGATGGAATCGGCACCATCGATCCCACACCTATCGAACGATAGAAAAGCAAGTATGTTAGCCGGTGATCTTTATGTGTTCATTCACGCCTTATTTTAGTTCTCGTCATGACTTTATCAGTCCACTTTCGACCAGATTTTCTAGGCCCCCCTCACTTTTTACACTCTCTCTTCATCTGTTTTCATTTTGTATTTCTCTTTTTTTTCGTTCATCTGAACAACAAAATCTCCTATTTTCGATCTAGACATACAGCTTTCGCTCAGTGTACACTCATTCACAGCACATTTACTACGTCTCAGCCGTTCAAACGTAAACTGCTCTTCAAATAATCAACAAATTATCTGCTCCATTTAGTCTTATTCATAGACCTCATTAGGTCCACATTTTGCTGCTTTAGATTTTGCGATTCGATAATACCCAGAGAGCCCGAGAGCACGCCAATATGCTATCATTTTAGTCTTTTTAGACAGTTACCCTCTTGTAATTACAGACCACGCACTCTCTCCATGGCGTTAACTCTTCTCGTTAAACTGTACAGGAAAGGATTGAGAATTGGGTGATTAAGTAAACTCTTTCTATTAGCAATCCATTATGCAAATCGGTCAAACGTATCCATCTATCGAGGATAACATCCGTTTATCAGAGGAAGAATCGAATGGCGTATGCAATGAGCGCCGTGAACACATGCAATGCAAAGTACACTTCGGCAATGCGGGCAATATCAGAGAGATTTCAAGGGGTACAATATTTCGTCAGCGCAAAAACTCATGAAATATCACAGTACTGTTGAGGTCGAATGCGTTTTAAAAATTCGCATAAATCCTTGTATGAAACAAATATTAAAGAATAGTTATCGTAGAGGTAATCGCCGATTTTTTCTGGTTCTTGATTATTTTATTAACAACCGTATAAGGAGACATCAAACCAATATGTATAGCCATCATAGTTTGCAAGACTTTGTGGAAATTATATGGAATTTTTTAAGTTTTTCTTCACTCTATGTAATGTATGATACCTTTACGCTCACACATGTTAATAGAAAACACTCTTATTTTAACAATGATAACCCGTTTTCTACTCCATTTCTTATGAAAACTGAAAAATGTAATTTTAAGAATTCTTTTTAGAAAATATGAACGTTAGAATAATAGAGATGAAAACATTTTGCCAGCGTAAAAGACTACCTTAATGTATAAAAAGTGTTGAATGAGCAAACTCTCGAGCCCATAAGTATTAAAGACTCCTTTCTCTTTAGGTAAACCTGAAATACACAAGAATAAATTAGTACAAACTTTTTCAACAACGATGTGTGCGATGAAGGGAAAAATAGCGTTTGGGAACAGAAGAAAAAAAATCCCTAATATGTCTCGTTTTAGATTTAATGGGGAAAAGTCAGCCTACTAATGTGCTGTGTCTTCAACTATGTTCGCGACCACTTCCTTTGAACACTTTGCTATAGAGGTTCCGTAATACCGCAATAATCTCGATACCATTTCACACGTATTGATATGGTGTCTTCTATGCGACACCATTTTACTCTCGATTGATATAAAATTAATTTATGGATACTTTTTGTTGTTAGCCTATTATTAATTCAAAATTTCTAAGACAAAAATTGTTCCAAAAATATTTTTGCCTCAGAGATCAGCTTAATTGGTCTATATCTCAAAGTAACTAAGTAGACCAATCCAATATGCTAACATTTCATTTTGAAAGTTTTCAGATTCAAAGTACATCTTTCAGAATATGTTTGGCATTATTTATAAACATTTTACAGCTTCCATTTTTCTTTAAATATTTTATTTGAAGCCCGTCTTAAGCTTATAATATTTTTGATTTTAGAATTTGAAAATTCATAAAAATAAAAATTTATAACCATCCCCGCATTTTATTTTACCATGTAACAGTTGGGCTGAAAGGGAAATTTTTCCCCTTCACTTTTTATCCTGGATTACTTCTCCCGCAAACATGTAAACAACATCAAAAGTGTTTTGCAGAAAATACTCTTGGATAAATGTATCCCAAAGTTCCTGTCGTAATATTTTTAAAACAATTTTTTCAATTTACATAATGTTCTTTTCCTAAAAATTTTATTTCACCGATAACTGAAAATAATATTTCCGGGAAAATTCTCCCATAAACTTGACCAGACGTATTTTTCCTCATAATTATATACTATACTTGAAAATTTATTTCAAAAAATGTTTTCACGTAGCAAACCAGAAATGATCAATTCTTATAGTATTTCAAAACTATTATCCTAAACTTCTCGGCACCATTTTAGAAAAGCTAGTATAGAATAAGGCCAACTAGCAATGTTGAAATGTTTTCCCATATTATTTTCAGAGTGATATAACCGGAAATAAGAAACAACAAAACATCTGTTAGCAATTTCCAATTATCTGGTGAAAAATTTTTCCATATTTTTTGAAATAGCTCTTTTCCCCTCAGGATTTTCAATAAACACTTCATGAATTGCTATTTCCCAGAACGTTTTTGCATTAATATTGAGTCCAGATATTATTTCCAAGAAACATTCTCCGGGAATTTCTTTCCATAAAAATGTCTTTGTATCATTTCGTTAAATATGTAAACCCGATATTTTTTTAAGGAAAGCTCTTTCGCGGGTAATTGGCATCCCATCACCAATTTAAATCTCGAAATCGAGCGATTGAGTTTTCCAGCGGATAAAACCCGAGCGGAAACTTCCAAGAACTCGAAAAACGAGATATTGAGCGCTTGCGATGTATCAAAATTTTCCTAACAAAATTCTGTTTCCAAAACTAATCGTTCTGCCACTTATATTAACACAATTTTATTTCCATCAACATTTCCAAAGCTACAGTTGATACTGAGTAAAGTCATAATTACTTTACTGAATTGAATAAATTAATTGATTAAATCACCTAGGATCCATGAATATGCATATCTATATGCATATTATATAATATGCCTCTTAAAGGAATAACAATCTCAGTAATCTTATATACTGTAACTTTTTTTAAGGTTTTATACTTTAAAAATTTTATGTATAAATACATAACTATATATATATGTAGTAAACATTTGTATAAATATGATAATAATTTTAGAAGTAGATTCTCGTTAATCGTTATCCTTTGCCAGATTTTATGATTTAAGTTAAGCATCGCATACGCGATATAACATCTCGCTTGGGGTGAGAATTGAGTTTCGGCAAAGGCCAAGGT
This sequence comes from Sympetrum striolatum, assembly GCA_947579665.1. Classification (NCBI taxonomy): domain Eukaryota; kingdom Metazoa; phylum Arthropoda; class Insecta; order Odonata; family Libellulidae; genus Sympetrum; species Sympetrum striolatum. The sequence continues at coordinate 98,041,097 of OX388347.1, read as the reverse complement.
TTATGTTTAACCAAAATATAAACGATACACAATTCTTTGCATCATTTTTCAACTACATCGTGATTCGAGTAAGCCACATAGCTAAACAAAGGTAAGTAACGAAGTAAAAAAGGAGTGAAAAGAGTTTAAAAAAGGAAGAAAGAAAGTATGAATAGGTAATGAAGATCGAAAGCGAGCGGGTGACGTGAACTTCTAAATGGGAGAATGCGAAGAGACAAGCAGGTGCGGAAGGAGGAAAAAGAGGGCAGTAAGAAAAAGAAAAGTCGATAATTTGATTTGCAATGAGCAGAAAGGGAAGGAACGGTGTGGAAGATGCAGGTGTCGCCTTTTGTGAGGGTCTAGGAAAAGTTTTTGGGGTGCGGATTCGTCGGAAAAGAAATGTATTGGTGATTCCCGTGCTCTCCGAGCGGCGCCACTGATGCCGAATGGGTCGATGACAGCATAGAATCGCTGCCTTCCCAAACTTGCTCCACGAAAATCAATTTTCGTCATTACAACGGTAAACTCACTTTAGATTTATTTGATTTGTCCACCCCTTGTGCCCTCTTCATTGAAGAAGTCGAGGACTTTTTTCGGTTGGCGCTCGGCCAAACTGAAGATAAACAAAGCTATAAAAATTTGAAGGAAGCGCTTCTATTCGGAGCGTACCAAAAATGGATAAAATAATGTATTTTAAATTAAACAGAAGCGCCGAGGCCCGAATGTAAACATAAATAAAAAGCGTGGGCCACTCGTCACGAGCTTTTAATTCCGAGAGAAGGGTCTCCTACCGAAGATTGAACATGAATGACGATCGGGTCCAGCCTTTATTTTTTACTCTCATGAAAGCCTTGGCTTCCACTTCTTGGATGGAAATAACTGTGTATTTTATTAGATATTTTTAGAATACGTACGTACTTTTTACATTGCAAGGTTTCTTATTATGGATCTATCTTTTCAAGTTGTCTTTAAAAAAAGTTATTATAACCGCAAATACAGTTCTGTTCTGTTCATTCTCTCGAATGTTATAAATACTGAATTTTGCAAAAAATTCTTATTGATGGCTAATTTCATATATAATAATAGAGCGATATGAATTTAAATAACTCCAATTAAATGTATTTCTTGCCTACTACCAAGGGAGATTATAATTCACGTATGATACAGTATTCACAGAAATTCTATTACATGAATACTAGTTTACAGTGAGCCATAGCATAGATACATGTTTTATTTTGACCATTCGATCTCCTCAGGTGAACCTGTACATTTTTCATTTCTAAGAGAGAGTTCAGAGTTTATCTCAGCATTTCTCTTAACATTTTTTCTTAGGTATTGACATTTATGGATCGCAATTCGTTTTTATACTAAGAAAGAAATCAGCTGCACCTACAATATCAAGACAATCCAAATTTACGTTTTGGAAAAATATTTAGTTAAATATAATGTTTGATTTGTTAATTATTGTATGAATAATGAAAATTACTTTAACGTGCACAACGGAGGTTACTATTAAGTTTAGTACCTTAATGAATATATTATACTAATGAAAATGCTACTTTAATTCAGAGTTATCGTACTATATTGTCTTGAAAACATGAAGGCCTTGAGAAGTGTAATTTGAACATTTGGAATACCGGTCAGTTCGTAAATTCATCAGCCCGGAGGTTGATTAGATCCTCATCCCCCGCAACATCGGCTTTGAAAGGTTTCGTAAAGGGAATGATGTATCAAAGCAAGATGTGTGAGTAGCTACCTTCCAATACTTACTGTGATAGAATGATGTAAGCGGAAAATCCAGCCGAGTGCAGCGCAATTATACTTAAAATTACAACTAATAGCATTTTACAAGGAGCGACTAGGATGACTATCAATAACGGGGATCAACTATAACTAAGAATCTTTCATGTTATCACTCCCATAGTCAAGACGGAGACCAAAGTCAATGGAGTAAACCATGTTCCAAAAGACGGATCGAAAGTCTTACATATATAAAGATATGAAGTTGGGACGGAATGTAGTACTTTGCTAAACGTTTATATTTCATTTTTAGAGAACGATGAATACATTCCAAAAGCGATAAAGTAAAGCACGGAAGTATTGATGACGTTGGGATTTACCTCCCAGAGGAACTAAAGATTAACGTACTTTCGTTATATTTATGGTTATTTCTAATAAGAGTAAAATGTAGCTTGCATACTGCAAGCAGATCGACAACATTAATTTCATATTGGCATCAAATCGGGAAGGTCCTCAAAAGAAAAAAAAGGATTGAAATTGTTCTTAAACTTTTCTGCAAATTAATCGTCTGGCATCGAACCCGGGTCTTCCTGGTGATCAAAATGCAGTCAATAGAAGATCACCATCTCTAACTATGTGTAAAATTTCAAGCAGAAATATTAGCTGCAACTGCCTCAAACGACGTCCTACTTTTTCCTTATAATCGTTATGTAAGAAACTTTAATGTAGTCTGGCATAAAACCCAGGAACAAGATGGTCTTATCTAGTTTTTTTCTTAAATCGAGTCTTAATATACATCTTCTATCTAAGCAAGATCTGTCTATCATTTCGATAATTACATCAAAAAATAATGAAAAACTCACCCAATGTATTTTAAAAGGGAGACATATTTACCGACCGGCATCGAACCCGGGTCTTTCTGGTAATACTTCCTATGCAACATAATAGAAGATCACCATCTCTAACTATGTGTGAAAATTCAAGCAGGAACATTGGCTGCAACTGTCTCAAACGGCTTCCTACTTTTCCCTTACATTCCTTATGAAAGAAATTTTAATGTGCTTTGGCATCGAACCCAGGTATATTACGGTCTTATCTAAATTTTTTTTCTTAAACCAATTCTTACTATTCATTTTCTAGCCGAGCACGAACTTCCTATCATTTCGATAAGTGCATCAAAATAAATAATGAGAAACTACCTCAATGTATTTTAAAGGGCAGATTTTTGCATCGTCCTAGCATCGAACCCAGGATATTTTCCTTAAAAGTCATTACTATTTTCGATAGATCCTGACCATAAATATAGGATCTTAGAGCTCCGATTCTCTACCAATACAGGAAGTATTTTTCAAAAATTCCCGAAAATCAAAGCAATGCATTTAAACGGGAAAAATCGGGACTTTGGGGCCCTCTGGAATCGAACCAATGACACTGATGTTCATAATCGCAATTTTTCTGGTGGTTACACGTTATGGCCAATATGTTGTAAAATTTTAATGTCAATGGCGCTTGTGGTTTAGCCTGTGAATTAGTATCCTATCTATATACCTATATATGTAGATGAATCCAGATAAGCATCTATGTATAATAGATGAATGAATCCGGAGAAGCATCTATATATAATAGATATATTTGTAATATTAATAAATTTGGCACTTAAGCTGTCACATGAAATATGGGTATGTATCTTGTCGCGACATATCACAGAATATAGCACATAAAATTCGAGTTACAAATAAATATCTGTATTGCTAAATTTATGAATGAGTAAAATTACCAAATATTATATTTATCAAATGATAATTTAGTCATGCTTGTCCTAAATAACACCGCGTGAATGTGACATTCAATTTATAATATGAAAAAGATGAATATTTTTTTCCTAATTCCGAACCATCACCGGAAACATGTAGACCTGGTGTGGCTACGAACAAGTTAGGGCATTTATATGTATTTATTTCTTTAATTGTAAGGACTACAAGTAAGCTCTAGGCCTGGTAGTAGTCACCTTTTCTTAGGGTAGAGCGCTACATATAGTTCACTCTTTATGACTTTATTCATAGAGTGTATTTTAAATATTTAAATAAATGTATTCCAATTTAGAAATTTCCATTTTAAATTCGTTTCATGATACATGCGCTTCCAAATTAGAAACACAAGTCTTTTTATTGCAGGAATTTTGATAATTACAGTTTAAATTTGTAAATAAATTCCAGACAAGTTGAAGTTAAATATCATGTAAATGCTCATACATTTCTCTTGCACAGGATATAGAGAGAAAAAGATCCATCTTGTAATATTCTCCTTTCCGCAAACAATCGCCAAAAGTACGGGTATCGCCTTCCAATCCGGAGTCGCAAAGAAAGAGTACCACTGTGCGACGTTGGATTCATAAAAGTAGTCACAAATTGCTGTGGGGCAATCTTCCTCGGACCGCGTCGTTAGGCGAGATTTGGGGCTATTGAGGGGAAGGCGAAAGAATGGGGCAAAATAAGGGGAAAGGAACCTGATCGGAATAAGAAATATAGTCTCTCGGAAGACGCAGGGTACAAACAAATGCCTTCGCCTTAATCGCCGCGTTTTTTATGACGATAAGAGGTCGAAAAACTGCGCCAAAATCACAATTCTCCCCGTAATTTGGAGATATAAAGGTTTCCATGCCCTTCAATTGTAAATCAACGAGACCTTTCTCACTAATTTCCTCGGCGATCTTCGTGAGAAGCTGGGACGTTTATAATATATTCTTGAATCTTTATGGATTGAATGAATGTTGAGGAAAATATCATTAGAAGGGGATGTTTTCCTTACAAAAATGTGTTGATATCTCTCAGCTTGATATAATATCTTTCACAAAATAATATCTTTTATTTTGTTTTCAGTGTAATGTATACAGCAAAAATGCAGCAATTTGGTTGGCAGCAGTAATTAACTTATCAAACCGTGATAATAGTAAATAATTATAACATAATAAAACACCTAAATAATGTAAAGTAAGAACAAATAATCTATAAATTAATCCGTGAACATTATCCACAATTTCCGCTATCACTTCAGTCATAGATTATATATGCATACATGGGTTTTCTTCTCAAGAAGACTTAATTCTTTTGAAAGGCGACTAGTTTCGTCTACAAGTAGGTACCTTCAGTATAATTGTTGACGAAACTAGCCGCCATTCAAAAATATTAAGTCTGTGGAAATTACCAAGTGTTTCATTTCATTAGTGTGGTTCCCTTCCACAGAGTTGAGCTTAGACATATCAGACTTCAAGTATTCAACACTTCGGTGCCTCAAAATTTCCTATTTATTTCAATTTTTTCTTTTTTTGGTAATTTGTACGAATTCATTAATATTTAAACCCCTCGATAGGCTAATGTTCCTCAAAATTTCCTATATATTAAGCAATTGGCAAGTCATGAGGAATGTGAAACAAATTTTCCGTTGAGATCTATCAAATGTCTTGGAAATTTTTCAATGTTTTCCTCTGTGTAGTTTTATAACCACGGTAACTTTAATTGAAGATGGAGTTAAAGAGAGCATTGAGATGCGGATGAAAGTTGCGGAAGATGCTTTCGTGGATAAAATGTCCGAATCGAATGACTGTGAACTGAGAATGAAATTTGGTTCGCATCTCACCCTAACAGTCCCATTCTTAAGGGTTTGATATAAGAAGAGATCTCTCAATATCGCACAGTTAAAGGCATTTTATTTATTATTTTTCTTGCTACTCTGCTGCTATTGCCCACATCTGGTGAAGTCTTCCTGAGCTCAAGAGAGCTCATCAGGAGGAGCTTTCACCAAGACAATAGCAGCAATGGACAACACACACAACCATTCCCTAGCCAGAAAAATCCGACTAGCCGGGATTCGAACCCGGGACCGTGGAATTGGAGCAATACCGTGCGATCACAACGGCCGGTGGTAATAATAATCATATTATAATATTATTATTCTAAAAAATTTTAGTCTGTTCTCCTAGAGAGTATAAAACGACGTATTTGGGCCACAGCGTTAGAAGCCTGGACTGTTTGACCTCCAGATACCTCCACATTCGTTATTTTCTTCCCCTATTTCTAATAAAGTGAATCTCTTCTACCCAAGTGTTGTTTAATAATCGAATATCCCTAGGTAACCCAAGGATACAAAGTAAATGCTATTGTTAAAAAAGCGAAAGAGCGATAATCGAAAACCGGCGACTGCTAGAGAGCGAAGGTCCCTCGAGTGAGATGAGGAAGGAGTTGAGGATGGATACACCCCTCCCTTGAGGAGATGCGCGAAAATATCTACGCAGGTCCTTTTTTACGTGGACTATTGCTACATTCAGTTTCCTCTTATGCTTCTCACATATCTTACTTACGCTACTATAAATCACGCGTTAGAATTTTCTATTATTAAAATTTATTTTATTTTCAACAATTTTTTTCGTTTAATTAATAATTTCCTACCATCCTCCATACATAAAAATACATCTATATTGGAGATGGGGAGATTTTCAACCTCTACGTTAATGTAACTCCAGGGAAAGCTAACAGATAAATAATTAAAGCTTCCTTACAAAAATGATTCGTAATAAATCGAAAATTTTTCTTCTACCTACTATAGGAGACTGACTTCGGGGAACTGTAAACAAATTCGTCTTCTGTACACAGAAACTGCTTCTACCTCCAAATATGAATATTAAATACGGTTTCAGCGAAACATGCAATACATAGAATTGCTTTCTTTAAAACGCGCACTATATGGACCATTCCTACATACTATAAAATGGTACCCTTTGAATTCCATTTTTTTCCATCCGTTTAGTATTCGATCCTACGAAAACATTCTGTCGAAGAACACAAAATCATTCATCATTTAATGGTCAAGCTGGATGTTATTTTTTTATTCATTGCTATTACTATATTGATCTTTTTATTGAAAATTATTTTTGATTGAATATATTAATTATTTTATTCTCGTGATTGCAATACTAAGTTCAAGAAGAATACGATTCAGCAGTAAATGGTGGAATTTCATGAAAAAGATTAAAATCATAAAATATGAAAGATTTTTATTCCAAAATAAAACTGTTGTTCTGTTGCGATTTATTTATTCAATACTGTTTGCGAGGAAGGAAAGCTCCATTACCACGACTATCTTCGTTTCAAAAGATCTAAATAATAATAACTGTAGTACGTGAAAAGTAAAAGCACCACTTGCCCTTAGAGGGTCATTCGCAAAAATTCGTTCCAGGGGGTGTCTGACATTCTTTCGTTAAAACTACATGGAATCCTGTAGATGATAAATGAAGCGGAAAAAACTGGGGGGAGAGTTTCATTTATTTTCCTAATCCGAAAGAAATAATTGGAGAGAGGTAGTTGGTCGTGACAGGAGATTTGGGAGGAATGCAAAGAGGGAATTTGTGGAGATAAAAGGGAAGTAGAAACGCAAGGGAAACAGGCGACGAACGGAAATCCAACGCAAAGAAGTCCTCACAACTGTCTGTCATTCCTCCAAATTGGCCCAAATATCAAAGAAAGCGGGACTCTCCTTCTTCTTGTGTTTCTTACTCTTTGCTCTAAATTCTGTCGGCATTACAGATATGCTGCAAGAAATACACGAGATTGTGAACCTTTCTGACGATCGTATTCCTTTTGCTACGGGTATGCTGATGTACATGGCTATATGGATGAGCTAAAATTTATTTTTGCCAACTTTCTTATTTTAGTGCAAATCAGTTAAACAAGGTAAACATTTTCAATATCGTGATCAATTTTTTAATTTTTTAAGTTATTTTTAACACTGTTTTCTATAAAATGTCTTTTTTATATATAAATTGTATCAGTTAATGGCCACGATATGTTTTCACAATTCTAAAATGAATGAGTTATATTCGGTATTGTTCCTTGATAGTAGACAGTAGTTGGTGTTTGATGCTCTGAGTGTAAATGTTATTACTTACTCATATTATTTCAAAACTTCATGGGTGACCTCTTGAGTCCTTGAAAAAGTAGCACGTCGACTAAATGTGGAAAATCCGCAAAAAAGCTATTATCTTGATTTTCAAGTCTAAGCCTATAGAACGAAGCCTATTTATTGCGATAAACGCGATAGCATCGTAAATTACAGCTTAAGAAATTAATAAAGTAAAATCCTAAGCACTTATATAATATTTTTAGTTTACCTTTTCTCCAACATGTCAATTGAAATTCTTTAAATAAGCCATTGCATACACTGTTTTAAAGGATCGGTACCCTTGCTACTTCGAATGAAAACTTTGCTCTGTGCTGTTAGTTCAAAAATAAAATAAATGGGGTTTTCTATTTAGAGAAGTGAATGCAAAATATTTTCTTTATGCCAAAGATTTAGCCAATATACTAGTCACTGGAATTTGCATAACGGATGATTGAAAACTTAGCAATGAATCCCTAATGTATGTAACTTATCACGTATTTACCAATGTTTACCCTTAACTTAATCTATTATATTTTGTAGTTCAGGATTTTATGACAATGTTGGTATTCACTTGCGCATCTCCTAACTTATTTTTATCTGTATATCAACCAAATAAAGCCATATGAGGATATGATTATCGCAAAAATTGAAGGTAATAAGTAATGTTCAGCTTTTTAATGCGTTTATGTTCTGCCTAAGGGAGGCTTTCGGAGGGCTGTTTTCTTCCTGTCTTTGGGCGAATTGAGCTGCCTCAATGATTAATCTTTCTATATTTTCCTCCAACGTTTCCACCATGCCAGAAGGCCAATTTTAAATACAAATAAATTAATAAAGAAGGTTTTTTTGACATAAAAAGATTTGAAAAATGCTTATATAACAGGTAAAAAGAATTTGCATGGGTTCTCGCTATCGATATTTTTAAGTAAAACTACTTTCTCAAATTAAAACTCACATAAGTAAAAAAAACACAAACACACTTGTACGAATTCCACAAATTTAAATAAAACTGTTGACCGGTTTCGGTGTTAAAGCACTATCCTCAGAGCCCATTATTTTCTCAAATTCAATTAATTTAAACAGTGAACCTAAGTCTGTGTTTAGATAACCCATAAAGTCAGATATTCCATCAGATCTGATAACTTCCCTTTCATAAATTGCGTCCTGCATGCAGAGCTATGCTCCTACCAGATAATATTGTGCAGTAAGCCTCTTACAAGAAGTGAAGATCGTGTGCATTTTTGCCAATTCCTCCGTTTTTACTCCTCTCCACATTCGAGGGAGTTTTGAATGATGAAAGCTCCTTCAATTCGGAGCTAATTGCATGCGGAGGACGGCGGAGATCTCCGTCGGAGAAGTTCGGATCTTTCTTCCTTTTCCTTGAGAATAAAGAGGAAAAAGTTTCGAAAACGGCTTCCTGTTCTGCTCTCGCATGTACAATACATTTCTCTCTCCACGTTATCAGCTGCGCCACAGATCGTCCATTTCTCGAGATGTCTCCGAGTTTCCGCCAGATTGCACTTTTTTTCGCTGAAATTTTTGTCTTCTCCTTTTTGCTACTTTTTCCAAGCACAGACTGCTTTTCAAACCACTCTGATGAAACGCATTCAATTTTCGAGATATTTTAATATCTTAATAAGGTTATATTTATTAATAATCGGGAGTGTGAACTTTAATATTGTTATTAGCTATCTTAATCATAATTATGAGTGTGGTTTTTAATATTCTTCTTAATGATCTTAATATATTTGTAGCCACAACTTTCACTATAAGCACAGAATAACATACAGGCGAAATAAGTCTCGCAGCGAAGCTGTATCATCAGGCTAAGAACAAACGATATAGACAGCTCATATACAAAAAGTGACCTTAGAGTTTCGTAAAAGCCATTGGATATACGTCTCCCACAAGAAATTTTATAACATAAAATTCCTAACATTTTTCGATATAACGATGAATTAATATTAATTAAAAGTATCTCCACCAAATTTTTCTGAAGGAAATTAATTCTAAAATGTGTCATTGATTTTTATCCTTCATGCAATTGATTCCCTAAGAAAATGCAAGGACCCGGTTGCTATGGAATATATTTATTTTAGTTTTGACCACAATATCAAGCCTGAACTCGTATTGTCGTATTGACCTAAATATATAATCATGTGAATTGGAATGCGTCTTTCTATAAATGCATTTGCTTGAAGATATATTGGATCCTTATCCCCTAAATTAGCAGCTTTGAAGGGAGAATAAGGCATACTATGGTGAGGTAGTTTTTTATACACTTCTGTCATTGAACTAGAATGAAGTTAATGGAATAACCAATGCACGTACAGCACAATGACGACTCTATTAGTAACACTTTCAATGCAATTACTAGGATTAACCTTCATGAATGACATTACATAGCATCAATGATCCTCTATCTTTCATCTCGTCACAACCATCAACATGTCAAAGGAGAGATGAATGAAATAGATGGGGCGAGATGTCATCGTAAACAGTGGTTTAATCAAGCAACATTTAGCAAATGTATGAGATCTTTAGTCGGAGTGAGGTAATTCATAAGCTATAGCGTATGCATAATTTCACAATGCATACATATCACTAACGTAGTTCAGAGCAAGGAATTCTTTTCCACGTTCATTCACTCCGTAATTTTCTACCCTTGAATTGATCCATCTCTTCAAGAAAATATCCTATCGTTTTAAAGGATATGCACCTAATTTCTTTGAATTTATTCACCGTAATATACTATTCTCTTTAAAATAATTAACGTATTATTTTAAATATAGATTCTCTATCCATACATTAAAACAAACGTGAAACATCTTTTCATATTTCTTTGACTTTCTTTCAATCACGGTTTAATCTCTTTTTCTATTACATACCTATTACATCTCACGGATAGAATGATTATATGTAAAAGATTGCGTTTGGTTTCACATTATGAGGTCTTATCTTAAATATCATAAAATAAGCTCCTATCGACGAGATAATGTGCGTAAAAATGTCTGGTTTATATTTTTCAGAGGTTTTGAAAAAATGCTATGCTTGTTTTCAAATGCCTCCAGTATAGGAACAGAGGTAGCAGGTGTGTTCAATTTATTCCTCGTTGATAATGTTTAACTCAAAGGAAGTCCGATTACGAATGACTCAAGTTCTCTCGCCATCAACCGACTTCAGAACTCTGAGCAACAAACTTTAGTCCCTCGTCATATGGGAAAGCCCAGCAGTAGGGTGTGACGCTTAGGGTCGAAAAAGTACAAACCGGCAAAGGCTCATTCAAATTTGGGCCCATGCGGGCCTCCATTTAGGTTTTAGAATAAGTTAAACTATTAAGTATCCCTTCATTTGTTTGCAAGACTTTAATTTTGTTTCCGATGTAATTATTAAAAATATTCCAATCTTTTTCTAACCTAGTATATGCCAGAGACAGGTGACAATGATACATAGAAGAGCTTTTTGCAAGATTTTTACAAGATTTTTAACAAGATAAAGAATTGTTGTAATATTATATTAGATAGTACAGAGGAGAAATATGAATAAACCGTGCCATTCATAAGCATACAGATTAAGACATTGCATTATTGGTGTCTCGGTAAATGACGTCTTAAAGCCGAAATTCTATTTTATTTATTTATAAAGTATACAATTTAGGAAATGTATTAATGAATCCGATAAATTTAAGTACATTTATTTGTTTTTTCGATGTTTTTTAAATATTCTGTACCACACGTACACTAAGTAGTCCTTTTAGAACACAAATTTTGAGTAATGGTATGAATTAAAACATACATGAATGTGTAAAAAACCCTTTATGAATTCAGAGTGTGATCATTTGAGAGTTGATGTTTCTACGATCACCACATTTCTGTTTACAGAAACATCGACTGAAAGCAAAATGGGAAGTGAAAGTTTTGACGGAGAGGGAAATTATTCAACGACTACAGCTGCAGCAGCAGCGCTTATCCGCGTATATTTTGTCTTTCGCTGCTCTATTACGAATTAACTCAAATTTGGCGGCTCTCTGGGCTTGGTACTTTCGGTCTACATTCAAATAGAGAAACTAGATAACTCACAGTGCGGAATAAAACATTTTGGTACTTCCGGTAGAGATCTCTCGCTTAACGACCACATACAGGGGAACCTTGGCCCACGAATTTAATTCATTCCTAAATGCCTTTTCTCATCCAAAATGCTCGTAAACCAAAACTACTCCTACCATAAGATCCAATGGAAGATAGATTAATTCTCCCATAGGACCCGAATAATTGTTTATTTAAACTTTTACAATACTAATTTGGGTACGTTTCATTTCACGTTTCACCGCATCCAAACCCTTTCCTCAGTCCATACTTATTTGTGTTAGCATTTGGCGCTCTACCGGTTGCACTCAAACCTTACCGACCCGACCAATAGCTGTCGATTTGCGTGTTCGTTGCTCGATACATCATTCGTCCCCTGAAACTGTTTTGTTTGGGAAATTTGTTCGTAATCGCGGGCGTTCAACTAATTCGGTTCCATCGTATTCCTCAAAAACAAACATCTATTTATAATTAAATTATATGTTTGAATGTTTTAGTGGAATTGAAAGCTTCTTGGCTGTAAAGAATATCAACGGACAGAGGATCCGTGTATATCACATAAGAGGACATATATTCTAATTTATTTACTAGCTGAAGCGCCCGTTGATTCTCAACGGGGAATATAGAAGTAGATTAAATTCAAGTTGCCGGTCGTGCAATAAGTAAATTCTCTTTAGAATAGTCTAAAATCCCATGCTATTCTTACTACACAGTAAAATTCATGAACTCGGCTCAACAATCGCATTGATCGTCAGTAGTATTGTCTGTTACAACCACAACAATTTTGGATAATCCACGCGTATTTTATCAAAATTCTCGAAATTTCGATTCGGAAACAATAGTCCACGGTCAAAATTAGAATATTCATTTAATTTCCGTTCTTTTGCTTCTTGTTTCGACTCCGCTCGACTATTTTTCTATTTTAATTCTTCAAAAGAAATATAGCCTGCTGACGATTAAAGTGAAGATTAGATTTATTCTTTATGGAAACCCATCTGAGCGATCTTGGTTCTAACCCCGCACAATTATCGAATAAAATTGAGACAGTACGTCCTTTCTGGTCCCAGAAAACACGTACGCAAATTTTGACGCGAAGCTGGCAAATGGTTTGTACTAAAATCGAAGACACACAATCTCCAGACTGTAATTACGTACCTGCAATTGCTGGTTACCTTCTTACAGAAAATTTCTCGTTATCCATTTAATATATCGTCCTCTTCAATCATCAGCTTTATGGGCCTAAAGTCCACGAGTATTTTTACGGGATAAATCATGAGCTCGGATTCAACAATGGGATCGGTCGTCAGGGGGATGAGTTGTTTATAGCCTCGAATTTTCACGAAAGTTTTGTATATTTTACCAATATACTCGCAAATTCTAATCGAAAGTAAGATTCCACGACCAAAATAAAAATTTTTATTGAATTTTCTTTCTTTCGGTGTTTGTCTCGACTCTATACGACTATTTCTTCTAATTTAATTCTTCAAAAGAAATAAAGCCTGCAACCGATAAAAGTGAAGCTTACGTGTATTCCTTATGAAAATCTATCTGAGCGATCCTGAAAATCCAGAAAAATTGTTGAATAAAAATGCAACAGTACTTCCTTCCTGATATAAATGGGCACGTATGTAAAGTTTTAGACGAATCTCGCAAACGGTGTGGACTCCAATCCAAGACAAACAAACAAACCCACAGAATTATATATATATATAGATTTATTAACAAATATCAACATACAGCACGAAGCCAATTACTGCTGATGATTAAAAATAACAATAAAGGACAAAATAACAATAAAATCGTGAGAAATCAGCAAATTAAACATATAATAAAATAACAAATGAATATGGGCAAACAAACAAACAAAATCATAGAAAATTGTAATTTTTCACTTAAAACTCGCGGAATCATATTCTGGATAGATTTCGGAGATATTGCGATACATTGTCACTTGAGTGGCAAACAGCCAACCAAACCTTATGGCTTCCAGAATTTCCTGAAGATAGACTTGCTTCGACTGGAAAATAGATTTTGGACAGCGATCATGAGCTTTCAATTTTATTGTGAGGTGATCTTAGTCACAGAATAGCAGTAGGTTAAAGACAACCCAAATATGGGGAATGAAAAGAAAATCTCTCTGAACGAATTCAGGAATTAAATATTCGGCGGCGTTAAATTTCAATGAAGCAAATTCATTCCTCAGATTAAAAATATCCTTAATTTCAAATATCGAGGTGCATTGATAAAAATCGTGGAAGCCGAACTCATGTAATTTTTGTCAATAGCAATTAATTGATTTTCATTAAAAATGTTCCATCCAGTTCAAACCGAAGCTGTTAATTATATAACATTTTGCGACCTAGTATGGCAATATTAACAATCTAATGTTCACGAGAAATTTCAATTTCAATTTTAGAAAAATATTTTTCAAATTTAGCATATTAAAGCTTTAATACCACCGCGGAATTTCGCGAGGATGTATTTACAATGTAAGTACCCATCTGGTTTAGCCGAATTCCGATGAAAAATTAATTACCAATGAGTACTACTTTCATGAATTTGCACACAAATATCGAGAATGAATATTTTGTATTTAAATTTTAAATACTGGCATTTGCATCGGATATGAGTTGATGAGAAGAAGCCTAAAGGATCACACATCACATTTCCTAGATTTCAATAAACCGAAGGACAAAGATATTTTCTTTGATTATTGAAGGTGAGGAATCCACGCAGTAAATGGAGTCCAGTATGAAGATAATTAGAGGGATGATAAAGGGAATTTAGGCTCATACAAAATTAATGGTAGTAGGATGATCGTCCTTTCGTAAAAGGGACAATTTTCGTGATTCCGCCATTTACAGTCACAATATCAAATTGAATATGCAAACTCACTGACAAGTAAAAGCTTATCATAATCAGCCATATTTTCAAATAATATTTGCGTTGATAAGTCACGATAAGGGATGCAATAATAGGTGAATTTGCCTATCAGAGCATGAGGAAAAAGAAAAACTGATAAAAATATTTTAATTCTAGGGATTCTTTCAATAAATTGAGTTGTTCAAAGAAAAAGTGTTATGACCATTGATCAAAGAAATTGCATTAGGTTATTTGCTTGAGAGTTTCAAAATGTTTCTAGTTTAAATGTTTATATTTTTGATATTTACAACAAATGATAGCATGAAAAGGCAATGGCTTATTTCTTGTAGACTTAAAAATAAATTCCACGTTAATTACTACATCACTGAGAGTAAAATTCTCCACGTCATAAAAACTCGATAACCCATTGATAAACTCCAAATTTCCACAAACTTTGACCAACCCAAAGCATTTGCTTCAATTTTCATAAGCACTTGGTAACCGATGACGATTATAAATGTATACAAAGTGAAAGAACGGTGCGTATATCAAGGGAAGTATTGGGACATTTATCGGAATGAAATACATCCGGGTTTGATCCCGGAGCATTTACATAGACTTCCCGTGAATTTCATTGTCATTTCCCGCACGAACAATTACATTCCGAAATTAAAACAAGAAAATAACTCTCGGTAAGCAATTGGAGAAGCAAGCTATAGCAAAGGAAATTGAATATGAATGCAGGCGCCCACCATCGGTTCGTGTTTTTGATTCGGATCGTTGAGAATTTCGAGTATAAATGATATAAAAAAATTTCCTAAAATTCCGCGCTGTTTGTGAAGCGTTACCTTGACAACTGCTACCATTGTTAAAGAGCGAATGTGAAGAGATTTCAGAAAGGGACCAATATCGAAAGGAATGTTATCATTTTTATTATGGCGCTCATTCTTTCCCCAAATTAAACGAGATGGAACTACGCTCTGCATAACGAAACTTCCACAAATTTAACAAAAAACGTATCAGTAAGAAAAAGGAAAATAAAGTAACGAAAGCGGCCATATTAAGGTGGTTATAAAAATCAACTTTTTACTTTCTCCATATACGTAGTATAGAGAAAGTAATGTTTTCTTGAAAAAAATCGGCTTCGTGATTTCAACGGAATACATGTTTTGGGGTCCATAGAACACGTTTTGACCATTTTCGGAATGATGTCTGTGTGTATGTGTGTGTGTGCTCGTGGGTGCTCTAACGTAAAAACTATTAGTCGTATCAATACCAAACCTCACATATAGCACTGTGGTGGGTGCTGTCAGAGTTGATTAGTTTTTGGAATAAATCGGTTAACCGGAAGTCGATTTTTATTCTTCGAAGCAAATTTCCGTTTTTGCAAACTATCTCCATATATATGATATTAAGGTATATTCTATTGCAAAAAAAATTTTAGAAAATATAATTTACTATAACTTTTGTATTAAACATATTTTTTAGCACTGATTGTTTAGGAGTGATTCGTGAAATACTGATAAACCGGAAGTAGATGATGATGTACTTTGTGGGCGCTCTAACATGAAAATATTGGTTGTTTCAACACCAAATTTCATATATAGTACTTTGGTTGGTTTCGTTGGAGTTGATTAGTTTTTGGAGTTAATCGGTTTACAGAAAGTTGAGGTTTATTTTTCAAAGCTCGTTTCTGTTTTTGTAAAATATCTCCATTAATCTGGTATTTAGGTATATACTATTATTTATAAAAGTTTTAGAAAATATAATTTACTATAACTTTTGTATGAAATATATTTTTGTATCACTGATTGCGTAGGAGTTATTCATGAAATACTGATAAACCGGAGGTTGCTGATAATGTACTTAGTGGGCGCTCTGGGCGAATGGCCAATTTCATCGTTTTACATCGAACATGTCCCAAAAAATATTATTTATAGTGTTTGTGACGTAAAAGATAATATTATATAAATTAATCACTTATCTTCCATGTTTAGATTGAATATAGAGTTCGAAAATACTGTCGTTGATAAATATTTACATATTATATATGGAGAAAGTCATGTGCTGGCCACATCAGATTTTTAATATTAAATGTAATGTTCACGAAGTAAATAATAAGAAATATACCCTTTCAATTTCATAAGATTCTAATATGTACCGCATACCTTATAGCTGGTTTGTTAACATTTCTGAAAATTTGATTCAGAATTTCGCAAAAATAATTCATTATGTCAGATCGCAAGTTCTACTCTGACATTCATTTGTGTTAGATATACACCCACATTTAATTTTTCCGCATAAAAATCTTAGTTGCACTTTTTAATACATTTCGTTTTTCTTTATAAAACATTTTTTGTGTAAAAAAAATCTTTCACGAATAATTTCTCTTTTATTCTCCATCAATTCAGTCACATATCGGAAGGAAAATCCACAGGAACTTAGTCAATCTTAACAGATACAATATGAGAAATAAAATACCACGGATATTTTTAAAGCTATTTCACACGCCTTACAGTATACATAAAACATTTGTATATCAATCACACCGGTTTCGAGATCTCAATAAATATATTGTAGCCTCTACACTATAGTGCACGCACGGTCCAAAAAAAAAGAACGAAATTAGTAAATGCTACGGCTAAGTTGGTTTATCCCTTCCAACTGTCACTAGGCAGTAAGCCATTGCTTTAAAACATGTCATATTATTCATCTGAAAAGTTAAACATTGGTGGTATTCATACCAACGTAGTGCGTTTGCGTATCTTATTTGCAATAAGAAAACGAACGAATGATAATAAATCCCTAATATAAAGGAAAGAAAGCGAATGATATAGAGATGCAAATATAATGAATAACACGATGGAAATAAATCAGGTTTTATAGCTGCGAAAGCTATAGTTGCTTTAAGGATAACGCTAGTAAACACCGATGAAGATATGAACGTAATATTTTTTGGGGTGAATAGCACCCCGCTGGGAAAAAAACAGTGGGGCTAATATGAATTTGGGAGAGGAAGAAGATGATGGACTGGAACTAATGAGAAAGAAGAGGGAAGTAGAGAGGAAAGGAAAACCCTATTTACTATAAAAATACTGAGAACAAACTAAGCAGCCTCAGAGCATAGAATTTGCATCACATGTTTATGGAGTTAAGTAGAGGTCATCCCAGTCTCTTATATTGCGCAAGATCAGTTTTCCGTTAACATTGTTTTCAGGAAATTTATTTTACGTTTATTCGTGATCTATGCGTCAGTGCGACCATCGGAGACTTCGCTCAAAGTGCCAATCGTGGTGAGTTATTGGCGCGGAGAAGGAAAACAAAGGGAATTTTCATAGGTGATTATGCGGTAGCAGAAGCAGGAGTAGAATGGACGAGGGGCGCTTAATCCGTAAGTTCTCCTTGTTAGCGGTGGAGCCGGGATTCCGGAGAAGGGATCTGCATATAAAGAACTTTGGCGAAATTGTAATCCGCGGATTATTTTAAGGTGAGCGGCTGAATTAATGCATCGAGAAAAGGAAGTCAGGGAAATATCTAGGATTCGATGGAAATAGGAAAGAACCATTTGAACCTTTGAAACATTTTCGATATTACCATATTTTTCTTTTTATTTCCTGAGCCCTGAACTTCTTTCTTTACGGAAATCTATCCACTTTTCTATTCATTGGTCTCCTGTTTGAAGAAATTCAAGCCTTTCCTTTTCACTAACCTAATAATTAACACCGCTGTAAGAACTTTTTCAAAACCGAATCTGGGTCATGGATGATTCAGCAACTAATAGAAATACTTCATGAGCTTCTTCATTTTCGACTTGAACGTATTTTACATCTTCCGCTTCATTTTTAAATATTTTATTTTCCATCTTAAATAATAAGTCTAATTCCACCATTATTTAACGCAACTAACAACGTAATGAGCTCAAATTATCATATGACCTTATTTTTAGGGCGACCTTTAAGTAGAAAATATCTAAAAATAAAGAATACTAGACTTACGTTTCTTGTATCTGTATTCATTTTCTTATTTGGACTATTGTGTTGTGACAATTGTGTTATATTATTGTGTTGTATTGTATTGTGTTATGGACAGGCTTACAACAGAGATAATAATTTAAGTGGGTGAGTAAGCTGTATTTTCCCTCTTGTTCAGTTGTCATGACAGTGCCAAAGAATTACGCCCACTACAGAGAACTGTATTACGTTTGAGATATTTCGCCCATGAAAATTTACTTTCCAGCAATTTAGACCATGCTATAGGTAGTAAACTTGGAGTTAATTGTACACCTGGTATCATTATTTATCTTTAAATTATTAAGTGTCACGTATAAATATATTCTGTTATAGTGCATATATATTGTTTTGCTTAATAATACCATACCATTAATAAAAATGGCATAAGATGACAGCATTAGAATTAAATTAATCAAATTAAATTTTTAAGTTCCAAATTATTGAGATCTAACTAGGATTATAATAAAGTTCCAGAGCGATAGAGAGCAAGAAGGTTTCACGCCGTGAATGAGAGATATTCGAGACATTGAGCAGAATATTTTAAGGGCAAATAGTTACGTATTAGGCGTAACGCCTAGGCATAGGCATAAGGCAACAAATGGACAAAATGTTATTATTAGATTCTTATCTATTTGATATTTAGAATTGCCAATATTGCCAATATTTAGAATATTGGCAATATTGGTCTGCCCAATTGCCGGTCGGTTAGAGCAACCGACCGGCAATTGGGAGACCCGGGTTCGATCCCCGGCTACGGCAGACTTTTTCTCCTTCACTTCCATCTTGCAAATACCTTAAACATGTGTTTTCATGTGACTCCTTCCACCTAATTTCATGTGGAAAGAAGGGACAGGAAAATGTTAAATATACTTCTTAAAATCTTTTTGTGCCCAACACTGTCATACATACATTTTTTCAATGTGATTTCCACGCAGCTCTAAATACATTACACATTTACGAACTGCATTCTAACTCGCGTAAATAGAGAAAATTTGGAACACGGCTGTTAAAGGATTTAGAGATTAAAAATCTCCATTAGTTTGTCGGCGTGAGTGAATAAGTATGATGCCGATGAGCATGAACCTATTTACTCCTGAAGAAGAAAGTATCGCTTTCATAATGCGCATTGAGTGTTATTAAAGTGTCCTTCTCCGAACACCGGTGAATGAGAAATGGAATACCGACAAATACGGCTATTGTATTTGTAATCTCTTATTCTAACTCCATATAAGATTTGACTAAGAGTCAACTTCGAGGACATAAATTATGTAGAACAGCTGGAGCTTATTCACAGCAAAGAAAAAAGCCATATCCGATGGGTTTTAATGAGCGAATATAATTGAGTACTGTTTTTTGGAAATGAATTGGTAAAGACGAATAAATACGAGTTTATGCTTTTTATCAGTGAATTACTGTATAGTATCCATAAAGGTTCTTACACTTTCTGATTAAAATTATTATCGAAATTATTTACAGTTAATTGGAATACAATATTGAGTATTTATTCATCAAAATTATTAAGAGAAAAGTTGTTGATTGTTGCCTTTTTCTACAAAACTAGCTCTTCCAAAATTATTTCATCTCTCGCTTTTGCATATTTTATCGAAAAATCAGCCACTGGAAAAATTTCATGTTAAGACTAATAGAATACAGAATAATATATCAAATATTCTATTTTCATAAAGGCAATAACGATTTTTAGTTTTTAGGAATGGAATTTTAAACTATTGCGCATGACCACCTTCATTAATTCAATTTAAAGATTACTGTGTGAAATAAGCAGTTCCAAGAAATTAGACGCTAATGAAGCAGTAAAGCGAAGCGCAAAGCCACGCTCGATTTAGTTTTCCCGGTCTGTGCATATTCCATCACTAGTTTCAAACAATCAAAGGTTTTACCAACAATTAGATTTGCCTCTATTTTTTGCGTTTTTATTTTTAATCGACCTCTATTTTTTGGGCGTTTTGTATGACTTTACAATGCTTCGGAATAATTTCGAAGCGAGATTTATATTCTAAATTAATTCTCTCTCTTGACGAAACCAAATTGCACTGTATTTTATCCTGAACCAGATAGAGAGAGCATCGCGATACATCTATTCTCTCGAGATGGAACAACTGTACAAGAATGGAGTATCGAAACACAAAACAAAATGCTATCGTCCCTCGCTACTTCGCGCTTTGTTTTTCGCGGCTTCACTCTGGGTAATGCGAGTGTAAGATTCTAAAGGGTGATCTTTCATGTTCAGAGGCTCTACCAATGTTTAAAAAACGTATTTAGGTCGAAAACAGGGTTCCTTTCCTCTAGATACGATAATAT
Source organism: Sympetrum striolatum (assembly GCA_947579665.1). Taxonomy (NCBI): domain Eukaryota; kingdom Metazoa; phylum Arthropoda; class Insecta; order Odonata; family Libellulidae; genus Sympetrum; species Sympetrum striolatum. Next base: position 98,020,171 of record OX388347.1, on the reverse strand, counting down.
TCTATTTACAAATAAAGAAACCTGCTTCTTGGAGATTCACATATCGCGGTAGAGTCTGGAACTGATTAACCACGATAAACGAGGGCCGATTTTCTGTTTCAGTAACGAAACATTAAGAACCAGCCGAAATACTAAGAAGCAATATAATCTTTACGTCAGATCAATCCATGTGCGTTGAAATAACATTTTATAAATTCACAAAGTTAATATCTAGGGCAGCCATGTTCAAAGAAAATGCCACGGTGGCAGGCGGCTGCCACCGCTCTCATAGCAGTGGCAAACTCGGTTGTGCGGTAGTGTGGAGGGGGAATCTGAGTTGCGGCGCGGCTGCGGAAGACGAAGGTGTTGTGGTAGCGGTAGGAGATAGAAATGGTCAAACGTAGCACGGTCAAAAGGGGCTTTGCTATTACTATTGAAACCAATAACTCGGACAACCAAAAAATTCACTTAATATTTGTTTTCGTGCGTATGCTTTTTACAAGATTATTATGACAATATTTACAAAGCTCCCAGGAAGGGTTACTTCCACCACCTTCCGAGGTCAAATCCCTTTCTGCCATGGTGCTTTTCGACTAGAAAATACTGAATGACTACAAAGGCCTAGTCTAGCGCGAAAGAGAAGGTTTTCTCTCTCACTTCCGAATAAGCGTCGCGTCGAACCAAGGTCGTGGTAGCGAGTGAGGGAATCAACTCGCAGGGGTTGAGGTAGTGTTACGGGTGGTAGGTTGCCGCAGTCCGAGTCCCGTGGCATTCCGTGGCGCCACAGCCACTGTGGCAGTGTTTGTGCATGCCTGATCTAGAGGTAGACTAAGGAAGAAAATACTGTCTGGTCACCTCGAGCCTTATAAAATAGCTCATCAGGGTGTCTGGGAGTCGATTGCAATATGAAAGGAAAGAAATGAATCCATCTCGATGGGAATTTCGAAACGGTGGAAAACGGTCTCGCAAAGGACAATCACCCAAGTGAATGCAGTTTCAATTTCTCGAGCGCGATTCAAGTGCTCGAGCGATCTGCGTACTCGAGAAAGAAGGAAGGAAAGGGCAATCTATTGGGAGAACCTAGACGAGTGACGTCACCGCCTTATTCTCGCAATTAAAAAAAGAAAGCTCTCGAAATCTCTGCAAAGGGCGTCGCCAATCTACATACGATTAGGAAGCCATTCTTCGCTTCTCGTTAACTATTCTAATGGCGCCAATTTGCCCCCTTTCCGCTGACAGCCGCGGAGTAATCTCGTTAACAAGTGTTTCGGCCCGAAGAGGAAAACGCGGCGTGTTTTTCGCTGTAATTCTTTCTCGCGACGGAAACAAGCGAGCATCGCTTTCCGACTTTTTCCTCGATTCGCACAAACGCCTTTCCCTTTCCATCGATCCCCGTTTTTTTCGCCGTTTGTAATTTTCAGCGCTCCTTAGCGGGATATAACCCGGAGTTGCTTCTCCGGCCATTTCCGTGCCTCGCAAACCGGACCTCGCATCCGTTTATCCTCGCAAAAGCCTCGCCCGAGGGATTTCGGGCCCTCTTGTTAGGCTCGGAGATTTATTTTATTCCTGGTAATTTTCTCGCTCAAAGAAATAAAAGATGTCATTCTCTGGAAACAAATTACGACTGTTTGCGTTGAAATTCCTTCTTAAGGGAGACTTGTTCCAGCTGACCGTGAGGTTACGCTTTGGGTAAAAAACGCTTTTGAAGATGCTATTTCTAATGAAGATGTGAGTAGAAGAGTGGTTTTGAGTGCCATTTTGATAGTAATGCAGTAACTCTGCCTTAAAACAAGTAATGGAATGATACACGTTAAGAATTAACGCATTACACATATTCAAACGCCAATAATTCAACATCTGTTGAGAATGAAATCTAGATGATCAGGCGTTACTTTGTGGAAAGCCATTTTAGATAATGAAGAAAAACAATGTAATTTTCCACACTTTTGTTTTACTGACGACCGGTTTTACTACCGGAGTAGCATCTTCATCATCACTAGAAGATGCTACTCCAGTAGCGAAACCGGTCGTCAGTAAAATAAAAGTGTGGAAAATTACATTGTTTTTCTTCATTATCTGTTGAGAAAAACAGCAATTCAGCATGAGAGTGTTTTATTTTATGAATTCCAGTCCAAATATTATAAACATTTGTCAATTCTCTGTTCGTTCCGAATAGGGACATTGCACTTTCTCTTAAGTTTGTCTCAGATTCATTCGTGGCTATAGTGATGTAAAAGTTACGTGGTACGAGTAATACTGAATAAGGACGCATATTCTTCCTTAACAAATGCAATGGAAAGTATTATCCATAAGAATATAACGCTATTCTTACTTGGAGGTGTAGAGACAAAAATCAAAGAAGGCAAACTATCTCATTATTCATCTTGCCTCATCATCAATAAACTCATTCTCTCTTCCTGATTTATGTTACTAATGTTATGTAGATTGAGGAATCAACTATATGGCTGATGACTTCACAGACAGAAAAAATACTACAAAGGATACATTTCCTGAAGCTTTACAATATGCTGCCACTTGCATTGCTGCCACCAGGCCTGATGGCCTAATCTCAGCGTCATTTGAAAATAAATAATTTTAAGATTGAAATATAAGACAACATTGAAAGAGAAAGAGTGAGACCTTCCTAGATAATCAGAGATTAGATAGAAGGAAATGTTTTGTATAAATGCTAATTATTAACTAACTTTAAAAAGAAATAATGATTGCTCAACTCGGAAGTTAATTTTTCTGTGAGTTATCTCCTAAGCGAGGCAATCGCAGTGAATTAGAAATAAGCCATTGCTCGTCTTTGCCCAATCATTCGAAGTCAATTTAGATACGCTATTGCGATAGACCGAGTTGTACTCATTTGGAAGTTACTGAAATATCTTTCCCTGTAGAGTCCAAATGCTTAGCAGTTTGCAAATTTTATCAGAAATTCCATCTAAGTTTTGTTAACTTCATTTTAATGAAGCAGGAAGAAAGTGTTAGAGAAAAGTGACGGAATGAAGTTAAATATAGCAAATTATAAATCACTTTTTTACACCGGAAGAGTAACTCCTGAGATAATATCCGCGAATAAAGAATCATTTCATTGAGCTCAAAATTAGAGAGAACTTTGTGTCCTAGAGAGTCATTCAGAATACTTACTGTATTCCTCCTTGAGCTTAATATTCCATTCAATAGATATATAAAGATATGTAATTAAAGATTGATATTTACCTCCAGCAAAGTTGTCACTTGCCTAAATAAATACAATTTCAACGTCTTTATTTTTATATTTTTTATTGTAAATAAGATTTTGTTTCTAATTTTAGCCTTTAATAAAATTCAGGCCAAAGTTCATTTGAACCTTAATTATCTTCTCTTGTTTATTTCAGGCGATTGTTTATATTATTCTTTCCTTAAAAGTAACCCAGAAATCATAAAACATATACATGTTGGGACTAACCTCCAAACCAAGGCCTAGGCGTTGTCAGGCAAGATGGATGAAAACTCTGCCATCGAAACGAAGTGGGCCGTTAGGAAAATATTATGCAAATGTCCTCTCTTTTACGATATCCGGGGAATGGTTTACTTTGGAAGACCTCGTAACGAGGGAAAGGAATTCTAAGGAGTTATTGAAGCTTTGTCGAGGATTAGACGACAACAGCAATAAATTAGCGCCTCAAAGCATCCTCGTTATACTCCTTAGACGCCTCCACAGTAGCTCACGGATACGCGGACCATTTGCATTTTGCACATGTATCGCGTCGAGTGAAAGGGTACATTGCTTTGAGAAAGAGATAGTTTTCCTTCAAATCAACTAAGGCACACTCCACTGGAAAGAGTACAATTGCTCCTGATTTTGATGTAGGACCGTCAGTTTTCTTACTTGTGAGTGAAGTATCAGGCATTTATCAGACAGAAATTTAAATTATTATTTGAGTCAAATATTTCTCAGGCGTTGAAAATATACATCTCGAAGATCAAAATTGTGGATCAATCCCTTATTTTCTCCGCTTTTCCATGTTATTAGTAAAAATAATAAATCATACGTTCCATGTAGCATGTTCTAGAATCAGTGGAAATGATTCATTATTCGAATTCAAGGAATGTTGATGTTGTACTCGATGTTGCCTTGAACGAATTTAAAAATCACATGAACTTTTTCAAAGTGATTTTTCGCCACCCACATAACAAATTTCCCCAAGAATTGTCTGTCATGACCCTCTTTCCCAACGGCCCTATTTTTAGCAAAGCTTAGTCCACAGTAATTGTATATTTACAAGTTTTTATGAAGTATACTGTTTTAGGAGAATAAAATATCCCTCTAGGTTTACAACATTTTTATGTGTTGTGTGTCATAGTCCTTCACCACATTACACAAAGAGTTTTCTTCATTTGTGACGAGTACATCAACATTTTTTTCAGATTTTCACCTTTGGTAAAATGGTAATTGTCATAATGGGTCTATTTTGATTCAACACCATGAGAATCTCTCGTTGATAGGCATGGGGGAATTTGGTTGGTGAAATAAACTCTTTTGAGAAAGACACGCTTCAGTATAATGTTAAAAATAAATGACATGCACTCGCCATTCGCCAAAAGGTAGAATGCATGGTCCAATTCAAGCACCACAAACAGAGAAATCAGGAGACCAGACATATTCTACTTCATGATGAAGAAGAACAATTTGTACTTTTTCCACAGAATTTTATTAAAAACAATAAAAGGAAACAAAACACGACTAGTTTCAGAGATTGATACTGTGGAAAAAGTACAAATTGTTCTTCTTAATAATGACGTATTTCCACAAGACATCGCCGGAGACTGTGAATTGTATTCTACTCTAATTGGCATATTGCTTTGACTCCAAAATGTGAAAGTGAGTATATATGATAGGGAAAAACTCACTGTGTTTCAACAGAGAAGGTAAAAATCAAGCTCACAATGAATCCCTGTAATTATTTCACTGCACCAAGAACTCAAATTTAAAGTAGACGCAAAGTTTTAATTACTTGCGAATCAGTGATTAAAAATATGAAGCAGTTTAATTAAAAAATATAGTTTAATATTTTAATAATTCGCCAAAATTTGGTTAAATCAAGTTGTAAGCAGGTACAAGAACAGAGAAAATCATGGCATTTCTATTTATAAAGCCCTGATCACACCCCGAGCCTTATAATAATTACCCTTAATATTCTTAATAATGAGGAAGAACTACTCGTGCACTTCCATTGATTTTATCGTTGCGATATTTCCGTTAGCGAACAAGCATCATAGTTACAGTATAGATTCTCTAATATGTAAGAAAAAGGGGAAAAGAAGAGGAAATTTTGGGAAGAGTGAAGGGTAAGTGTTTAAAGAGTTTGGTGGGAAGAGAAAGAAGAGTTGAGGGGTTGGGAAAAACATGTTTGTTGGTCAAAATCTTATGTATGGGTAATTTACATCATTATCATAATGGGCTTCCACGAAGTAACGCCTTTTCATATTCAGTCTATTAAAAATCCTTCGTTGGAATTTTGACCTCAAATATGAATTTATTTACAGCAAATATGGAAAATATAATACTGGTTTGAATAATGTCACTGTATTACTGTAAAAGTATCACTGAAAAGGCACTTTTTTAATGTTTTTTTAAAATTTAAAATGCTAAACAAAGTATCTGTTTGTACATTAGTATCTAATTGTTTTGCTTTTATTCTTTCTTTTCGTCAATATTTAACTATATATTTCGTTATTAAAAATGTTACCCTCAACTTTACCAATAATTTACAGATGTTTTAATTGTAGTATCTTGCAAGTAAGATACAACTCTCAAATCGAATACTAACACATATTTAATGAAGTGCTCCAGTATTCTAGAACACTCTGGGAATTCCGAGTACTCGTCGATCGAAACACCGGTCTCGGAGGCCTTTCGTTTCCCAGCGAACGCACATTTAATTCGGTCGAGCGAATTCGTTGTAGCGGGAATACGTTTTCGGGGGAAAAATTCGATTTGATTAAAGGGAACGGGGGCAAAGTTGTGCGTCGTCGGCTCAATTATGTGAAGTTAAGCATTCACGGTGCGGACTGCAGCAGAGCGCGGTTGCCTCGAAGACGGAGTTGGAGCTATTGTCGCATTGTTCATCACCATGGAAACTCGAACAGGTGGAAGACGTCGATAAGAAGAGAGGCGGTGGTTCTATCGCTTCCCATTCCACCCCGCTTGTTTTAGAATGGCCCCTCTCTCATCAGACACACAACTTTTCCTTCCTCCGATACTATCATTTTATTGACACCCACCAGACCGACACCCCGGTTTGCCGACTTTTTTTAACCGAAAATATCTGGATAAATATTTCGGGGGTTTTTCAAACGTAGCTTTAATGATTGCTTTTCAGATTGATCATACTCGATTTTGGGAAGAGCCCTTCATTCCGACATTACCCTTACAAACACCCCAATTTTCCGACTTATTTAAACAAAAAAGTTACACTTAAGTATTACGGAATTATTTAAACGCAATTTTAATTAAATAAATATCATCAAGCGTAACTTGTTAGAATTTCATATTAAAAACTTTTAATGATTAAGATAAAAGATGCTGACTGATACCCAATTGTACAAGTTATATCATTTGACTTTACAATTTTAATGATTGCTTTTCCATTTTATCATTCTCGGATCATTCTATAATATGAGAAGATCTTCCCAATTTATATACAGTCTCCTGTTTACTCACATAGACTCAAACACATAGTTCTGCCGACTTTTTTTCTGCCAAAAGATAACCAATGTGCGTTATTTTCTGAAATGTAACAGAATTCTGTTAATTGCTTTACAAGCTTCCATGCAATTTTAACCTCATTATTCTCCGATCAGTCCCGGTTATCGCAGGACCCCTTTATTTGACCTTAGCTCACCGACACCCAATTTTGCCCGCATTTTCCAACGGGAAAGATACCCCAAGATGTATTATTTCATATTCTTTGAATTTATTTTGAGTTATTGTTTAAAACTAGTTTAATTCGTCTTAGAAATTAATAACCATTTTATTAATAAAGATGAAAATATTAAAGATGATGGTTTTATATGTTACCAAATGAAACTTTCATGAAAACACGGAGAAATTAATAAAAACATTGCGTCGAGTTTGCAGCATAATTATAGTATCATTGCAGGTTTCGATAGTGAACAATATCACTGGAAAATTTACTTGTTTACTTGCAGATTTCACACATAAAAAATCGGTAATGGTATTGAATGATATTTGTGGACTTTACAAAATCAGTTTAATATAATAATATGTGAACTAAATATAAACTTTGAAAAGTTTTTTGGAGGATGCTTTTTGAAATTATTTTAAACATCTACAAGTAGTACATGAAATAATAACTCTTTCTGTACTTGATTCTCTTAGTTTCGATCCGTTTTTTGAATAATCGTGTTATAAAATTATGAAATGAGATTTAGGTTAATAATTGTTCTTTATATTTTGCTAGAATAGTTTTTGTTGTAAATATCATAGGAATAATAGTTAATGATAGGTTCCCCAATGTAACTTGATAACGCTACATCGTTTAGTATGGAATTTGTAACATTACGCACAAGCATAATGCAATAACGTCATAAAATGTAACTATATATCCTATCATGAAGCGTGATAATGTTACTACTGCTACGTTATGAATGGAATAATATTTTTTATAATAACATAAGGAAAGCTAAAATATTCGACAATGTGCTCTTGTAGATAAAATTGCCTCGCATAAATCGAAAAAGTATTAAATTTAGGGAGAATAACACTAAAACTACAGCATCAAAGGGTTACTATGCACATGTTTTACTCCATCTACTTATGCTCGCATACAAAATGCACATGCGTTCGTATCGATTTCAATTTGGGTATCCTCAGTTTGGACGATAAAAAGGGAGCCAAAAGGACGCCTTTTCCACGCTGACACGTTTTTTCAAAAGCCCTTTTCTTCGCACAAAAGGTTTTCACGGCCTCTGAAAACGTCTTTCCAGCCAACGATTAAAAGAGGCACTATCCAACTGCTCGGCCGAGTCACTTTTGCCGAGAAAACTAACTTATTACTCGCTCAGGACCTTGAATTCTAGATATCATCATCACACGTTCTATGAATATATCTAGCTTCACGAATTCGTCCGCAGAATACGGTGTTCTGCTAAGCAAAGTACACTCCTGGCCAAAATTAACGCAGCACCTCCCTAGCGATCCTTACGGCCGGTGCTGCGTTAATTTTGGCCAGGACTGTACCTACATATTAAAATTCTTCTAGCATAAAAACTTTTCCACGGAATGTATTAAATAAAGAATGATAACATATACATTCATGAGTGCAAAAGTAGTTGATAAGCATGAAGAATCTATTTTATCATTAAATTATTATGTTATATTCCGATATTTTAAATTTATGAAATTCATCACTGTGTCGTAAAATTTGAATTTACGTAAAAATGTTAAATTGGATTTAAATATTTTTTATTCGGTTTTGATGTCCCTCCTTCTGATGTATTTCATGAGGTACTAGAATATTTTACTTTGATCTAACAATATGAACAACAATAGAACGAAAACGTAAAGCAATGTTGAATTTTTTATTTCATTTAATAAAATTAATAATACTGTTCCCTTTAATCTTGATGGTGATGGACTTTAGTATTTTTTTTTGACGGGACATTCGATTCGTCAGCTTGCATTGAGATAAGGATTTAGAATTTAGAATATATGGTATACAAAATTAAAACCGGAGCTTCGTAGATCCGGCCTCTGATGCGTGAACTATAACAGTAATGACATTACATTTGGGCACATAATGATGCAACCCTTCCAATTTAAGACAGAATAATACATAGAAACGCAATCATACATAGAAACGCATGGGCAAGATTTGTCAGCATCGTCACGTATTGCAGTTTGAGTGAACAGTTGGAGTTGAGGATACATTACGTGATTCGGTTATGTGAACGAATATTGTGGTGCATGACAAGGAGCTTGGAACGAACGGGACAGATAAGGAATGGCAGTGGAATTTCATGGAACTGGGGTCTGATAGAGACCATACACATTCGAAAAGGCCATTTGGAACGAATGCCTTAACAACAGCCATGCTAGAGCCGACTATGTTTAAGTACAGGTCCTCAAAGGTATTCCAATACCAAATGTGATTCAATGCGAAATTAGCCTTCAGCATTTGCAGATGTATTGAAGATTTGAGTATGAGTAAGGGTAATACTAGAAAGTGTTCTTCTTACGAACTCAAATTTCCGGTAAAAACAGCAAATATTTACATGAATTAGAAATCACTGAATGATAGCATGAATATTGTCTCTGATACTTAGAAACTTATAGAAGGATCAAAAATTTGAAATTCACAGCTAGAAATAGACGAAAATGATATCATTTTTTCAAAATTCAAGAAGATTTCTAAAGGAAAGATGTATACCCCAACATTCGGTTACCACTAAAAGGTAGAGCTAACGACTCTATTTGGAGAAGGCTCGATCTCGGTGGGATCTTCCACAAATAAGGTTTGGCTGCGTTAACGGCAACCGAAAATGAGAAAAAATGCTTAAGTCAAAAAATCACTAACCGTCATTTACACTATCCCACCATTAATGTAATGTGCATTATAAGTCAACTAAGAATTCTTAAACCGGCATTCATTTCTTGATTCCGTAATAAAAGCAAATATTTTATATATACAAGTATTTAAAAAGCTGAAAAATATTTTAAGGAGCTTAAATCATATGGAAAAGAAGAATTTCGTACACTGCCACTGAATTTATTGGAGAGACATGTTTTCCTAGTGGACTAGCATCCTCAGGCAACATTTCTTTGCAGAACATCAATACGATACAGAATTAACAATGCAAAAAAATGAAGGTAAGGGGTGAAACAGGTATAGAGAAACAATATTTTTTTATTCCGTCTCAAAAATTTAAAACAAAATTAGTTTTAGAATTGATCTAAATTATTAATAGAGTATAACATTCCAATTCAGCTTCAGCTAATTTCTGTAAATATTATGACAACCTCACCTTTCTTTCTCATGCATTTCTAATTCTTAAAATTTAAATAAATATTTACTGCTATTGAGCAGCATTTTTTAAAACAGAAAAAAACAGTCCATATCTCCGGCTCTACAAATCATTCCATGAACTTTAAATCAGTATTCCAATTAAGCCACCGATGTGAGCAACTATTTCCGGCTTACATTTTTCCACTAGTAGGCTTTTTAACCTTAAGTAATTGCCCTGAAGATAAAATGAACAGAATAGCTGTAATTCATAAATAAATATTCTCTATGAATAAATATTTCTACCTTACGAATAAAGAGGAAAATAATTTTGATAAAATAATTAAGCCAATGTGTACAGAAATGAGCTTTCCTGGTTCTCGGAATGCCAATAAAATGGAATATCCGTTCTTCGAAAACTTTAAATTGTAACGACTGCGTCGTGTTTTCATCAATAAAGAGATTTTTCGCCCATACTTCTGGAGATAAATCGAGACGTAGACGAAATCTAGGCCAAGAGTTTTCGTAGTAATTGGTGATTACTTCATAACGAACGAATGCAATCAATTGCAAGAGCTGTGCTTTGTCAAGAGGTTTTGTCAATTACATTGACTGAGAGCACATTTTCCAATCGCTGAATTGGTCCTCGATTCTTAAGGTGCATATTCTTCTTTCTATAAATGAATCCGTTTCGTGAACGTTATTGCGATAATATTTGAAGTGGAAATGACAAATTTACTCTCCTGACTGAAATTGATTTCAACACCTGACGATGTACTCCTTTTAGGGCGGATGAAACGATGGAATAGTAAGGGATCTCTTCAATTTTCTTTAGGAAATGGAATTGCACTAACCAAAATTTAAAATATTAACCCTAATCACAATATTATGTAACTTGAAAAACAATTCATAAAATATAAGATAAAAAATTAAATCTAACAATAAATATAAAATCAATATGCTCAGGCGTGACTTCTTAAAAAGCCATAATAAATTAAGATACAGAGTAATTGTCCACAGATTTTTTTCCATAATTGTTTTTGCAGAAAAATTTTTCTTTTTTGCCTGAAGATGTAAGAACTTCTTACGAGACCGGTCGCGCAATAAAATCTGTGGAAAATTACTAAGTATCTTAATTTATAAAAATAAACAAAAAACAGATGATATTTTAGATATCTGCGAATTAATGCCATACTCTCAGATACGCAGCATTATCACTATGATAAAATATAAGACTATGATAGGGTAAGGTTGCCTAGTAAGAGATGGGTTCCTAAAATGAGATAGTGGGTTATTTGAAAGTTCGTTTACTTTTCGCAAGTGGTGCTAGTCTCGTTTGGTTACTCATTCGGTCGTGTTCAAACCTGCACCAGTACCCCCAGCAAGCCGGTGATAACACACGCTACCACCCCAACTTTTGGCAAGAGCGTTTCGGAAATAATTCGGTCATCAGTTGCATGGTATGTTAAATCATTACAAATAAGCAGTGATGGCAGGTAATTGAGTAAAAGTACTCGGATTACGGATTGATAAAGTTACTATCAAATGGTAGGAAAAACTTATTGCTAAAAATTTTATCAAAAAATTCAAAGGTTAAGTTGAAATTAAAATTTAAAGAACGGATATTAAAACTAAGCTATTGATGCGACAAGAAACATGTAAATTGGAGTGCTAATTATTTCATTCCAAAGCTCGTGGCAAATTTCCAAAGTAATCTACTTATAAATGTAATCCTTATAATGTAAAAAATACGTTACGTAATTACGTTGGGTTTGTAATGAGTTCGTAATATGAGACACCAGTGGGCTGTTAAAATGAGATATCTCATGTTAGGCACCCCATGTGTTTATATTATTTTACACGTCATCGTTATGTTTATTGTAGATGCCACCAATTAAAAGGAGAACTTGGAGTCATGCCGCGATGATACGTGCCGTAAATGCTGTTAGGTGTAAAAAATGGGATATTTAAAAGCGTCGAAAGAATATGGCTTTCCAAAAGGGACCCTGGAACGTTATGTCAAGAAAGAAGGTGAACCTATCTCTTTAGTTAATACACGTTTAGGCAGACGCCCTGCATTGTCCGAGGCCTTTGAAATTGACCTAAATAACTACTGTATAGAAATGGACAAACGGTTTTATGGCTTACGTTTAAATAATATAAAATACATTGCATTTCTGTTGGCTATTAAAAACAATATTAAACATCCATTTAGTTTATCAAACGTTTCCGCTTGTAAAAAATGGTTACGATTCTTTATTCACACAAAAAATCCGGTCAATTGTTATTCTTACAAATAATTAAGACTGTTTGCTACTCCAGCGTTGACATAAATCAACAAAAGTATTTTCATTAATTGAATTCCTTATTTAAATGTATTCAAACGTGGAGGTCCCTAAAATGAGACATATCTCAATTCAGAAACCTCAGGTATCTCAAGTTAGGATACCCTCATTCGTAGATAGAAAAAAATTTTATTTCGTCATATCATTTATATTAAGGAATCGAGGCGGTGTGTACTTAACTATTTACAGAGTTAAATTGTGCATTAAATCTTATTTATTATCAGGTCATATTACCATCTTAGCTCTGATATTTTTCGAGAAACACCCAAAAAACAAAATGGTATCTCATATATGGTACCCTTACCCTACTGCAACCAATTGTGCCGCGCCACATCGGTTGGCTAGTACTGGAGGTTAGAGTCAGTTTAGGCGCTAATTCACGCTAACTTCATATGTTCTCTTCCCCGATCTCCAATCCCTTGAGCCAGGTTAAACAACTTACTTGAGACGCATCTCATTATCTGCGGTTAAGTACACACCGCCTTTTTGAGACCCGAAAACGATCGAAGTGAGCTCTCGGAACCAACTGAGCGCATTACATTTGAGTAATGCCGCATTAACTCCTCTTGGATTCGTTCTGTTCCTCGGAACTCGTCTCTAAAACGACCCAGACAATCTCCAAACGTAACCCTTTTGCCTCAAAAACTTCGATAGAGAAATTCACAGATTTGGGTAATGTCGTATGAAATTTCGCGGAAAACTCAAAAAAAGGATTAAGCATTTTCCTGCTGTAAATACACGACCTATTTCTGCGAGTGGCCAATATTTGTCTATGTCTATGTAAGAACCCTGCAAGCCGCCTTTCGGCGTGTGGCAGGGGGTGCAAGCACCTTGACTCTATTTCCTAAACGGTCGTTTACCCGTATACTTCGCGGAAAAAATGAATTTTTGAAACGATTCGTTTGAGCATCTATTTCCGTAATCTTTCTGGCAGTATCAGAACGGCCCATATAACATGGGGGTCACATTATATCGGTTACATCATCTGAGAACGTAATTTCTCTGAACTTATTTAATAAATTTATCCTTTTAATTTTTCTCCTTACTTCTAACGATTCCCATCCCGCTTCCTGTAACATCTGAGTGACACTCGCTGTTTTATCGCAGCAATTCTTTACAAATCGTATCGCCTTTCGTTGTACTTGTTCTAAATCCCGAATATGACATTTCTCGGCGGGATTCCATACACTACATGCATACTCAAGGTGAGGCCAAATTAACGCTAATAACTATTTAAAGAACTATTTCCAGATAATGCTAAAATTAAAGTTAACTTCATAGTAGCATCAGGCATAGGGGATGGGGGATATAATAAGGTATTTAATTCACATTAATTACCTAAGGAAAACTAAATTTATTAGATCGCCATCACATTGTAATCTAAATATATGTATATTCTTCACCAAAGAAAAGTAGAAGTGTTGTGGTTAAATGTACTTCGGTAGCTTATGTCTTTCCACCCGTAAGCTCCCACTGGGAATCGAATCCGGGATCCCATTCACTAAAGCCGAATGCACTGCCCACATGGCTATCCGGGAGCCCCAGTAAAATAACTAAATGAATTTGAAAAACCTCTTAGCTGTAGAAAAATTATTTTAGGTTTTCCTGACTCTTCTTCCACTTGGTAATTTAATACAATTATATTTACAGTGTGCTTTCTCGTGTAATTCTGATAAAAAAAGAAATAAGATTTGAGAGAAATATATAGTATTTCCAATACCTATATAATATCTAGTTATATAATATTGCTCTCCTAAATCATAAAACAAAGATTTTATAAGCGCATTATCTTTTCTTCTTCGAAGGGTCTGGAAGACAAAAAATAGAGCCTGGACAGTTACTTCGACTTTTTGCTCTTTCGACTCCTTCTCCCAAAAATAAAAATGCGCAGACAAAATTTCCGTTCGTCGAAATTTTTTCTCTTCCGATTCCTTTTCTAACGTCAAAAATATCATCCAAGCGAGTCTCTTTCTTATTGTTTCTTCTGAAGATCATGCACCAGAACTCAAAATCCCATTCGTTGCAATGTTAGCCTTTCCAATCCCACTTCGGTAAACTATTTACGTATTAGTTTTAAACTCCATTGATAAGGGATTAAAAAATAATGATAGTACTAAAGAGATGGGGGAACGATTACTAGGAGCAGCTGGTTTCAACTAAAATGTAATCCTAAGATCTGATTTTATGTGATTTGGAGCGTGCACACGTTTGCTACCAAAATTTCAGAAAAATTAGCAAAAAAATAATACGGTTGGTCGAAAAGGCTAGACGCTGGAAGAGCCCAAAAACATAATGAAAAGAGGTGAAGTATGGAGGAAAGAAACTCGGATATAAGTGTTAAGTAAATAACAGTAGGATGGACTTCATTTAACTCATTTCGTATAGATGTATCCATGAAGAAAGAATTTAACTAGCCGGGAAGTAAAATTACGTAGGATGGAAGAAGTACAAGAGATATTAAATGAAGAATTAACCAAGCAAAACTAACATTCATTAAAAAAAACTCTACCAACATCATAAAGCATTAGTTTGGAGACAAGGAAAACTTTTTGAAGACCTACGTTTGGAGTGTTGCGCTACATGGAAGTGAATCGTGGACTATTGAGGAAAGTGAAATGAAAAGACTGCTATCCTTGAAAGGATGATGTCACACGTGAATGTTGAAAGTAAGCTGGACGGGAATGAAAACAAATAATGAAATCTTTGAAAAAGTTCAAGAAGAAGAAAGAAGTATAATAAGAATCATCAAAGAAAGGATAGTTAAATTTATTGGACATTTACTGCGACACGATAGTCAAGTTAAAAGAATAATGGAAGGAAAATTTGAGGCTTAAAAATTGCAGAGGAAGACCCCGACTAGACTATGTGAGCCAAATCATGAAAGATATGCAATGCCGAACATACTATGAACGGAGACGGAAAGCTGAGAAAAGGGATGAATGGAGTGCCAACCAATTCAAGGGTTGAAACAGGTTGCACCCAGTAAGCTCCCTTTGGGTGTGTGGCAGGGGGTGCATATAACACGACTCAACGTCCCTAACCAATTACTTTCGCATATTAGTCACGGAAAAAATGAATAATTGGGGAAAACAGTTCTATTATCCATTTCTATTACTTCCGTCGCAATAAATGACTAACCCATGAAAAATGGAGGATATAAACATCAGTTGCTCTTCCGTGAACTTACTTTTACCGAATATATTTATTAATTTAAGTAAATTAATTCTTTTTTTGAATCTACTTTCTAATGATTCCATCTTGAGTTCTAACAAATCTAGTTTAAATGTCTCTGTGTTTTTGCAGCCGTTATATCCGAAACGGATCGCTATATGATTCACGAATATTCACTTTCCGCCAGCGTCCAATTCACCGGATGGATAATGGATGGACTAACTCAAAGTAACGTCGTTCGCGGACCTTCTTTGCTCCTACCGTCTATTCTCTTGGCGAAACCGAGTTTCTTAGGTGCCCCTTCAAATATGATACGGATATAGATACCCCATATTAAGTTATTTTTGAGGTATACGCCAAGATATTTCACTGACTCAACTGTTTCTAAGTTTATCCCTCAGAAGCTTTAAGAATACTCAATAGTAATATATTTTTTATTTAAAAAATTAACTGTTAGAGATTATTACTAAACTTAATTGACATAATTAATATTAAACTTCAATGATTAAATCGTTTTCTTACGTTATCAAAAGTGTTTTAATGATTATATGGAACTTATTGAATTGACTTGTAAATTTAACTGATACAAGTGAGGTGATTTTCAGTTCCCCCGATTTCACCCCTCTGTATGGGCCTTGACTACCTGCACTCGCGTACAGCGATACAGCTTACAGAGGGGCGACCCCACTTACAATTAGGACGGAATGACGATAGACAAGACTCATTTGTGAGTTGTCGAGTAGCGACTAGAAGAGATATCCCAACCGACCGTTTGAAACAACAAGCCTCCTTTGAAAAAGCTCTTTCATGAGTGCAATTAATTGGTTACCAGACACTTTTAGATTCATTATCAACCTGCTCATTACGCAAATGTTCTCCTTGTGTTATTTGACGATTGCGGACGGCGGGCTTCAATTGAAGTAAAGACAAATCAAATACAATTACATAAAAGTATTTCATATTAGCATGTTCTCTAGTACTTCATTTATAACTCTGTAGCATTAGTACAGGTGGACTATTCCTAAATTGTTCCGAACCATCCCTTCAAACCCCTTGAGGGAATGGTTGTTAAATGGGTCTTCCTCGTTAGCATAGACGTAATAATTACTGAAGGAAGTAGCCTGGCCTGCTAGTTATAGCTAGAAATGAGCTAATATGGAAATACAAACATAAAACCATCAACCATAATTTACCTGAACGAAGTCTTCTGCAACTCTCTGCATCAGCTGGAAGTTCCTCCTCCACGGTTGCCGAGTGGTAGCAAACGCCGAAAGAACTTCGGAAGAGCCACGAGAGTGGGTAGGCAAAGGAGTCCAGTATTAACCGGATTGGGGTATATTGGGCTCTTGCACTCTCCGAATAATGGCTTTACCGGGCGAAAAGTTAAATATGTATATCGGGGTAATTTATTGCGGTAATATGGGGAGATTTGTGGTAAGCACACACGTGGTTATTGAAAATACTCGCACAAAGGACTTGACTTTGATTTTATTTAACCTGAGTGAGAGGTAGTCGAACGGCTCCCTCTTCCCCCCCCCCCAGGGCTCTCAAGCAAGTACAATAAAGAAATAAATAAACAACATATAGAATAAATACAACAAATATAGGGAAAACATGGGTAAATAAATGAAGAAATTAAAACATTGAAGAGAAACGGAAACGATAAGTGCCTCGCGATGGCTCTCCGTTTACTGAGAAAACGAGCAGAAACACAAGACAAAAGACGCTAGAGCCAAAACTATGGCCGATTGTGGGCAAACCGCGTTCGCGTCGAAAATGTCCATCGCACCAACTGCTCAAAGCAAGACTCACCGCCGACGAGGTCAGTGAACGGGAAGGAAGGCGACCGCAACCGGCGTGCTCGTCAAATCCGATGATGCTTACCACTTGTCGCATTGGGAGATTCTTAACCAGTGCTGCAACACCGACTGTTATGGGGAGAAGCCTTGAAGAAAGAAATACGAGCTTTTCAGGCAAATACATATCGTATATTACATCGTTGAGAAAACTAACGGGTACATGGGTGGTTTCTCTTACAAATTTTGGATTTAATTAACTTAATATCCTCGAAAACTATTTTCAATATTATATTATATAATAGTTATATTGATAACTCCCATCCAAACATATAATTCTTTGCTAAAAATTATGGAAATCGTATCTTAGAGAAATATAAAAGAGAAATAAAAGAAATAAATGCTGATCTTGTGATGATTTAGAGGCTGAAAAAAATTCTAATAGCAGTCTTTGTCACAGCTCCGAAACGTACAGCTACTGATTTACGAAAGCAACTATAAGTGTTTTTCAGAAGGTCAATGACCACGGTCTTTCCATTATTTCCAAAAACGAGAAATTATGAAGAGCGGAACGCTGACAAAGACTACTACTGGAGATTATTAAAACATATAATTCATTTAAAGCCATGTAGTAAATGTATTTCCTTGCTTATAATGCTTGTATTGACTTAAAACAATAATTAATGTAATAATTGAAGTTCATTTATACTAATTGTATCCGATATCATTAGAGTATATATAAGGAGAGTAGGTCTTTGTGTTTTTTTCCCTTCTGAACTAAAACGAGAACGAGGAAACATTTTGAAGGTAAAATGGTTTTCTTTAGCTGAAGTCCTTGTTAGTCACTTCCTTACAGTCTTTTTTATGAACAGCTTACTGTTTATGTAGAAAAATATACATCCATATATATATATATATATATATATATATATATATATATATACGAGTAAAATGTAGCTTGCATACTGCAAGCAGATCGGCAATACTAATTTCATATCGGCATCACATCAGGACGGTCCTCATAAGAAAAAAAAAGGGATTTAATTTTTTCTTAAAATTCGCTGAAATTTCATCGTCTGGCATCAAACCCGGGCCTTACTGCAAAACCTACCATGAAACACAATAGAAGATCACCATCTCTAACTACGTGTGAAAATTCAAGCAGAAATATTGGCTACAACTGCCTCAAAAGACGCTCTAATGTTCACGAATGTAAACGGCTCTCGGGACTCGAACCAAGGACGATCTTGGAAATTTAAAAAACGTTACTGAAAGTTATTAATCATCTCAATCTATATGCCAAATTTCAAGTTTCTATAATATAGAGAAAGGTTTCAAAATAATTCCTAAAAATCGGATCAACATCTGATTGCAGAGACACCTGGTGTCGAACCCAGGACACATTGATAGCTATGAATGCATAGTTTGATTTGTTAAGACTGGTTCTTCTATCATGCTAAGTTTTAAGTCGATATCGTGCAGGGAAGTACCTAAAATTTGTTTCCGTTATCTCCGTAAGAAATGCATTGAGGAATGTTAATGGCCCTCTGGGATCGAACCAAGGACCATCAGCGAATATGTAAAATTTGATTATGACATATATTTATAATATTTAACTCCATGTCGAATTTCAAGTTTCCATGCCAACGGGAAGCGGTCCAAAAAAATTCCTTAATATCGCCACAATGCATTTTAAACGGCCGATTTTTGCCCCGACCTAGCATCGAACCCAGGATATTTTTCGTAAAACTAAATTATGGTTTCGATAGATCATGACCACATATATAGCCTCCTTGAGTTTTGATTCTCTACCTATCCGGAAAGTATTTTTTTTTTATTGTCGAAAATCTAAGCAATGCATTTAAACGGGAAAAATCGGGACTTTGGGGCCCTCTGGAATCGAACCTATGACACTGAGGATCAAAGTCGCTTTTTTCCTAGGGGTTTCACGTTATGGCCAATACGTCATAAAAATTTCAAGGCAATGACCCTTGTAGTTTAGCCTGTGAATTTGTATCCTATATATATAGCTATATAGCTATATAGCTATATGGCTATACGAGTAAAATGTAGCTTGCATACTGCAAGCAGATTGGCAATACAAATTCCATATCGGCATCATATCGGGACGGTCATCAAAAGAAAAAAAAAAGGATTGAATTTTTTTTTTAAATTCACTGAAATTCGATCGTCTGGCATCGAACCCGGGTTTTACTGGTAAACCTACTATGAAACACAATAGAAGATCACCATCTGTAACTATGTGTGAAAATTCAAGCAGACATATTGGCTACAACTGCCTCAAAAGACGTTCTAATTTTCACGAATGTAAATGGCTCTCGGGACTCGAACCAAGGACGATCTTGGAAATCTAAAAGATGATTCTGAAAGTTATTTATAATATCTATCTATATGCCGAGTTTCAAGTTTCTATATTTTTGGAAAGGTTTCAAAATAATTCCTAAAAATCGGATCAACTTTTGATTGCAGAGACACCTGGTGTCGAACCCAGGAAATATAGTAAGCTGTAAATGCACAGTTTGATTTGTAAGGACTTGCTTCTCTATCATGCAAAGTTTGAAGTCGATAGCATGCCGGAAAGTACCTAAATTTTGTTTCCGTTATCTCCGTAAGAAATGCATTGAGAAGTGCAAATGGCCCTCTGGGATCGAACCAAGGACCATCAGCGAACATGTAAAATTTGATTACGAAATATATTCATGATATCTATTTACGTGCCGAGTTTCAAGTATCCACTTTATCGGGAATGGATCCAAAAAAAAACTTCAAAATCGACGCAATGCATTTTAAACGGCCGATTTTTGCCACGACCTTGCATCGAACCATGAACCATATTTGGCAATGTCTTTCTGATTTTCGTTAGATAAGCACGGCTTCTAACGATCCCTTGAATTTCAACTCTCTACTTTTCCGGAAAGTGCTCCAAAAAATTTTCAAAAATCCCCACCATGTATTCTTATGGAGAAAATCGCGACTTTGGGTCCCTCTGGAATCGATCCCATGACACTGAGGATCAAAATCGCAATTTTTCTGGCGGTTACACGGTATGGCCAATACGCCGTAAAAATTTCAAGTCAATCACGCTTGTGGTTTAGGCTGTGAATTAGTATCCTATCTATCTATCTATCTATATAGGTATACGAGTAAAATGTAGCTTGCATACTGCAAGCAGATCGACAACACTATTATCATGTGGGCATCATATCGGGACGGCCATCAAAAGAAAAAAATCTGATGTGGCCAGCACATGACTTTCTCCATATATAAGATGTAAATATTTATCTACGACAGTAATTTCGAACTCTATATTCCATCTAAACTTTGAAGATGAGTGATTAATTTATATATATTATTATCTTTTACGTCACAAACATTATAAATAATGTTTTTCAGGACATGTTCGATGAAAAACGATGAAGTGGCTTTTCGCCCCAGCACCCAGAGCGCCCACAACGTACATAATCAGCAACTTCCGGTTTATCAGTATTTCACAAATAACTCCTACACAATCCGTGATACAAAAATATGTTTCATACAAAAGTCATAGTATATTACATTTTCTAAAACTTTTATTTCTAATACTATATACCTAAATATCATATTTATGGAGATATTTTGAAAACCGGAAATGAGCTCTGAAGAATGAAGCTCGACTTCCGGTTAACCGATTTACTCCAAAATCTAATCAACTCTAAACACACAAACCAAAATACTACATATAAAATTTGGTGTTGATCCAACAAACAATTTTCATGTTAGAGCGCCCACAAAGTACATAATCAGATACTTCCGGTTTATCGGTATTTCACGAATAACTCCTAATCAAGCGGTGATACAAAAATATATTAAATACAAAAGTTATAGTCAATTTCATTATCTAAAACTTTTATAAGTAGTACAATATACGTATATATCATATTTATTGAGATATTTTGAAAACCGGAAATGAGCTTTATTGAATAAAGCTCGACTTCCGGTTGACCGATTTACTCCAAAAACTAATCAACTCTGACAGCACACACGCCACTACTATATATGAAGTTTGGTATTGATACGACTAATAGTTTTCATGTAAGAGTGCCCACTATCACACACACACATACACACACACACACACACACACACACACACACACATACACACAGACATCATTCCGAAAATGGTCAAAACGTGTTCTAGGGACCCCAAAACATGTATTTCCGTTGAAATCTCGAAGTCGAATTTTTTCATGAAAACAATACTTTCTCTATACTTCGTATATGGAGAAAGTAAAAATGGATTGAAATTTTTCTTAAAATTCGCTGAAATTCCATCGTCTGGCATCGAACCCGGGTCTTTACTGAGAACTTACTATGCAGCACAATAGAACATCACCATTTCTAACTATGTGTGAAAATTCAAGCAGAAATATGGGCTACAACTGCCTCAAAAGACGTTCTAATTTTCACGAATGTAAATGGCTCTCGGGATTCGAACCAAGGAAGATCTTGGAAATCTAAAAAATGTTTCTGAAAGTTATTTATGATCTTTATCTATATGCCGAATTTGAAGTTTCTATATTATTGGCAAAGGTTTCAAAATAATTCCTAAAAATCGGATTAACTTCTGATTGCAGAGACACTTGGTGTCGAACCCAGGACACATTGATAGCTGTGAAAGCACTGTTTGATTTGTATGGACTTGATCTTTCTATATGCAAAGTTTGAAGTCGATATCGTCCCGGGAAGTACCTAAAATTTGTTTCCGTTATCTCCGTAAGAAATGCATTGAGGAGTTTAATGTCCCTCTGGGATCGAACCAGGGACCATCAGTGAATATATAAAATTCGATTATGATATATTTGTATGGTATCTAACCTCATACCGAATTTCAAGTTTCTATGCCATCGGAAAAGGGTCCAAAAAAAATCTTAAAAATCGCCACAATGCATTTTAAACGGCCGATTTTTGCCGTGACCTAGCATCGAACCAAGTATAATATTAGTAGATGTCTTTATGGTTTCCTTTAGATATGCACGGCATCTAGCGATCCCTTGAATTTCAACTCTCTCCTTTCCCGGGAAGTGCCTCAAAAAAATTTTCGAATATCCCTGCCATGTATTCTTATGGAGAAA
Source organism: Sympetrum striolatum (assembly GCA_947579665.1). NCBI lineage: Eukaryota > Metazoa > Arthropoda > Insecta > Odonata > Libellulidae > Sympetrum > Sympetrum striolatum. Next base: position 97,997,736 of record OX388347.1, on the reverse strand, counting down.
ATCGCGACTTTGGGGCCTTCTGGAATCGAACCCATGACCCCGAGGTTCAATGTGGGCTTTTTCCTGGAGGTTACACGTTATGGCCAATATGTCGTAAAAATTTCAAGTCAATGACGCTTGTGGTTTATCCTGTGAATTTGTATCCTATCTATATACCTAAATAGCTATATAGCTATACGAGTAAAATGTAGCTTGCATACTGCAAGCAGATCGGCAATACTAATTTCATATCGGCATCATATCGGAACGCTCCTCAAAAGAAAAAAAAAAGGATTGAAATTTTTCTTAAAATTCGCTTAAATTTCATCGTCTGGCATCGAACCCGGGTCTTACTGGTGAACTAACTATGCAGCACAATAGAAGATCATCATCTCTAACCATGTGTGAAAATTCAAGCAGAAATATTGGCTACAACTGCCTCAAAAGACATTCTAATTATCACGAATGTAAATGGCTCTCTGGATTCGAGCCAAGGACGATCTTGGTAATCTAAAAGATATTTCTGAAAGTTATTTATGATTTCTATCTATATGCAGAATTTCAAATTTCTATATTATTGGTAAAGGTTTCCAAATAATTCCTAAAAATCGGATCAACTTCTGATTGCAGAGACACCTGGTGTCGAACCCAGGACTTATTGTAAGCTGTGAGTACACAGTTTGATTTGTAAAGACTTGCTCTTGTATCTTGCAAAGTTTGAAGTCGATAGCATGCCGGGAAGTACCTTAATTTTGTTTCCGTTATCTCCGTAAGGAATACATTGAGAAGTGCAAATGGTCCTCTGGGATCGAACCAAGGACCATCAGCGAACATGAAAAATTTGATTACGAAATATATTTATGATATCTATCGACGTGCCGAGTTTCAAGTATCCATGTTATCGGGAAAGGACCCAAAAAAATTTTTCAAAATCGCCGCAATGCATTTTAAACGGCTGATTTTTGCCCCGACCTAGCATCGAACCATGGACCATATTCGGCGATGTCATTCTGATTTACGTTGGATTTGCACGGCTTCTAGCGATCCCTTGAATTTCAACTCTCTACTTTTCCGGGAAGTGCCTCAAAAAAATTTTCGAAAATCCCCGCCATGTATTCTTATGGAGAAAATCGCGACTTTGGGGCCCTCTGGAATCGAACCTATGACACTGAGGATCAAAATCGCTTTTTTCCTGGAGGTTACACGTCATGGCCATAACGTGGTAAAAATTTCAAGTCGGTGGCACTTGTGGTTTAGGCTGTGAATTAGTATCCTATCTATCTATCTAGGTATATACATGAATGAATCCGGAGAAGCATCTATATATAATAGATATATGAATGAATCCGGAGAAGCATCTATATATAATAGATACATGAATGAATCCGGAGAAGCATCTATATATAATAGATAATAGATTATGAATGAATCCGGAGAAGCATCTATATATAATAGATATACATACTAGCAGAAGTACGCGTTGATTCTCAACAAGGATATATAATTTCATAAATACCAGTGTAATAACCTTGATCGTAACAAATGCTTCATAATTGTTGGTAAATAGCGAATACCAGACTTTCCAAGAAATGTAAGTTACAATTAAGTCTACAAAGCCGCTCCAACTCAATATTCGTTCTCATATACTTTGAATGAAAAATTTCTTCCACTGAGAATATATAAGTATACTCTAAGATCACATCAGGATAAGCAGTACCACGTTTAAAGTAACATTTTCATAAAGTCACAAGGGGACAACTGAATCAAACATTAAACATAAATTGCAGAAATAAATTATACATCACTCGAAATAGAAATAAATAAATTATATATTATATGCCCGTTGAATCTCAACAGGAGAAGGAAGTACTGTTAAATACAAACATTAATACAAAAGCTCCAAACGATAAACCAAATACTAATTACCAACTACTTCAAACTGTCCACTATAAGTAAATGAAGTCGTGTGAATGTGTATATTTATGCATGTAAATGACCATTATTTTCATAGAATAACCATGCCTTAGTTTAAAATTCCGGCAGCGAAGCATACGTTGCAAATGAAGTGGGTTCACTCTGTGGTGCAAAGTACCAAGTGAGACCACCTGACATAAAAAAACCCTACTAAACAAATGCTTCAAACTGTCAGTCCGTAAGTGAATGAGACCGTATGAATGTGTTTATATGTATTAAAATAATCAAGACTTTCTTAGAGTAGCCCCGCCTTGGATTAAAAATGCGACAGCGATGCATGCGAAACAAAAGAAAAGGGGTATCCATCATATAAAATTCCTTCTCTAGATTCATTCATATCTATTATATTTAGACGCTTCTCCGGATTCATTCATATAGATAGATAGGATACCAATTCACAGGCTAAACCACAGGCGTCATTTACTTGAAATTTCTTCCCTGGAAGATTGCATCGAAATTCAATCCATAGTTCACAGACAATAACTCCCCCCTTTTTACTGATATGCTTCAATACGCCTGGTTCACCTCAAAATTAACAGACAACCAAAAAATTTTTAGGAATGTTAAGGAAGTTTGCTTTTCAATAGAACTGCTCAAAACTCCTTGTATATGTCAGCAGCCATCATTTATTTGTTGCTCAAATTACCGAAAGATCTTTTGCTTCGAATGCTTTTATGTTAATTATCATTTTGGTGCTTGCGAATAATTAAAAAATCGGATTATGAATTAATATAACTACAAATATAATTTCTATTCTTAGTGACTTCATTATTCTCCCATACACAATATTTCCGATCATGCACATTCTTACGATGTATGATGATATTTGCACGATTATCAATATAATATTAAATAAAATACAAAATAAAAAGAATATAAAACAAAATTTGTGAAAAAAAAATAAAAAAATATAGTCTAACAGGGATTCGAACGGGCAACCTGTTCATTACCAGTCCGAAATGCTACCACATCAGCATCACTTTGTATGAGGCGTGAATTTAAATATATATAAATCGCCTTAGTTGTTTACTACATGGAAATCTAGATAAAAGTTTCGTATATTTTATCAAAATTCTCGCAATTTCGAATCGCAAACGATATTTTTCGACCAGATTAAGAATCTTTATTCTATTTTTTTTCTTTTGATGCTAGTTTCGACTTCCTACAACTGTTTTTTTTCTAATTTAGTTTTGCAAAAGAAATAAACCGCACAACGAAAAAATGAACTTTACGCTTATCTCTTATGGAAACGTTTTCTTCCGTTTGTGTTCGAACCGTGGACCTTAGGGAAATAAAAAGTAGCCTATACTCTGCGTGGGGTCGACTTTTAATAATATAGAAAATTGCAAAGTTTTGCGACTCTCGGTTCTCGAGTTTTTAGCGAACATACACACTCACACTCTGTTTTATAATATACTAGCAGAAGTGCCCGTTGATTCTCAACGGGGAAGTCCCAATTAATAATTACTCTTGGTACAGTCTTGATCGTAACACTTGCCTCATAACTTTAGGTGGATGGCTGATTCCAGGCTATAATATATTCCAAACCAATTAACAAAGCAAATAAAATTATAATTATGTCTACAATGTCAACTAAAGATTTAATCTCATATTCTTTAAATGAACACTTTCTTCGATGATGAAAAAAATAATTTAAAGATTATAAAATATATTCGATGATCACATTAGGATAAGCAGCACCACTTAGACATTTTCTGAAAGGGAAAAATGGTTCTCGGAAACGATAATTAAACTCAAATAACAGAAATATATTCTAATAGGCCCTAACGTGAAACCCCCAGAAAAAAGGTGACTTTGAACGTCAGTGTCATGGGTTCGATGCCAGAAGGTTACAATATCCCGATTTTTTCCACTTAAATGATGTTCGGAAATTTCTAAAAAATACCTCCCGGATAGGTAGAGAATCAAAATTCAAGGAGCTCACAGATATGGACATTATCTATCGAAACCATAAATTGCTTTAATAGAAAATATCCTGGGTTCGATGCGAGGACGATGCAAACATCTCCAATTAAAAATACATGGGGTATTTTTTAATATTTTTGGTGCATTTATTGAAACGATAGGAAGTTCTCTCTTACCTGGAAGATGTATATTAAGTCACGGTTTAAGAAAACAATTTTAATAAAACCATAGACTTCCTGGTCTCGATGCCAGAGCACATTAATATTTCTCACATAAGGAATATATGTGAAAAGCAGAACGTCGTTTTAGGCAGTTGCAGCCAATATGTCTGCTTGAATTTTCACATATAATACGCTGTAAAAATTTCATATCATTGACGTTTGTGGTTTAGCCTGTGAATTAGTATCCTATCTGGGTATCTATATACGAGTGAAAGTTGCTTGCATATTGCAAGAATATGAAATGTATTTATAATCTTCATTCACATTGCACGTTTTGAGTTTCAATGTCATTGGGAAGAGATTAAAATATTTTTTTAAATCTTAGCAATTTCTAATTTTGTAGACGCCTGGTGTCGAACCCAGGACTTATTAGCGGATGCAAATGGGCTATTATAACTTGATAGGACCTGATCTTCGTAAATGCTAAGTTCGAAGTCCATATCATACCGGGAAGGTCCTGAAATAAGACTCCATTATCCCCGTCTGAAATGCATTGGGCAATGTAAATGGCTTTCTGGAATCGAACCAAGGACGATCAAGGAATCTTAAAACACATATTTGAGATGTATCTATGATATTTATTTATATGACAAGTTTTCAGTTTTTATATTATCGGGAAGAGGTTCAAAAGATTCTTAAACATCGTAACAATTATTAATTTTAGAGATCCCTGAACCCAGGACTTATTGTTAGCTGTGAATAGACCGAAAGACTTATTAAGACTTGATTTTATTTGATGCAAAGTTTGAAGTCGATATCATGCCGGGAAGTAATTAAAATTTGTTTCTGTTATCTTCATAAGAAATGCATAAGGACATCCAGTAGAACGGAACTCTAATTTTCCCTCGCATTCTTTTCCCGCTCTCTATTTTTCCCGCGCTCTAGTTTTCCCGCCTTCTAGTTTTCCCACCTCTAGTTTTCCCGCCTTCTAGTTTTCCCGCCATCTAGTTTTCCCGCCTCTGGTTTTCCCGCCTCTAGTTTTCCCGCCTTCTAGTTTTCCCGCCTTCTAGTTTTCCCGCCTCTGGTTTTCCCGCCTCTAGTTTTCCCGCCATCTAGTTTTTCCGCCTTCTAGTTTTCCCGCCTCTAGTTTTCCCGCCTTCTAGTTTTCCCGCCTTCTAGTTTTCCCGCCTCTAGTTTTCCCGCCTTCTAGTTTTCCCGCCTTCTAGTTTTCCCGCGCTCTATTTTCCCGCGGCTCCTGCGAGCAATTGGAAGTTTAGTTCTGGCGTTTAATGCGTTTGATGAAACGCTGAGCAAATATTGCGCGGTAGTAAATTCGGCGAAAAATTTCAGCGCGCATTTCTGCACTTACATGTAGCATCGAAATGTCAGATTCTGAACTTGGAGATACATGTCGTCCAAACACATTTACTACATTTAATGCCTGATCCCATCCTTATTACCGTTGATTACATCTCTACCACTATTCTGCACTTTAAAGCGTTGCTCTGTTTGGCTCACTGCGAAGAACTTCAGTGAGTTGTGGTTGGAAATAACAGGTTAATTAATATCCAAAGTAATACGTTAGTTTCCTTAAATGTGCATCATTCACTCCATATCCATAAAAAAAGGTGTGATGCTCTGACATCTTTTCCTATCAGCTAAGAAAAACCGCATATTCAGGTAATTTTACGATTATATTTAACGCTAGCATAAGTGCTCGTTGATTCTCAACGGGGAAATCACAATTGATTATTACAACGTATATAAAATATATTTACAGTCTCTATCCACTTGCCGAATTTCAAGTTTCTATTTTATCGGGAAGTGATTCAAAATAAATCTTAAAAATCGCGATGTAAATAAAACGGGAGAATATTTTCCATTACCTAGCGTCGAACCAAGGATAATCTTCGATGATGTCTTAATGGTTTTTGTCGGACACGCATGGCCTCCAGCGATACCTCGAATTTCAACTCTGTACTTAGCCAGAAAGTGCCTCAAAAAAATTTCGAAAATCCCCGCCATGTATCTTTATGGAGAAAATCATGACCTTGGGGCCTTCTGGAATCGAACCCATGACACTGAGGTTCAAAGTCGCCTTTTTTCTGGAGGTTACACGTTATGATCACCACGTCACAAATATTTCAAGTCAGTGGTACTTGGGGAACATGGGTAGAATTTCGATCCCCTATATATAGGTATATCCGGAGAAACGTCTATATATATATAATAGATAGATATGAATGAATCCGGAGAGGGTATTATATATAATAGATATCTTACAGCATTAATTGTATCTGGGCATTCATTTTCCATGTCTTCTTATGGAATTACGCATGAGCTCGAAATCAACAATCGCCTTGATCGTCAGGGGGATGGGTTGCTTACGACCTCAAAATTTCGATAAAATGTTCACGTACTTTATCTAATTGTGCACAATTTTGAATCGAAAACGATATTCCACGACCAAAAAAGGATTTTTATTCTATTCTCCTTCTTTTGGTGCTATATTCGACTTTCTAGGATCATTATTTCTAATTTAATTTTGAAAAAGAAATGAATCCTGCTACAGAAAACTGACCTCTACGTGTATTTCTTATGGAAACGTTTTGACCCGTCTGGGTTCAAACCGTGGAGCTTATGGAAATAAAAAGTAGCCTATACTCTGCGCGGGGTCGACTTTTAATAATGTAGAAAATTTCAAAGTTGTGCGACTCTCGGTTCTTGAGTTTTTAGCGAACATACACACACACCCACACTCTGTTTTATATAATAGACTAGCAGAAGTACCCGTTGATTCTCAACGGGGATATTTAATTTCATAAATATCTGTGTAATAACCTTGATCGTAACAAATTCTTCATAAATGTTGGTAAATAGCGAATACCAGACTTTCAAAACCAATATAATATATCAAGAAATGTAAGTTACAATTAAGTCTACAAATCCACTCTAACTCAATATTCAATTTAACGCAGGTTGATGATCTTTTCCGTGACAATGTGTCAAAATGTATCTACATATGAAAGTGAGGCTTACTTTAGCTTCTTCTCCCTTGGCTTACATCTTCTTTATATCTAAAGGCAGGTTCTAGAATCTGAATGAGCTTTTCGGTAACAATGTATCTACGTATGAAAAGAGGCATACATAATAGCTTCTTACCCTCTGACTTTTATCTCCTAAAGGAGTATTTTTCTTCTTTCTACGCCGACTGAAGACGCAAACTTTCGACTGGTCATCATTGAGAGGATATCGTCAGTAACTGAATAAGTGTAATTCCGAGAATGGACAAAGACGTCATTGTTGTATTTCTTACGTGAAGAAAAAACTATAGACATTAAATAAGAAATGGCGTATCATGGAACCAGAAGGTATGTTTCATTGTTTTATCTTGGCTATACTTATAACATGAGGTTGTTAGTGAGAATTCGTGACTCGTATAAAATGTAGTGGTATGTTAATTAATGCCCAAAAACGTAGTCGTAGATCTTGGGAATGATTAAGTGCAAGACACAACGCCATATTAGGATGGAACGATAAAAGCCATGGCAATAGAGCGACAACTTTACCGAAATCAGTCTGTGGAGCTATGCTCGTAAGTCGAAATTCATTATATGATAAGTGCATTGGGTTAAGTGAGCAGAAAAGTATTTGATTACAAACCTAATAAATATTTGCAATTATTTTATTGCTGAAAATATTTTCGATCGAATAATAACATTGGCAGTCTCACACAGAAATATGTCAGGAAAGTTCCTATTGGATCCAAGTGATAAGGCTTCGAAAATGCTAGTTTGATCTCGATAAACACTTTGCCGATATGTCTGTGTACGGGACTTGGTTAAGATTTTTAGATTTATGTACTCTGCGAGTGACGTATGGCTGGGGAAAATATTAGCAGTGTAAATGATCTGATATATTAATTCCTTCTCCAGTAACTAATGAAAAACTTCTAAAATAAATTATTTCCTGGACCCACAAAATACATTCAGCGTAGAATCTTCACAGTAATAAATAAATACAGACACCACCTACCTCCGTTGAGAAGGTGAATAGTGGCCTAAGTAAATTTACATTTTGCGGTTATCTGCATAGTTTCTTATCCCGAAAACAAACTTATGTTCAAGATGTTTAAGAATTATAACCTATTCTTCGGCTGAGGTCAAATTAATAAATTTCAACGTACAGTATATTAAATATGTATTTACATTTGGTTTAGCTGTTTTCAATATCAGAGTTTTATTTCGACATGGCACTCCGTCCAGTAAACACCTAGGTAAATCATACTATATATTCATAACGAAATGCATGAATCAGTAAGTTGATCATGATGCTCGTAATTATAATTGAACGTTGATATTGCTACTGCAGCTATAATTTACGCAGCATTAGATATTTCTATACGGTTTCGAAAAAAACAGAATTTTTCACTTTCAACAATTAACAATACATAAAATCATGCAATTTCATAATATTGAAACTGATAAACAATATGACGAAAAGACAAAGCCATTTATATGAAGATTAAAGTTATAAACAACGCAAAATATACATTACAATACCGGCCATTAATGTTACATGAGTTTTTTAAACGTTTTTACATCTGTTGCAGTAAGAATTTTCAACACAAAATAGCATAGTATTATAGTGCAGTAGAATAGACTTTATTCATTTGTGATTGAAAAACTGAGAAATTATTTCAGAAACTATTATACTTGTGTCTATGATATCCACAATATACTGCGTTTCAAGTAGGGGTCTTCAAAATTTTCAGCTTTATTAACTATCAAACAGTAGATGCATCCCGCGGGCAGTAGTTTGGATTTGAATTGAAGTAAGAGATTACCCATTCTACTACAATATCGTAGATTTTTTGCGGTCTACAGATAACTGAAATCCCTTTACCTTTTTAGGCTTTGAAATGTTACTTATTCGCTCCTGACCACTCGTCGCTCAAAATTTAAAAGAAAACACAGACCGATTAAACATAAGAAATAAGGACGTCCGAAATGTCCGTCAAAACTCAAAAATAATATGAGAGGTGTCCACAACTTACCACGTTATTATTTTAAATCAGTGGAATTGACAGCGAGAATGCAAATTCTATCAACGTACGAATTTCAAAATCGTTTTATTTCACTGAAAATTCAGTTAACAATTACGTCAGACGCTTAAAGAAAATTGAAAAAATCAATGAAAAAATGTTCGTACCTTTCAATGTGCGTTTCTTCACAGGATATTGTTTGTCACAAAAAAAATTTAAAATGCCATTCAATTTTTTCTTCATCATAAATCTTCAACTCTTATTTTCAAAATTTATTTTAACTGGCCATTGATATGCCATGTCTTCTTCTAGAATTACACATGAGTTCGGAATCAACAATCGCCTTGATCGTCAAGGGAATGGGTTTGTTTATAACATGAAAATTTAGACGGAATTTTCGTATATTTTATCAAAATTCTCGCAATTTCAAATCGCATACGATATTTCTCAGCCAAAATAAGAATCTTTATTCTATTTCCCTTGTTTTGAAAAATATATATATATATTCTTAGATCACATTAGGATAAGCAGTACCACGTTTAAAGTTACATTTTCATACAAAAAAGGGGCCAAATGAATCAAGCATTAAACGTAAATGACAGAAATAAATTACATTTCACTCAAATAACCAACGATGAATATTCTACACGGAAAGTAAATGTATTTTGGAACTGACTGGTATCTCAATCTTAAAATGTGTAACATAAACACGAACCACAAAAGTAATCGCAATGTTAAAATAGAAATAAAAATTAAACACCAATAACAGAAGGATAGTAAATGAATATGAAGTGGAAGCACTTAAAAACAACGATTGAATCAATTTTTATATTCTGCATGTAATAAAATAAAATTTCTTTACCTTTTTGGTCTATCATACGATGCTGGAGGTTTGCTACAACTTTACAACTCGCCGTTCAACTCTTCAAAGATTACAAACACCGAATCTGGGAAATCTTTACGTTCTTCGCTAACTCCATTCACATAAATAGCTAAATATACATTATCGCAAATAAATTAGAATTAGTACTTAATTCAGAAGAATATATATTTAATATATCCGCAACTTACCAGGATATTTATACGCAGCCCGTTGAATTGATCGAGAAAAATCAATTATTGGTAAACCACAAATATAAAACTCATTTAATTTACGAAAAAGACGGTAAACAATTATGTTGCTATAAATAAAACTTGGTTGCTACAGACTCGTCAACAAAATTCGAAATTTCAAAAATTGTCCACGTTTTCTTATGGAATTACGCTTGAGCTCGGAATCAACAATCGCCTTGATCGTTAAGGGATTGGTTTGTTTACTACATGAAAATTCAGTCGAATTTTTCGTACATTTGATCAAAATTCTCGCAATTTCGAATCGCAAACGATATACCACGACCAAAATAAGAATTTTCATTCTATCGCTCTTCTTTTAACGCTAGTTTTGATTTCCTACGACTGTTTTTTCTAATTTAGTTTTGCAAAAGAAATGAACAATGCATCGAAAAAAATGAACTTTACGTGTATTTCTTATGCAAATTGTTTTACTCGTCTGGGTTCGAACCGTGGACTTTAGGCAAATATTAAATAGCACTTTATCATCGCCGGAAAAACTTTTAATGATGTTAAAAGTTTGAACATTGTGCGACGTCTAGTTTTCGAGATTATCTGGAATATACATACATACAAACAAACATACAGACATTTTTATAGATATATAAGATAAGATAAGATAAGATAAGATATAAAGCTGTAATCCTGACTCATTGATACAAACTGTTTGGCTATTTCCAATCGAGCTAGAAGGCTGTAATTTTCAGGAGAGATTTATAATTCACACTCAACCTGGGGAAAAATCGAAAATTCACATATTTTTACATAGGTTTGAACCCAGAGACGATTATATTTTTCAATGTATTTAAACGGGAATAACGAAAAATGGCCATGCAGAGCAAATTTCTTTCGTTTATTAAAATGTGAAAAAGTGATCGTAAAGCAGTTGGACTTGGTCTATATTACGTCTAAAAGATCAAAATTTACTTTACTTGCTTCCGATTTTAACTTTCCGGCATGAAATTTGCAAAATTTTAATTTGAACTCCAATTTATTACGCTTTTTTCTCTTCCTTTCGAAAATTAAATCTATGACAACGACCATTGTTAGAATCGAAAACAAAGTTGTTTACAATACTGAATTCATACGCCATGATGAAGGTTTGATGCATTTTTAATATTTTTTGATGTTTCTTTCGATATATGTTATTACTGAATGTTTAAAAATGTAACTTTCATCGAAATGAACAACGAATATCTGTTCGGGAATGGATTTAATCGTAATAAATCTACTGTGATAACATAAGTTTATGTAGAGAATACGGGGCCATTTATCAACGAAGATAATCGGAAAAGTCATGTAAGTAGTGAGATTATTCGAGGATTAAATTAGAAAGTCTACACTGAATCTATATTAGAGGGATAGGAAAGCAATTTGGATGAAAAGTATTCATTAATTACTGATGAAAGACGTATTGTACCGGATCAAATCTACCTATGCCTGAGTAAAAGTAAGCACAACTGAAATATCAATAATTCTAAAATATTACTATCAGAATATTAATGCAAATTAATAGTTTTAAGTGCAATCTTTAGAAATAATAGAAATAATAAGCTCTTTTTCTACGCTTCTTTAATTAATACGTAGTATATTATGTAATTCAACTTTCATCGAAATGAAAAACAAAATTCCACACATGAAATAAACTGATTTCCTTGAACGACCTTCTGATTACGTTGTTCTACACTGGATAATTCTTGGTTAGTAAAAACAATCTTTGCATGTATCATTGTATGAATATTATTTTCCCATCTTCTCCAAACGGGCTTTGGAATAAAGTTCTTTTTCTACGTTCTTTAAAACTATTTACATAATCACATTGCCTATTGTCTATTTGTTTATCTAATTAGAAACGGACCTCATTGTCGTGGTAGACGCCATTTAATGAACATAGGATTCAATTGCAGTGTGTCTTTCACTGAACCGAGTACTTCAGGTAACGAATCGTCTATCGAATTCTCGCCTTTTTATTTTATGCAGATATTTATTCTAATTTAACATTCTTAAGCTTATTTCTTTAATTTACTTTTACGAATGCATATTAAAACGTCGTCGTCGCCGCTGCTACGTTCATCGCAGTGGGATCCCGAAAGAGATACCACGGAATCAGCCGATCGCCGCTGAAACCTTTGACCGTAGATGTTCATTGAGGACTGAAATCCAAAACTAAGAAAGGTAGGAATTGATTTGAGAAGCGACGTGTTTTCACATTGCCAGCTGTATGTCGCGCTAGGAAGAGTACGTTCCTCAGAAAATATCAGGGTGTTAGTGTCACCAGAAAGGATATTTGATAATATTCCGCACTTCGTCAATATTGTCCTCATCATCACATGGTGTTCTGCCCGGAAGCAGGCGCCGCGGCCATAGGATTCAATTGGAGTATGTCTTGCACTAAACCGAGTACATACCACCGGTAACCAATCGTCTATCGATTTCTCCCATTTTTATTTTATGCAGATTTTTATTCTAACTTTACTTTGGCTTATTCCCTTTATTTAACTTTACGAATGTGTATTCATTAAGAACTCAACTCTAAAACTCCCGTATCAATTAAACGTGAAATGCTTTCCAAATAATTAGTCTATTATTACATTATTTGTTGAATCTCGATCTCACATTTCAAAATTATGTATACGATAGACCGTGGTATAATTAAAAAGAAAAATAATATAACATATATATCGATTACTCAGGGTAGTATCCCTTAATGATTTGCTTTGCTTGCAGTTTGCAAGCACCCATTTACTAGTATATATATAAGATAAGATAAGATATATATATATATATAAATATATATATTCTCTTTATTTTCCAGTGGTAATCGAAAGAATCTGAGAGAGAATAATGTCGTTTGGATAATAAAGGTGGATATTTCGTTCCTCCGCAGATGCATTTGACGGGACAAAATATTTAGAAAACTTCTATAGATAATAAGGGTTCCCCTGGTGGAAATAGTATGCTCATCTTTTCTCAGAATATTTCAATAGCGATTGACGTTGGAGCGACCTTAATTCTTAACCACTTTTACGGCAACTTTCGGGTTTTAAATGTACTCACAAGAAGGTTTTACGTTGATGAAGTCGATAGTACTTGTTTTTTTTAACTGTGCTCGTATTTCATAGGTTTAATTTTTTCATTATTTTCACGCAGTGTTAAACAACGAGAAAAGTTTTAAACAATACCATTTTGTAATGATGATGCCGTACCGGAAGTCTCGATGGGAACCTTGTTCCCATCGATTTGAAATTGCAATTGCAAAATTATCCTGGTGGAGCAATTTTAATAATTCTGCGATTATTACGAATCGACTTTCAGATGTGACTTAATTGGATAGTATTTGAAGTGAGAGAAGCCACCTTTTATGCATCGAATCGCTGCCTGAGAAGAATATCTGGATCTGTGAGGCAGAAAAAGGTCTAGACTGGTTGGAAGCAGACCAAGTGCCAGGATATACACCTAAGCCCGAATTCTTCGTACAGAAAACTATGGCAACAGTTTGGATGACAGCCAGGGGAATAAAACATCGGTCTTTGTAATAGATGAATTCCGAATCATTCTAAAGCGAAAGTCGGTATTGCTGGATCTCCATAAGGAACGCTTTCTCCTGAAAAATGTGACTTTCCTCTTATGGGTCGAGAGTAAGATACCCATAAATTTGAGCGTCGCATTTAAAGTTGAACAATCCCCAAGTGGGATCAAAAGCGAGAAGATATTCTTAAAGTTTTGCATTCTTGAGGTAAAAATGTGGCCAAAGATTAAAAGATTTTAGTTATGCCTAAAGGGTAAACAACTTTGAAGATGACTTTAGTGGCAGTGATACCGATCTTCAAAGATAAATTACTACTATTAATCTATTATAAATATTTGATATTTATCAACCCTATTTGGGCTCAACCCTAATTTACATCTAAAAATACAAAAATCCAGCATAGGTCTTTACTATCTTTTTTCTAAAGGATCTAAAGAAAATTTCGAATAATTAGCCGTAGAAGACCAGTAAAAAGTTTTATTTAAGAAGTGAAAAGTATAACAGCCAAAACTGTGAAGTATACATGGAACGATTCTAGACAGTCAAAACCGCAGCCTATAGACATGTCGAGTGACATAAAGTAATTTAACTTTTAAATTTGATGTATTTTGCTACATCAATCTCATTCAGCATATTTTGCTTGGAAATACTTTAGCGATTCTCTTAAATGTGATATTTTATGTGACTCAGCCTAATATATTGTAATAAATACAATAAAAAGGTAATGATGAATGCTTGGCAAGCTGAGGACTGAGGTCACTTATCCATAATGTCATAATAAATCATCATTCACTTAGAAGTAGCACTACAATCATATGAATTGCTTCTTTCATAGTATTCAGTTATAGTAAATGAAGTTACTCGGTATCTCTCACGCCTCAAAATATTCCATATTGTCACAGCCAAGAACTAAATTGGTGCATGTGTAAACTAAGGCATAGTATGAGTTTTATATAAATTGGAGATTTATAAAACAAATTTATCTCTGTTTTAATCAGAAAGTAGACAGAAAATTATGTATTCATCACTGTTGTATCAACGGGAATAGAATATTGAAGTAAAATTGTCCCTACAATATGAATAATGAAATTCATACATAAATACCATGATAATCTCAAAATTCAAAACATGAATATCGATTTTTGATGATTATTCTTCGTTTCATTTTTATTTCGCGGATGGCTTTAACATCGCAGAATATTGTACCACTCATCACGTACTAGTCTTGCTGCTTCCAAAAAAGCTGAAGCTTAGAATGAATAAAATGTTCAAGTTAAATCTACTTTCTTTTTACTCGTCATGTCACAGAGACACAAAGAGAGACGATGAAAGACAACTGCGTAGAAAGGAACACAATTGTACCAAAAAGCATGATATCATCTGGAAGACATGGACCGATACCTTTATATTGTATTTTAATTCTCGCTTGTAATGTTTGCATCACTTTCTTCACTTTCTCATTAGATACCTGCTCTCTCGAGTAGTTTACCAATCGAGTCAGTTTTCCGCCGTACTTCCAGCGACCTCTTTTGTGAGTGTCTTCCTGCATAAAGTAATACGGAATCCTCGGGACCGAAGTTCCCCTTTTCAAATTCAGATGTCTCCATTTGCGGTGCTTCTCTCCATTCTTCATCACAAAGGAAGATATTAGAAAAAAAGGGCACGGGAAGAAAAGCAGAAATATTCTGAAATTTCGCAGACATCCGCTGTTCTTTTGGTCGGTCGCTTTTCGCCAGTCATCGATACGTTAGGGAGAGAAAGGGACCCAATATCTGCGCAGGAATGCTTCCGTGGAAATATCGGCGGAGGAAAGATTTAGCAGCTATAAAAAGGCGCGACTCATATTCTAGGACAGGAGAAGTTGCGCAAACCTTCTGACCTTTTACGAAGTCTTTCGTGGACCGCCTGCTCACTTGTGATGGGTGACTTCATCATGGACTTCTTTCGGATCATTATTTTAGATGAGCGGACGAGTTAATAATGCAGCCGTTAATGCTGGTCACTGTTGATTAAATCGGTAGAGCAGATTTTGCAAATTTATTAAGGGCTGAGGGAAAATTCGAAATGCAAAATGAGCTGAAAAGGTCTAACTATGACAAAATTAACTGACAACTTAAGTCTATTAGTGAGTAGCAAGAAAAAATATAATTAAGAATTTTAAATTAAATCAGAGAATTACTCGCAAACAGTGGGTTATTCCCAACAGATTTGGTTAGCGCTGGTGTGTTATGAGTGGTTGCCTGTACTCAGATGGTCAATTTTCAATTAATTATTGCAACGAAACTAAAGTCCATTTACATGAACACTAATACAATTCTTAATTACTCTACTTCATGAATCATCACAAACAGTTTCATAAAAATGCCCGAACAAAAGTGAGAGTCCTTCCGAGAGCAAGATCGGTTTCACTGCAAGAAATAAGTCACACGGAGAAAGAGTTCCGAAAATCCAACATTTGGTCTCCTATTTCTTATGATGCTGCTAATATTATAGGATAAACGAAACAGGCTCAGGTTTCACTTCGTGATATTCATAAATAGAAAACGGCTTCATGATAAAATACTTTTACTAAACCACAATAAAATTACAAACACGACCAGGTTTCGTAGCCAAGCTACATCTTCATGTGACATGAGAAAAAACCATTGACGTTATATAGGAAACAACGAGGGTAGGGGAAATAGGGGGGTTGATGGTAAACTATATTCCCAAAAGCTTTCGGCTTTTCACGCTATGGTCCATCGGCAGCTGAACGTGCCGCTTTCCGAGAACAACTACCTGAAAGAACGGCTCATAATTAAACAGATTGCCTTCAGAAATGGTTTAAATCCAGAAATCCTAAAACAGGCCCTAAAGTGAATGATTTTTTTGGTATCCTGTAAAGACCCAATTAACCCATCCAACAAAAGTGGTGTGCACTGACTAGATTGTAATGAAGGTTTTTATATTGGAAAAACCGGCAGGAGTTTTAACGAGAGAAAGAAAGAAAATTTTCGTGCATTCAGAAATATCAAACCAGATGTCTCCAATTTTAGTAAGCATTTACTCCTTAACGGGCATTATAGTCATTTTAATGTGACATATTTAAATTTTTGTGACCACAGTGGAAAATTGGACATATTGGAGATGTTAGAAATAGCCCGGAATTCCTTCAAAATAATATCCTTAACGACTTCTTGTTTTCAAACCCTTCACCCATTGTGCAAACCATCATCTCTTAACCTAACTCCCCCAAATTCCTGTTCCCTCCCCCCCAATGTAATTCCTACCTCCCTAAACTAACCTTTTCCCCCTCCTTTTTACTTTCTCCATATACGAAGTATAGAGAAAGTATTGTTTTCTTGAAAAAATTCGACTTCGAGATTTCAACGGAAATACACGTTTTGGGGTCCCTAGAACACGTTTTGACCATTTTCGGAATGATGTCTGTATGAGTGTGTGTGTGTGTGTGTGTGTGTGTGTGTGTGTGTGATAGTGGGCGCTCTAACGTGAAAACTAGTGGTCGTATCAATACCAAACTTCTTGTATAGTACGGTGGTGTGTGCTGTCAGAGTTGATTAATTTTTGGAGTAAATCGGTCAACCGGAAGTCGAGCTTTATTCATTAAAGCTCATTTCCGGTTTTCAAAATATCTCCATGAATATGATATATAAGTATATTGTATTGCTTATAAAAGTTTTAGATAATATATTTTTCTATAACTTTTGTATTTAACATAGTTTTGTATCACCGGTTGATTAGGAGTTATTCGTGAAATACTGATAAACCGGAAGAAGATGATTATGTACTTTGTGGGCGCTCTAAAATGAAAACTATTTGTCGGATTAACACCAAATTTCATATATATAACTTTTTTTTACAGTCTTTACAGTCGTTAGAGTTGATTAGTTTTTGGAGTAAATCGATCAACCGGAAGTTGAGCTTCATTCTTCAAAGCTCGTTTCCGGTTTTCAAAATATCTCCATAAATATGATATTTAGGTATATACTATTATTTATAAATGTTTCAGAAAATGTAATTAACTATAACTTTTGTATGAAACATAATTTTGTATCACTGATTTTTAGGAGTTATTTATGAAATACTGATAAACCGGAAGTTGCTGATTATGTACTTTGTGTGCGCTCTGGGCTCTATGGGCGGAAGGCCAAATTCATCGTTTTTTATCGATCATGTCCCAAAAAACATTATTTATAATGTTTGTGACGTAAAAGATAATAATATATAATATTAATCACTCATATTCGAAGTTTAGATGGAATATAGAGTTCGAAATTACTGTCGTAGATAAATATTTACATCTTATATATGGAGAAAGTCATGTGCTGGCCACATCAGATTTTTCCCATTGGTTTAGTATCAACCCCCCTATTTCCCCTACCCTCGTTGTTTCCTATATAACGTTGTTGGTTTTTCCTCATGTCACCTGAAGATGTAGCTTGGCTACGAAACCTGGTCGTGTTTTTTAATTTTATTGTGGTGTAGTAAAAGAGTCTTATCTTGAAGCCGTTTTGATATTATCGAAAATATGCACATAAAAATTTAATAGCATAAAATGAGAATTCATAAAATATAGAAAGCAAGCACAGAGCCCATAGAGTGAGCGAAGTTCCTCAATAGAAATAACACTTCATAGAAAGATGTTGCACTGTAAATAAATTTGTAATGATTTAAAGTAAGGTGAGAAATTGATCATTTCTGACCGTACTCCGTGGAACGACATAATGATACAAAGGTCCTGAAGATGGCGTTGCGCTGAAACCGGTAATCCAAATAATATTGTGTGGAAAATAGCTATTGCGTTCCTTTATTAAAGTAAGGTAATTGATAACAGCACCGGAAATCATATTTTTACTATAAGAAACGTTTCAAATAGAAGTTTTGGCGTGAGATACAAAATTTTAACTTCAAAGCTATGGCTAACGAAGAAAAAAAATTTTGCTCAATTTAGCAGAAAAAATAATTTAGAAGAAAGATGTGAAGGTGGATATAGAAAAGAGTGAATTGGGAAATATTCCTCCATTACATTTTATTTCCTTTGGGAAACCTTTCCTCACTCCTCATCTGGCATATTTTCCTCATTCCCTCTTTATAAAGTTAAATAGCTGCCGGTGATACAAGTGATAATTACAGTAGCTTTTTGTCTAAATACTGTAAGTACTATTGTTACTTTCTCCCTATACGTAGTATAGAGAAAGTATTGTATTCGAAAAAAAATTCGACATCCAGATTTCAACGGAAATAGATGTTTTGGGGCCCATAGAGCACGTTTTCGCTATTTTCCCGAAAATGTCTGTCTGTGGTTAAAAAGTTTGTGGGCGCTCTATCTTAAAAAGTAATTATCCGATCATTTTCAAAATTCATATTTAGAATTTTCCTAACAATGCCGAGAGTTGATTAGTTTTTGGTGAATATCGCCGTATCGGAAGTTGCGGTTTATCCGGAACAAATTTTAGATTCTTAAATATCTCTGTAAGAATGCAATGTAGGTATATACAATTATAAACAAAAGTTGTAGATAATGTACTTTACTACAACTTTTGTATGAAATATTTTTTCGTAACACTGATTGTTTATGAGTTCAATAATGGTTAACCGGAACTTTTTGTTTATCCAAAGATGGAATTTTTTCATACATATCTCTGTAAGAATGCAATTAAGGTACATACAATTATATACAAAAATTATAGATAATATACTTTGTTACAACTTTTGTATGGAAAATTTTTTCGGAACAATGATTGTTTAGGAATTATTTTTCAATAATGGTTCACAGGAAGTTGTTGTTTATCCATAAATGGAAATTTTTCATACGCATCTCTGTCAGAATGCAATTTAGGTATATACAATTATGTACCAAAGTTATAGATAATGTATTTTACTACAACTTTTATATGAAACATTTTTTCGTAACACTGATTGTTTAGGAGTTATCCTTGAATAGTGGTTAACCGGAAGTTGTTGTTTATCCAGAAATGGAAATTTTTCATATATATCTTTGTCAGAATGCATTGTAGGTATATACAAATATGTACCAAAGTTATAGATAATGTTTTACTAAAAATTTTGTATGAAACATTTTTCTGTAACACTCATTGTTTTGTTATTTATATATTACCAGCATAGGCTTCTGTTTTCAATAAATACGGAGAAAGTCATGTGTTGGACACATCAGATTTTTTTGATCGTGATGAGGTATGAATTATCACAGCATCCTCTTTTAAATTGGCTCATTGCCAAGATAACTAGTTCCAATGTTATGTTGTAGGTATCTGTGTAATGAAAAATTGCAACATCCCCTGCAAGAACGAAGGTTTCCGCGGCGATCGGCTGATTCCATGGTCTCTGTTCCGGGATTCAACCGCGGTGGAATCCTGGAACAGAGACCATGGAATCTGCAATATCCCCTATTTCCATTTCCTCAAATCACTAATGTAGGTCTCCTTTTGCATCAAATATCCAAACGGTTTTGCACCTATATACAATGGATATTATATTTTAGAGTCATATTGCTATGCAGGAGCCTGATTCTCCCATATTCTGTCATCGATGCCCCGTTTATTTCTATTCCATGAGAACTGGCTCATGTTCTAAAGCAACAACTGATTGTGATGTTTATGAAAATTCTCCATCCCTTCTAGAAATACTTCCTGCCGCAGAATATGACCCCTTAATTGAGCTGTGGTGCGACGATGCGGCTAACACAAGCTGCAAAATATGACGATCGGTAATCCTCCTACACTTCGTCGTTTACACCGCTCTATGAAGCACTTCATATCTTGCACTCATTTACATTTTAATTCCCCCTCGGATCGCAAATTTCCTCTCCCTTTGTCCCTTTTGTCTTTATTCTGGTCCGACCCTTATATACATGTAATCTCATTTTTGGTACGTTTTATCCCTAAATTTGGAAGTATTGTATAGCTCTATCCTCATTCCAATTTTAACCCTTTTCAGTCCTTACTAAAATTGTTCTCCTATGTTATTTTACTACATGTTTTATTGTATCATCATTTGATACCACTTTGGTTTATTCTCACTTTTTGTAAGCTTCTATCTCTGTACATAAGCTACGGTGAAGGCTTAATATTTTATATAGGAATAACCTAATAAGGTGCTATTCACAAAATTAATATCTAATTTGAAGTTGCAATATATAATAATAAGAAATGTTTTAATCGAGAATGTTTAAACAACCCTCCGCCCACTTTTTGGTTAAATAGTAGTAGTAAATTTTTAAAAGTGCTTCAACAGCTAAGGTCATTTCGAACATAGGCCTCTACCTGATATTGAACCCGGGACCACTCTCCACGAAGCCAAACACTTTGCCCACTTAGCTATTCTGGAGCCATTAGTGGTAAAATACTCCCCAAATACGAAATATTAAAATATTCGATATTATTTAAAGATATATAAATTGATGTAGATAGTTCGCTTTGTTTGTAAGAGTAGCATGAGGAATGACATGAAGTTTAAAAGCATAGAAGATATACAAAATTATAAAATAAATAAAACCGTAATCAAGAACTTCTTTGAGGAACAATTGAAGGCAGAAGTCTACGAAAGGCATCTGTACAAAGAAGAGATTTTAATAGAGCGTTAGCTAGAGAATAAGTTTCTTCGGAAAAGTTTTTTGAAGAGAGAAAGGAAGCAAGGAATTATTAGTAGTTAGTACTCCAAGATTGAATTGCGATATAATGGTTATGAGAGATGTTAAAGGGGATAAGGGATTATGAGTGAATGTAGCTACTTAAAGATTATGATGAATTGCACAATTAAGACGAATCGAATTTTGAATCTTCAACCATTCAATGCTTACCAAACTGTTGTAAATTGAAGAGGAAGATGAAAGAATTCAAACGAAGACTGCAGAAGAAGGTACAAATAATTATAAATCTGAAGTAGCATTAAATAATTCGTAGCTATTATCAAAATTTTCCATGAATCTTAAATAATATTTTTAAGTTTTCAGTACAGGGAAAAATACCAACGATGACATTTAAGAATAGATGCAAATTCAAAAGTATTTCCATTAAGTAATAACGCGACGTAGCATTTCTTTCCCCCGGGATATTTCCGTTTCGATTCAGCTCCATTTGTGAACGCTCGAATGCCCAAGCAATTATCTCTTCGTCGCCTAAATTATTCCATCTTCAGGACCCCATTCCATAATTTACCCTTCCCGTAAGCCCAGGAATTATCCGAACATTTTAAATTTTTTTTTCGGCTGGTTAATCGATCGAGTAAGCAAGTTACCGATGGAAATTTAAATGAACCGCCCTCATTGAAGGAAACATCGTCGCTCACCGTTTAGAAACTTTGGCAAACGCTTCCATTTGCGAACATTAATTAGAATTTATGGAATAGAATTTCCGTCACCTTGGAAACAATGGAATCTGACGCGAATCATAATCGAGTTCATGTTCGTGCATCAATTACGTCTTGAACCGTGCGTGTGTCTTTATTCCAGTACTACGCTCTGTGAGAGATTTAAGGAAACGCCACATGAGTGACACTATTTCAATTAGAAATCAAATCTTCTTGCAAATAATAATAAAATCTGAATTTTTAATTCCACCATCTAATATAATAAACAGTTTTCCTTTGGAAGAACGTTTTGGAGAGAAAATTCTCTTTTGTGGAAAAAGGGCTTTCTCGAAAAAAATTTACCGGGAAACGGTAGTATACGAAATTTTTTGAATACGAAAGAATGATAAGAAAGCAAAGAGGCAATGCTGCTTCACTTTGATTATGCCTCGTATAGAATGTGTATGGGAACCCACGGGTGATTGCTAAAGTCGAGAACTGGAGATGTTGAATCTCAAGGCGATTAGATTTACTAAGAGTTCCCACAACGCAGTGGGAAGTATTGTTAGGATAAGGGCACCAGTTAGGAGCTCTTGAAAGAAATAGCTGAGACGGAATTGTCAAATTAATGTAACTTTAGAAAGCTTTATTAAATATCCTATGTCCACTCTGCTTCTTCAACTGGAGGACAATATAAGGAAACCCAAGAACTCTTTCTACCTTATATTCACCGGAAAAGAACTTCTTTCAACATATGGAAATAAAGGAATAAATCGTAATCATAGCGAAAGTAAAACTCACTTATTAGAGTCTACAAAAAGAATTTATTTTGTACGAACAACCTTGGTATCGTTACAGCGTAACATCTTCAGGAGAAATATTAGACAACTCCGAATATTATTATTATTAACAAATTCTTTTATCGGAGTCCTCTGAATGAGTTTTACTTTCTCTATGATTATGAATGTGTTCCACCAACAACACAATCCGTCATTTTCTTGCAGATCTCGGAATCTAACTCTACAGAAAATTATCAACAGAAGTCAGTTATTTATTGTTTGAATAATCATTCTCGCTTGAGGGAAATACAATCTCAGTACTACGTACTTACCCTACAAGTCACCTATTGGTGAATTGTACTTATTTTGTGATGCTCTCTTTGTGAAATTAATGTATTTCCTTTTCTAGCTGTACCGTTTAAATTTACAATCTTAACCCTCCAAGGACTGACGTTCCCATATGGGAACGGACTGCAGCTACCTTCTCTTGGTAGCTAAACAATATCTTGAGTGTCATAAAATGGTCAGTAAACGCTATTTTGTGAGCTAAGAGGGCCCAAAGCTTAGTTTCATTTGAGTTTTGGTGCATTTAAGTCAAGGGAAATATTTCTTGTGATTTTTCGAAAAACAGGGAAATTTTGAGATAGATCCTTCTGGCAACTAATTTTTATAATTTTTACTGTTTTTAATTTAAAGTACTATTTTGCTTGTATAACTTTAGTATGATGTTCTAATCATCGAAAGAAATTAAATAGAGCAGAGTTTGAGGTTATTTGTTGTTGTTATAACGTTGTTTATTGCTGCGTTCCCATATGGGCACGTCAGGCCTTCCCACTACTACGCGATTTCCTTGCCGATGGCTGTCAAGGAAAGCTATATATAGTATATTAGAGTTTATTTTGCGACATAATACATTATTTTTAGTGCAATTAAGTTAAGAATTATTTTAGTTTGAAGTTGTGACAAGAAGACTATGGCAATTATTATGCATATTTATGAACTAAATCTCGGAAAACCTAAAATTATATAGTAGAAGCGGCAACAACAAATATTAGCAAATGATTATTGTACTAGATATACAAATCCTTTCAAATTTTATTAGCTTCACATAAAAATGATACCATTAGAGGTGTTATAGTTTCTATTCAGGAAAAACGTAAGTTTTCATTAGCCGACTTCACTGAAGGAGGCTCTCCGAATCCTTGACGAGGATGAAGAGAGTGAGGTAGATGTTACGGATGTCTTCATTTCTCCAACAGAATAAAATGAGCGAACTGATGAAGCATCGGCTGATGAAGATGAGAAAAGATTCGTTGACAATTTTACTGGCAAGCAAATGAGGGTACAAGCCGAAATTCGGTTGGCAACCAACGAAAGTATCGGTGCCGGAGAAGACGATGGGGCAAAAAAATCTGTGCGGAGAAAATGGATAAAGGGCAGCATTGAGTGTACGGGAAGTTTTTCTGAAGCAGATTACTTTTCATGCTCTAAACTTAGCTGTATCTGATTGCTAGAGCTCTTCATCGATGACAATTTCGTCGCATTCATAGTGGAACAAAGTGAGAATTACGCCCGATTTTTTAATTGCCCCAGTCCACAAATTACAGCAGAGGAGATGCGAGCCGTCATTGGCATTTTGATTGTATCCGGGTACAACGTTCTCCTGGAAAAAAATATTACTGGGACGCGAAAAAGGATGTACATATTGAATTGGTTAGTAGAGCGATGAGGAGGAACTGCTTCATCCAAATAATGAAATATTTACACTTAGCGGATAATACTAAGTTAGGCAGTCAAGCAATGGGCTCTACAAAGTCCAGCCCACGATGAAAAGAATTACACAGAGATGTTTGCAGCATTTGGTGCCTTCCCAATCCTTAGATTGCTAAGAAGAGATGATAAGATACTACGGAAGACACAGCTGCAAGCGATGTAGTAGAGGTAAATCGATAAGATTCAATTATTTTAATTTGAAGTGGTATGTGAAACAATAAAATAGCATTAATTTATTTAGCTCAATATATAATTTATACGAAAGAATTTATTGCCACATTTGAAAAGATGTGGCTACAATGGAACTGGGCGAATCAGAAAGAACCGGATTCTGAAAGATTGTCCGCTACCACCAAAAAATGATCTAAAAAAGGAGGAGAGTGGAAAGAGCATCACAGCTATTTCTACATGCGAAGGAATAGGAATCACTAAATGCCTGGACAATTTGGTAATTGTGGCAGCTTCAACAGCGTATGGAGTTACGCCGTTGATGAAAGCTAAAAGATTTTATAGGAAACAAAATAAAATTATTCAGCTTCCATAACCCTACTTCATATCCCAGTATAATAAGCATATGGGTGGAACTGACAAAATTCATGTAAATTCACTGCATATTGGAAATATATGATTTATATAAATTATTTACAACTCAGACAATCGAATAATAATAATAATAAAAGGGAATCCTCAGATCCAAGGACAAAATTAGGGTTTAGACGGGAGATTGCTCAGGTGTACTTTATTCGGTACAAGACGGAATAAAAATCACCCGGTGGACGACTCAGCAAGGCTTCCACGTCAAAAACTGGCTCCACGCAAGAGTTGTGGTATGATCAATTAATCGGTGTAATCGGTGACATACCGCAGAACAAGGGTAAACGCTGCGAATATGAAGAGTGCGAGAGTCGTGGGAGAACAATGCGTAATAAGTGCGATGTTGGGCTCTGTGTTAAATGTTATACAAAGTACTTAACAAAATAATTATAAAACCAATACTTATATCTTCCAAGAAAAACCATTTCATACAATATTTTTTTGAAATAAATATGATTTTTTTCAATAAAATGCTTTTTTTAAATTTCATCATGGCGCGCGTAATAGTAGTAGTGGGAAGGACTGACGTGCCCATATGGGAACGGGCATTTGCAACAAACCTATTGTTGTTAACTTTTTTTAAACAATTTTCTCTTGTTAATATAGGTCATCTGAATACCAATATACTAAAATTAAGGTAATTTTGAAGAAAAAATAATTCTCGTCCTTGGAGGGTTAAGCTTGTAATTAGAATTCTAAATAAAGTAAATATCTTCATTAGAAACCATTTGTTTCATTTATTCACAATACTACTAAATACGTCTCAGCGTGTTTTCTGCTTTTGACTCATCCACATTTTTTTTATTGACGTCCTTCATTTTGTAGCCCATGTTTATCTAATCTCTTAAGCATCACATTTTTCTTTGCCATCTTCATTACTTACTTGGCTATATTCATCATTTATAAACATTTACAATCCCATTAGGCACAATATATGCATGAATAGATATTTCGGGAACATGAACTAAATATAAAAATCCAACAAAGAAATTAATAATGCATTTTTTTTCTCATTAAATACGAAGGATCAACTAAATAATAAATAAGAGCTGGAGTAGGTAGTTTGTTCGATACAGAAGAATTGATATTATGAACGTTATATTATGGCTCAATTCCTTGAGTAAAGAGCTAAACAGACGATGCAGGAGCAGCGTAGCAAATTGAAGCCAGTAACATAAATTTAATGTATGCATCTGATGGGAGAAAACCATATTAGCATCCACTTAACTGATCGAATCACATAAATATAGATCAGTCAAAGGGCAAACAACTGGATGTCACCCTCCGAGGATTCGAACTATTCTCTTCAGCCTAATGAGCATTACACATCAACTAAGTGGGAAAAAGGATAATTGAGATCCCGATTCCATCAAGGTCGTCCTCAAAGGCTTAATCTTCTATAATACACGAGATGCGTGGGAGCACGAAAGACGGACCAACTCTTCAAAGACTAACGAATGTATTTCTAAATAAGTGGAAATGTTTCCCCTTTTTTCTCGATGACTGCAAATGGAAAGAAACGCGTGGGTCGCCCTCAGCTCAAACCTTCGAAAAGTCTCTCAGAATTCTGATGAGCGGCCTACGCTATTATTCTCACTTATTCACAGCGCTCTTTTTTTAGCTGCTGAGATTATTTCCTCCTTTTCAGAACACCTTAAATAAAGGAGTTTCCTCATAAACGGTTCCACAAATTTTCGAATTTCGAATGAGACGTTTGATGAAACTGTTCTGTAAATTCCTCACACCGGGATATTTTGGTTGAATGAATGGACTGCCCGTAATGTCAGAATTTCACAAAGGTACGGCCTCCTCTGTGAATGTCATCGTATCTACTTGTTCACACATTAAATGAACATTAGTATGAACCAATATATGATTCGAATGGTTAATCATATCCCTATATGATATTCTCCTATATATGCATACATCACATTTATATTAGTAACTTAGATAGGCCACAAAAGAGGCAAGGGAAGTGTGTGAGTCCATGTGTGTGAAGTGAAGAATAGGTTCAGCACAATGGTAGTTTGAATAGCAATTTCCATAGCATTCAAATCTCTGAATGCTATTTTCCAGCATTTCTCAGACTTAAATAACTCCCATATGATCAAACCCATGAATAAGAAATGGGCAAAAATAAATTTATGATACATTTTCCTTTATCCTGTATCGGTAGACAAATGAAAAATATTCCATCCATAGAGATACAGCGACAGGACCTTTTCAATGGTACACTCTCACATCCAAGATGTAGTCTATGATGAATCCAAAAGAGTTACTATTAGAAATTGAGAAATTCTGTACCATCGAGGCTGATAGTCAAGTCATTTTCGTTCCGAAAGGAGGACGTAACGCAGGCAATATGATTTATATCGTCTGTTGATGCTGAGGGTTCCCATCTTTTCCACAAAAGACTTCCAAACGTAGGTTCGCCAAGCTCCTGCTTTTAAGAAACCATTTGGAGAAAAGGTCCTTTCGCTTGGAGGACCAAAGGAAAGGAAAGGATATAGTTCTGTCGACAGTAGGGTTGATTTATCACCCCCGGAAAAATAAACTGTTCGAAGAGATCCTTCGCGAAAGGAAGGGCGGTCCTCCGGGGCTCAGAATAACATGGGATCATCGTTGATAAATAATCCACTTCCCGAAAGAGTTTCTGCCCCTAAACATAATTAGTTTACGAGGGCTGTCAGCGAGGCGGAGGAATCCATGCCGCCGTACCACGCAAGTGATGCTTTCCCTCTTATTTAAGTAAAAAGAGCCCATGGAATCAAAACAAGAGGTTATCAAAAGAATAAGAACAGAGAACATTATCCAATCTCGGGTCGGAGAAAAATACGACAGATATATTCTCTAGGTTTTGATAAATAAAAACTGGACTATATATTTATTAAATGTCGTTCCAAGAAGTTGAGTCAACTCTAATCGATTTCATATTGTGATTTATTGCTGGGTAAAGCGATATGTCCCACTTTTATGCAAGTGTTTCCCAAACGGTTCACTAGTTCTTGGTGTACCGCATAACTATTTTTAATGGTATTGGCTGTTACTTGGTGGAATTCCATAATGGATGAAAATAAAAGAACACTTTGTAGTAATTCCACAGAATATATTTCAATACACGACCGGTTTCAACTTTTAAAAGTCATCTTCTGGTGATGACTTTTAAAAGTCTTTTCTTCTCTTCCAAACGGAATTTTATTCCTTAGATTTAAGACCGATATAAATATTCTCGCGATATTCTCCCTTTAATTTTGTAATTAAAATATTAAAGGTGAGTTGAGGAATCTGCTTCATTCAGTCAACACCGTCTCTAGTATTGCCAGCGGCATCTCTATTAAAAACAATTCCTGAGTGTACATCATTAGTATCGCCAATGACGTCAAATTGTGAATCAATACTGTAATTATAGATGTTCCTCTTTCCATACATTTAGCAAATCATTTTGTTTTATAACATTTTCAATGCTGGACCATTTAAATGCGCATAACTTTTAGGTATAACATGCCAATTAGGTGTATGAAACTTGAACCGTGAAATCTTAAAGAAGAAAGAAGTATGTAAGAGAAGTTAACCAAAATTATCACACGATCGATGAGATCCTATAACCAGATTCTAACCAATGAAAAACCTCTCACAAAAATTTGCAAAATCAAAAATTAGTGTTTCGGAGCCCGAACTAAATTCTTTGTATTGTATTATTAAAAACCTCCGCCTTCGCCCTACAGATAGCGTATTTCCTATTCTCCAAGTTTGAACGAATATACGAAATAGCAAGGCACATATAATAACTACTTTAATGTATTAAATCAGGTTTTTCTAACCAATTGTCTTCTACGATTCACTTACGTACTATTTCAAATTTTTCGGCACCCTTAAACGTATGTACATGTGTTTTCGACGATTTCAGGGAAATTATAAAAAATGGCAGAAAGGGTTTCTTAAAAGAATTAGGTGTTTTCATTAATAACTGTCGTTGAGTGATAAAACATCTTCAATAAATTGACAACATTTAAAACGTAACATTTGAATAATATTATGTATTCGGATAAAGCAAGATGCAACAACGATCAAACTCGAAATGCATTAAAAGAATTTAAATTCTTCAACAGTGAATACGGAAAACTTAGAACTGTTGATTGTAATTCCTAAATGGCAAACACTAAATTGAGTATCATCAAGTGAAATTGGAGGCATACATTTGTCGTAATTCATTTGAGATCAACAAGATATATTTGAATCAATAATTTTTATGTGAACCATCATATAAAGAAATTGTAACTACTTATGTACAGGGTAATGTGCACGCAATATAACCTTAGTTCGATGACGAAACTAAAAATTTAAGTCAAATCGAGAAGAAGCAAAAATTAATCACATTAAGTCGCAACACCATTAACAATTGTTTTGCAACTTCACTGGACCTGGTGCGGATCAAATTTAAAGTGGCCCATTTATAGCATGCTCAGATAAGTCATTCGGCAGGTTCTGTTCGTATTCATTGTTGGGAATAGATAAAATAGACGTCAGAGGTCACCGCTAAATAAATTAATTGATGAATGCAGTTCGCGAAAGATAATGGATGGAAATGAACGAAATCAATACAGGGACTGTATCGCTATACTCTTCACATTCTTTCATTCATGGAACATAACCCTTAAGGCATGTGAAAGTTACATTCAATACCATGATAATAAAATAGAAATGCAAGAGTCGCTAAAGACAAACCATCACCATTTCATTTGCGTCATTTCAGCTTTTCCTTCACACATTTTTCACATCATTTAGATTGAGTATTGCTTTTCTATAATCAGTGATTTTAATCACTATCTGAGACTGAGCCTGAGTGTCTGAGACTACCTCCGCTCTCACAGAGCTTAACTTGCCAACCTAAAACAGTTTTCCATCAGGTTTTATTTCAGGGATGGATAAATTCCGGAAGACTAAACCAAGTTGCTAAGTTGATTCGGCCAAAATATCACAGCAAAATAATATTTGAATTTAAGTGGAAAAACAACGGATCTTATGCCCTGAATAAAATTTCACGGAATGAGTTCAGGTATTGAACGTGAGTGGACGTTCAACCTCAGGATGGAACAGCTTACAAGCAAAATAAATCTGCCGTTGTCGTCGCCATTTTCAATATCCTATAAAAAGTCCTATAAAAATGAGTAACATAAACGAGTTTTACATCGGCGGCGCAGCGGTCAAGGCGCTCGCTGGGGTTCGATCCTCAGCCACGGCAAATTGCCTGCCGGCATTTTTCACGGAGGCTACAAACGCATCCTGTAAATGCGTAAAATGAGCACTGGAGGCAAAACTCTGGGTAATAGTAGAAAGTAGAGGTGTAGTGCCGGCCACACTACCTTCATTCAAACCGTTGGGCTAACTACTATTAGCCTTAACCTGCTAACTCCCAGAAGCGTGAAACGCTTAGAAAGGGAGACTACTTCTACTACATAAACGAGGTGATCATACAATTCGTTTAACACCATATTTAAGCAAAGAATAGTTCGTTTCTCCCTTAATATTTAGTGAATGTTCTTTACCTAGAATAAAATCTTTCTTAATCAATCATTTCATAGTTTTACTCACTATTGCTCACTAATATGCAATTAAATTGCTATTTATGCGTCCCCTTATATATTCTGTAATAAATCAATAAGGATTGGTTGGCTATAGTTTTCCATTTCCCTATACTCTCTGTCATCCTCTTTTCTTCTAAATAACTTCTACTTCCATTATCTATTTCACATATTCCAATCTTGGACTTCCAATCCAATCTCTATAGATTATCAATGAATGCTATCCATGACTGTTTACACCCACGCCAATCATTTTCACCACCTGTCTATTCTCACATGAGAAAGTTTCCCGAAACTATTTCGCATCAGAGAGAATCGTGTTTATTTACACAAATCCATAATATTAAGTGAAAGCCTTAGCTTTCTCTCCGTGTGCTTTATCTTCAATTAGTGATAAAATTATCATTAATGCATCGATGATTCATTAATTTGATATTTTTTAGCTTATCACTCAAATGATCCCTTCGTTGATATTATATATACCCATCTCCTTTCATTTGGAATAAATGTCTTCCATAGATGTAAGACTTAATTTAACAGACGAGTAGACGCAGTAGATGGCTTGATGACGTAGTTTCAGCGTAAAAATGCGCCACATATAGCTATGGAAAATAATGCATTGTGACAATGGATGAAAGATTAAATCTATTTAGTGCGGAAATTTCACCATCCGAGTCCATTAATTACATCGTACAGCGAGGTTTTAATTATGAAATAATTAGTTGACATTTTACAGATAATTTTCATTTTATTACCAAAGATATCAATTATGCATGCATATATATATATATATATATATGCGTTCATACATATCCTTTACTGTCCACTGCAACAGTTACAAGGAGTTGTTAAAGTTGGATATTCAGGTAAACTTGTTCCTTCGTCTTCATGAATGCTTATATATCTTCACCTAATTATCATATACTCTTATTTCAAGTATTTTCTCCTCTTCTTAACATTGTACATACTTATGAGTAAACAAACAAATCATAGAAATGTGAGTGCTTGCTCTTGGCCGTTCCTGCGCAGAGAAGAGTCTACTTCGGTCTCCATTGCAGAGGTGCCAGGGATTCTTAACGGGTTACTGTTAACAATGGGGAAGTACAAAGGGTGGATAGATTTCTTGTTACAATATGACACTTTTTTCCAACGCTTTCCAAACGCCACGAACCAAAATTGCACCGGTACTTAAAATCCGTCGATCGAAAATGACTCCTACTGCTGCTTCGTCAACGAATTCACAACACGAAAATCATAGAAAAGAGATATTCACGATTCCCGACCCATTCATCTTCGTCCAAAATAGTGAAACTCGACGTGATTACAATACCCGGTTTCAAACAGGATTTTCGTATTACCAAAATGATTCTTGATTTAGTTTCGAGAGTTCTCTAACATTCATTACATTACACGCTACCGTTATTTTCATAAAAATTCAGCTTATTTCTCTCTCTCGTCGGAGTCCCTCATCTTTTTCTTATAAAATATCGGAAATTTGCATGGATTGGACACCCGTCACTCCACGTCGAGTCGCACTCCATATCTGTCCAACGGCTAACACTACTATCATAAACTGCGGCCACTTTCCAAAACACAGTTCGAAAATCCGTAAAAATGTCGTCAAACGTCCCCTCGTTCAGAAAGGGCGGGTTGAGAACCTCCGCGGAATTCACTTCACTGCGATCCGCGCTTCTCTTTTGTTCCAGTGACGGGTTCCTCGAACTTCCACGTGATCTCCGCAGCCATCTCCACGGCGACCGCCTCCTCCGTCGCTGCTCCGTTGCGGCAACCCGCCTGCCTCTTTCGTCATATCTCCGTCCCGTCGTCCTCGTATCCCTCGTCCGGGCTCTCCTGCAGAGGGGAAGACGTTGCTGCTCCTGGAGGCGGCCGCATCTCGCACTCTTGCCCGCTGCAGCATGCTTTGGGAGAGTCGTGGGCATCCCCCTTGTACGGCGCAGGGGGCGATGGCAGGAAGGCCGGATCTGGAGGCGACACTCCCTCTTCGGGCGGACTCGCCACCGGGGAGTACACCGTGGGGTTCACTCCGTTTTGGGTGCTAGCGTACGGGTACCCTTCCCTCTGGTATCGGACGGGAGGCTCGTAAGAGGTTCCTACCAGCGCCACCGGGTAGTACTCGGCGTCCCGGGAATACCTGTTGGCGGGTCCGGCGTTGGCTGCCCTTCTGTGCGGCAGCGTCCTGTAGAATCCGGAATGCTCGGCGGGAGGGGCGGGATTGAGGGGGGGCATGGGGGCGAGGGGGAGGGAAAGGGGCATTTTGGGGAGCCCGTAGTCGATGGGATATCCGTCTCCGTCGAGGAATCTTCCGGGAGAGAGATGAACGTCTGCAGCGTGCTGATGGAAGTGCTGGGGATGCGGAACATAATGGTAGACGGGGGTCCTTGCGCCTCTCCCAGGGTATGCCATCTTTGGGGGGACGTCTCTAAGCAGTCGAAGCCCTGGACCTCTCCCCACGGGGGACGTGGCCACCGATCTGGCCTTCCCGTCCTCGGAGAATTCCTCCGAGATGCTCTCGACCGTGTCCTGGTATCCGCTGGACCCGCCATTCACTCCGTCCTCCTCCCTGTCCCCTTCGCTTTTCTCCTCTCCATCTCCTGCTTCTCTTCTCCTCTCTTTGCAGCTCTCGGCGTCGTTGCTTCCGGTCGTGTCGTTGATCAGATCGGGATTGCGATCACCAAAGCCATTGGGGGATGGCACCACGGCGCATGAGAGACTACTTTGTGGTCTTTGTCTGTGTCCCATTCCAGAGCCAGTCAGGACCACGCTGCCGCCAGATCCCATTACAGTCATCTCGTGGTGAAGGCGCTCATGGGGGACCATCAAAGATCCGTTTACTTTCCCATTGGTTCCCCCACCGGGGCAATCCCGAACGCCCACCACTCCTCCGGCGTCGGCTGTTCTCCCTGAGGCGGAAATGCATCCAGCGACAGTTTCACCCCCAGCTGCGGACACCTTTCCGTGGTCTGTGAGCGCAGCAGCAGCTTTGCTTCGCTCCTTCTTTCTCCTACGCCTCTTCTTGCGCCTGCACCTTAGAGCCAGTGCAACTACGGTAGCTGTGAGGGCGACCAACAGTACCAAAGCTGCCACCGCTGCAGATATCACTACGACGGCATACTCGGGGGGTAGGATAGATGTGGATGCAGCTTCCACTTCGGCTCCTTCGCTCCTTTCTTCTCTAACCACTATCCTCACCGTGTAATTAGACTGAGCGGCTCCGGCTGCATTCTCTGCGACGCAGGCGTAAGTGCCGTTGCCCTCCAGAGCATTGGCATTGATGATGAATAACTCGCTACGCTTTTCTTGTCCAGCGGAATTGGAGGGTGGGTTGCTTCCCGGAACCATCTCTTCCAGGAAGTAATAGAGATGAAGTCCAGGAGCCACCAAAGTGGCGTTTTGAAGCACTCTACCGCGAAACCACCAGGACACAGTTGCGTCTGGTATGGCGGAAACTCTGCAAAGAAGAGACGCATTCCTTCCCTCGGCTATCTCGAGAAACATGGCTGTTGGAGAGACGTCTGGAAGGCAGGCTAGCTCGTGCGGGGGCAGAGACTTGACGGCCTTGTTGCCTAGCCTTGGAGGCGTCTTGCAGCGCGGCTCGATCGAATGAGGGATATTGTACCGCAAGAGCCAGGATCGTAGCCCTAGGAGTTTGCAGTCACAGTGCCAAGGGTTGTGGTGAAGGTCCACCCCGTGTAGTGACGCTGGAAGAATCGAAGAGCTTTCGCCACCGATGGTTCTGAGGCTATTTCCATCCAACTTGAGCCACTCCAGACTATCCAGTCCAGAAAAGGCCATGTCTTCAACGATCTCTATCTTGCAGCCGCTCAACTCCAAGGTAACGAGGGAAGCAAGTGGGAAGAAGGACCGGGAAGGCAGGCGCGTGATGGGGTTATTGGATAAGGAGAGCCTCATTAGAGCAGGGAAGTCGGCGAAGGTGGTGGGGGAAGGGAGGCGGGTTATGCGGTTATTGCTCAGGTCCAGCTCGACGAGATTCGTGAGGCCCCGGAAGGCGTGATCGTCGACGGAAGCGATGCGGCAGTTCGAAACGTAGATCCTTTGGAGATGCAGCAGCCCCGCACGTAGGAAGCGGTCCCTCCCCAGCACCTGCAGATTGTTCCCGGAGAACTCGAGGACTTGGGTGCCCGCGTCCATTCCATCCGGGAGAGCCGTCAGGCCCTTGTTGATGCATTCGACGGTCTGTTTGCCTCCCTTCCACTTGCAGACGCACGAGGAGGGGCAGGCAGCCGCCGGGGGAGACAACAGCACTTGAAGAAATATCGTGATGGTGATGAAGCGGCGGATCCTCACGAGGGTCCTTCTCTCCATCTTGAACAGGAGTCACGAGCCACCGCTTTCTTGCATTTATAAAGAGGGAACCACTTGAGATGTTTTTTCGCGTTTGTTTTTCATTTACCTTCTCTCACGATTCACGCACTTTGGAAGGGTTAATAGCAATCAGTGATTCCTTGAGCTTCTGTTAACACTGAGAAAAAACCAGTTTCAGAAGGAGTAAAGGAGTAGAAGGAAGAAGTTTCACTCGTCAGATTCAGAGCTGTCCGAACAAGTAACTCGCGCACA
The DNA here is from genome assembly GCA_947579665.1 of Sympetrum striolatum. Lineage (NCBI taxonomy): Eukaryota > Metazoa > Arthropoda > Insecta > Odonata > Libellulidae > Sympetrum > Sympetrum striolatum. The sequence goes on along the minus strand of OX388347.1, from coordinate 97,962,382 downwards.
CATTTTGTTTTCCCTGAATTAGAAGGGGAGGAGGAGGGGGAGTCCTGAATCTCTTCCCCCTCCTCCGTTTTCGTAACGCACAATTGACCCTTTCGCAAGGGGGACCACACAAGGAGCACACGAGGAGGCTGAGGGGGAATGACACCTCTGGGAAAATTGCCTTCAAAAGGAGAATATCGCCAATTTCCGGTCGAGGAAGAGTGATAATCGTAGCACTTAGGGCATTGTCTCTTCAAAGCATTCCAGAAGAGGAATGAATTGCCTCAATCGCAATTAGCACACAAAAACGATTTAATCCTCTATGAACTCATCCTGTGTTCCTCTCACTCTCTCCAATTGCTCCAAACAGTTGCTTGTCGCACTTACTTTACACTTCATATTCCTCGTTATTGCTCGCTCACTACCCAAAAGACACTTGAAAGATTATCTTTTGGAGAATAAAACTGGATCGAGAATGTTTCGACTGTTCACCTTCACCATCCTCCAATGTGAATCTCCACATGTGAGAGACAATCCTTCTCGCCATAGGAGAATTGCTGAAGCATTCACTCTCCGGGATAAGGAAATACCATTGTATTGTACGAAAAGATTAATAGTTAGTATAACTCTCAGTTGGACACTATTAAATTATCGCTCTTTTAAATAACTTTTAATCGACACTGAGAATCAGAGCACAAGATTAGGTTTCAATCTTCACTTTGCATCACAATAGAGCAACTTCCTGAACTGTAGCACGTTCACACACAGTCCTCCGAGCACCCAATCCATAAACAAAAGTGTCCCCGAAGTCCGCGGGGTAAGTCCACTTGCAGAAGCCGGAGCCGCTAAAAGCGTACCCGGAGACCAGATGGTCGCAGCCTGGAAAAGAAATGTAGACAAATTTAGAGAATTGTACAGTTCATAGACAATTATAATAAAACTTAGTATTTAAACACAACTTTACGTAACTGAATTGTAATGTATTGTTGTTACTACGCAATACCGAAAATTTACGTCAATAATTAGAAGAATAAATTAAGTAATTTAAATTGTCGAATTTATTTATAACATTGATATATATTAAGGACAAAATATAAAGACAATGACGGTAGTAAAATAAATCTTCATGATACTTTTACGTTTTTCAATTTTAAGCAATTTCCTTTGAAAGAAAGAAATATCCTTACCTACAATTCTATGAGAGCATGAATAATCCATGTTTCATTGGGAAAGTGCTTCACAACGGCTTCAAAAATCGCTTATGTCAACAAAGAAGTGAATTTTAATAGAGTAATTTGCAATATGCAAGAGAATTTTGTGTAAATTCTTGCAATTTTGAATTCAAAAGAATATTCCATTACAAAAATTAGAATTTTTATCGAATTTATATTTTTTACAACTTGTTTCACTTTTACAGGACCATTATCTCTACTTCAATTTCGTAAACGTAAAAAAAACATGCAAGAGATGAATAAGAACTTTCCATGCATTTCTTATGGGAGTGATTCCTACCCATTGTGAGAGTGGTAGAAAGATGATGTCTTTGCAATTAGAAGCATGCAGTGTAGCTTGAATTTTTTTCAACGATATGAAAGTAAACCATTGTAGATGGCAAAACATACTTCTAATTCTATCAGGCAATGCATCTATGCAACATTTATTATATATAGATATTATATACAAGCAATAATTCCTTGCAAAACAATAAAGATAAATCAAAATGGAGTTCAATGGGAAACAATATTGCGTTTTACAATACGATATAACATTAGGACAGTATTCACTTAATTAATATACAGCTAATGCGACATGCAATTCCATACGATGTATTTAAAAAGTGTAATTTAAGTATATGAAATAACATGCAAGTGCAGCATGTATCTGCAATAACTTTCTATAAATCAGAATTCGGTACAGTATATTACGATAAAGCATTGCAGTCAATACAATTCCATACAATGTAGCATCTTATATCACAATATGGTAATATAACCTAATTCTAAATATCAACAACACAGTATTGTAACACAGGAAAAAGACTAAAAAGTATTGAAAATAAATAAGTTTTCTGACACATCAAATAAGACTTCGATGTTTGAGAATCATAATTTTAATAAATGCAATTCTTTCCTAATAATCTAAAATATTTTCCTTAAGAATTTTCATGTACAGAAAAATGAATGAAGATTTAATTAAGTACGAAAGTACGCAAATCACATATAGAAAATTTTCACATTATAATACGTCGACGAATGGAATATAATTTAATTTGCTAAATACTCAAATTTACTTAACATATATATATATAAATATGAGACTTAATAGCAGTTCTAAATGGCTGTCTTGGGCCCAATCAGAATTTGGGGTTCCAAAATAGCCCAACGCAAGTTTAGAGGTTCATTGCCTGACTTGGCTTTTAACTGTTGTCGAAAGATCGACTGATAAAACCCAAATTCTATGATAGGGGTGGGATACGTGAGATAGGGGAACATAAAAGATTTACAGGCAATCGATGTCCCGCATAGCCCGAGGGCTGCCCTCGGAGTAACTTCGGATCTCCATTGAATTCGAGTCAATGGATGGGAGACTCTTTTCATACCCCGGCTGTTTAAAGGGAACGAACAGACGGAGAGCTAAGGAATAAACAAGGTCTGAAAGAGGCTGCTTATGCACCTTCTAAAGTGATGTGGAATTACGCTACCACGACTAACGGATAAATCCACCTCACGAAATCTCGGTTATAAGTCAGAATCGATTAGTCGACAAATTAACTCTATTTATTTTACATAAAATTAATTCTCGCAATAAAAGAACATCTTTCACACAGATTCACGCAGACCTTAGTTACGAGTTCCGATATATTTTAAAGCATTAGATTGTTTACCTATGGATAATTGGTCATATAAATATGTAACTCATTAATGGTATGATTGTATTTCAGTCAACTGAAGTTGTATAAGGAAATAGAGAATAAAATATTTTTCAAGGATTTTGACCTTTTGTATTATACATGTTTATCTTTTCTGAAGTAAAAATTACATTGGAATTAACTTCTTGTAACTGCTTTAATCTTTCTGTAATATGGCACGTACTGCTTAGTCTACGTTGCTGAGGGATTCCAAGATGCTTTTTGCTCTCAAATAAGGATCATTAAATCATGAAAAATACATTTAAAGGAGATAATCTGTCAATTACACAGCCCTAGGACCTATCACTTTGTCCAATACCGCATGTCCTATAAATTAATATTAATCCAAAATGTTTATACACTCTACATCCTCTACATAAATTTCATAACCAGTTAAGAAAAATACAAATTTTTTTGTAATTAATCCATACAAAGTTATACATAAACATTATTTTTATCACAAAATTTGAATCGAGATATTTAATGTGTTATTAATTTTTAGGGCGTATTAGGCAGGGAAATGTATACGGCTCTGAAACTCCATAAAAGCCAAGCTACGAATTTAACTGGAAGTAATTGCTTGGAGATTTCAGCTATAGAAGATTCCTCGCATAACCAAAATATCATTTTATAGATAAAGTTGTACATTTTTTAAGAGAGGAAATTAGAAGATACGTTGCGTTTGCTATGTATATTCAAGGAAAGAGCATCCATGGAAGCCGTATTAAGAAATTCTTAAATTCTTTCTCTTTTATTTCGGCCGATTCCGCACTACTGATAAGCTAAAACAGATAAGCCTGAATGTGAACAGTTTTTAAAACTCATTCTCTTACCGAGTAACCCGCGATGGTTGTAAGAGAATTATTTAAAAAATAATTTTGCACTCATTACTAAATAGGATATTTGACTTGAGAGTAACGATTTACATGTATCTTTAGATGTTACCTGGCAACTGGAAGCTGGAAACAGCAACAACTTAAGAACGCTAAACGATGATGGTATATGTAAAGTATAATTCTAAAAGCAGGTTTTTGAGTTATTCACGATTTTTATCTATCTTAAACATTAGTGACATTAAATGTTTAAAATCTCCAATAGCCTTTTTGCAAAGTGCGGTGTTCTGTCTTGTTTTCTCGGAATACCGGGGAATGAGAAGAGGAACGCCGACAAAAACGGCCATTGGAGATTATAAACCTCTATCTCCTCAACAGCCGTGTCCCAACTTTCCTTTCCTTACATTATTCGACTAATGAGAGTAATCGTGAATGCCTTTAAAAATGTTTAAAAATTACATAGTATCAGAGCACCATGTTGAAATTGTAACGAAATTAATATAGTTGTAAATCTAGTTATTAAAACTTGCGTGTGTATTATCAATCCGGGTGGTGACATAAAAATCAGATTTTTATTTATATTTCAATACTGTATTGTTGCAAACATAATTGTTAAAAACATTACGTAGGGTTTTATTTATAGCACCATCACCACTACAACGACTGTCTCAGTTCTAAGGAAGAATAGCGATGCTTTCAATGATAGCAAGAGCGTTAAGTCTGTTGTAGCTGTCCCTGATACCCTGGACATAACCGTTTGGAATCGCTGCACACAAGGGGCTAGTGATCGGTCGTGAGTTTATTGGGTTTATTTTGACGGAATTTTGCAAAAGCACAGCGCAATCAGAAAACGCGTTATGTTCGAGAAAGTGCCGCTTCTCTCGTTTATTTTCTTTGACAAACGTTGTTAGGTAAAGAGTTTTGGTTCTTAACAACCAAACCTTTGTTCACTAAAATCCCTTTCTAAATACTATTTTAAATAATCCCTTTCATAATTGAATATAGAAAATACATTTTAAGTTTTTAAATTCACGAAATGTAAGCTGATTTCCATCACATCATCCGACACAAACCAGTCTTTGTAGATGATAACCATCTTCAGCAAAGGGTCGATTTGAGAAATTCCCCAGAATGTTACCTTTTTATACAGAAATAGATTGATTGTGTAATTTGAATATTAATTTAATTAGATTTCAGGTTAATAAATGGAATTGAAGGCGTCATAAGACCAACGAACGAGCTAAATGGTGTTGAACTTTTTTTGAAGTTATTCTCGAAAGTATAAAGAACCTTCTCATAACAATCTACTTGAAAAATTGTCTACGTGCCTCAAATATCAAATTTAATTGCATACTGTCAAGATTGATATCAGTTTTAAATGTTTCTTTGGTTATGAAAATCTTGATGACTTCCTTTATTTCGTTGTAGAGGGATCATTATTTGTTTCTCTTTTATTTAAGTTTTAAGAATAAAAAATGAAGAGACTACAGTTTTTTTGTACTCATTTCTTGCTGCTCTTCCTCGAACGTGTTTTTGGATTTTCTTTCCATTATCCAGAGCAAATAAAGAAATGGTAAATAATGAATAAATAAAACACTCAAACAGAATTGCTCAAGGAGATTTCTTAAGTGTGAAGATCTAAATTTACATCGTTAACCTTGCCGTAAAACAATCTACTTCGTTCACTCGTATTTTACGTTTGGAAAAACAAATGAATGAAAGGTGGAATTCCACTGCCCATCAGAGCCTAAATGACTCTGTTTTACGCCCTGAGGACGCTCTGTAATCCCTTTGCTTTCCACCGATTTATGCGTAGGAATTTCCAGCTCAATTTTGCGTTGACCTTTATAGTGGCACTTCTACTACAGCACTCTCTGGACACACGTCCTCAGGCTCTTTGATAGGTGAAATTATAGCCTTTTGCGGTCGTGATAAATGGAACTTGAAAAAGAAAGTGATTACGAAGATCTTTGACAATTTTCGGAATGGGCACTTACAGTTTTCGACTTTCGAAGGTTCAAAATTATCGAATTAATAAAATTCTTGAATGCATTTAAAGATTTGCGTACTCTTTTATGCATCTGAACTTGTTAGATGGATATTTCGCTTTGAGCATTGATATACTTACACCCGTTGGAAATTGTGTGTTGAGTTATTTTGATTGATTCATTCATTTTCAAGTTACAACATATTTAAATTTGAATGATCAATACGTGTTAAATATTTTTATAATATTCATACCTAACTAATTAAAAGTCAGAGGGCACAAGTTCTATATTGAACTTCATAACCACTCTGAGCCCACAAATACCTTCCTTCTCATAAATGTATCTGTTAATTGTATCTTTTTCATCTAATATGCGATACGGTATTAGTAAAAATATTAAATTCGCCATTATTGACACCTTTTCAATGCTATTCAGAGCTTTATTTTTCCCAATGTGGGAAGTAGGAATTTTGGCTCTTCAAAATAAACACAAAATAAGCTTGTAGTTTTGCAGGGCTATTTATAAAACAATAAACATTTACTTCTTTAGATTTTTATTTTTAGCACTATTGGCGAAAAATATGTTTTAATATATTTAAAATGCGAATATCTTCGATTAAATCTTAGTTATCCGCAGAATCCTTATATCTTCAAACTGTTTTTTTATAATTCTAGTTATTTGGTCCAATTTCATGCTAAGTTAAGCACAATATAAAACTTAATAATCAGTGTAGACTACATAAAGAATAAAATCTGTAATACTTCACTCTCCAAAATAATAGTATTTAACCATTCTGATGCATATTCATCAAGAGAATCATTTCCCTAGTTGTACCAAAGAGAGCACTTCCGCTTCAGGTGTTGATGATTCCTCACATTGTTATTACACGTAAGCGATTCGATATTGTAAGATCGAGAGCCATCGAATATCGAATCCATCTTGTGCCAACCGTTAAGTTGTTTCTGAAGCAATTTCATCTCCAATATCTATTATATATAGACGCTTCTCCGGATTCATATATATAGCCAGATAGGATACTAATTCACAGGCTAAACCACAAGCGTCATTGACTTGAAATTTTTACAAGGTATTGGCCATAACGAGTAACCACCAGAAGAATTGCGATTTTGAATCTCAGTGTCATGGGTTTGATTCCAGAAGGCCATTTACATTCCTCTATGCAATTCTTATGGAGATAACGGAAACAAATTTTAGGTACTTTCCGGCATGATATCGACTTCAAGCTTTGTTTGGAATAAGATCAAGTCCTAGCAAGTCATACTGTACATTTTTAGCTGCCAATATGTCCTGGGTTCGACACCAGGCGTCTCTACAATCAGTAACTGATCCGATTTTCAAGAATTATTTTGAACCCCTTCCCAATAATATAGAAACGTGAAACTCGGCATGTAGATAGAGATAATTGATATGTTTCAAATACGTTGTTTTAGGATTCCTTGATCGTCCTTGGTTCGATCCCAGAAAGCCATTTACATGACCAAATTCATTTCAGATGGGGATATAGGAGTTTTATTTCAGGACCTTCCCGGTATTATATGGACTTCAAACTTTGCATTAAATAAAATCAGGTCATAACAAGTAATAATATCTATTTGCATATACCAATAGGGTATAATATACCTGGGTTCGATACCAGGCGTGTACAAAAACTAGAAATTGCTATGATTTTTATGATTTTTAGTAACCCCTTCCCGATTACATTGAAACTCACAACTTGATCAGTGAATAAAGATTATAAATACATTTCATATACTTGCAGTATGCAAGCAACATTTTACTCGTTTTATATATGACCACAAATACATATGAAACAAAAAGATAAAATGACTACCACCTGGCCTAGAGCCTACTTGTAGTCCTTACGATTAAATAAATGAATGCGATCAAATTCTCTTCGAAGTTTAATTTTTTTCGTTGCAATTTGGAAAAAACCGGATAAATTCGGAAATTTGCTCATTTTTTAAAAGTCAGCTGTGTCATAAAAAAATAATATCGAAGTACTTTTCCATTCTGTTTCCAAGAGTTTGCTCTTTTTTACCTCGCTGGCCAAAATACCAAGAAATTAATTCTGGATTTGAGGATTTACGAGTGGAAAATAAATTTTTATTTTCAGAAATATTTAATGGACATGCATGAATTACGGGACCATAAAAATTGATGACTTTCAGAAAACTTGCGAAAATTCCAGGTTAACTGCAACCATTATGTGTGGTCTCTACTGTAATATTGTGTATATTTTACAGGTCATATAATAAATAAATAACAGTGGACACCTTGAAAAACATACCGGCAGAGTAGCAAGTTATATCGGTAACTTAAAGATTATAAGGATATTAGACGATCATTTACCGGCTAACCTGAAATAAATTATAGTATTATAAGTTGTGTGCACCAGGTGAATAATGTGAGCAAACTGATTGGAAATTGAATAGATGATATGATGATTTTATGGCGCAAATACAGGTAAAAAACGGTGTAACTATTAAAATTAATACAATATAATGCTTAAATATAATAATAATAATAAATCGTCTTTATTTGGGCGAGATTGAGTCTCTTCTCCCATCTAATCTGTCGTCATTAGTTATAAGATTAGAAGTTGAAACAATTAGAAGAATTTTGCATTTAATAAACCTAAGAGATTCTTAGGAAAATAATCCACTGCAGGAAGACACCCACAAGGAAGGGGGGTGTGAAAAACCTGCGCAAACCTACCGATAGTAATAGCTAAAAGATAAGAAAACAACATTAAAAAATAAAGAAATACACTACCAATAAGTACGTACATGCGATACATAAATAAGAATCACTTCACATTTAAAAAAGATGGTAATATAAAAATAACATAAAACAAACAAAAAAGACAAAATTACATGGATTTTCATCTATAAAGTACAATATGAGGAAAAAAAGAATATTAAAAAAACATTATCAAAATATGCATACAGTATATACAAGTTAAAATTTCAAATAACATGGACACTTAGGTAACTCTGTAAATATGTGATGAATTGAGTACTGAGTAACCGTGAAAGGTGTCTAGAGTTGATTTGGATGTATTTGGAGGAAAGAAGTAAGAGTAAGCGGTGATTCGAGAAAATTGGTTTAATGGAGAGTGGAATACCTAACGACAGGCGATTGGAGAGGGTGAATGGGATGCTGTACAGAAGAGATGAGAGTGGTTTGGACATACGGAAAGAATAGAAGCTAACAAAAAGACTATATTGTGGATGAAAAGAGTATCGGAGGACAGAACATTCGGAGAGTGGCCCTAAACGACGATTAACATCAATTAAGTTGAATTCGGAGAGTAAGCTAAAGAAGGGAACATTCTTGCGAAGCACAGCAATCATAGATCCTCATTTTGGATCAAAATTTCTCAGTTTTGACGCTCTGTGTATCATTATGACGCCTGGAAATATTAAGAATTGACAAATGGGAACATAAAATTTAATCTTTTTGTATTAACTATATGCAGTTACAAGACTCACCGCACTCAAAAAAAAAAACATCCATTGCTCCTTTCCCAGCCTTTCTTCGATTCTAGCCCCCTGTGCGAAGCTAAAGTTATGAAAGGTTGTGAATGCAATGGATTATGGGGTAGGAGTATTTAAACGTAAAATGTGTGAAGCAGTATTGAGAATAGATGAGCTCGATATGTTCTCCATGAAGGGGGAATCATGCTAGATTGTATGCTTGAAAGATATAAATAGGAATCAGAGTGCATACTTTAGCTACTCTGTTCACGTTTTAGTTACAAAAGCGGGATGACAGATTTCCCATGCCCTTTTCAGCGAGACGTGGAACTAAATATGTTCCCGGTTCGATCTCCTGCATTTTCTTCTCCCGAATTCAGGATTAACGGCATCCCTCCCACGTCAGTCCCCTCGGCCGGAAATTCAAGATAAATGGCCTTCCATCCAGCAGTTCCCCTTTCGATACGTCCTCTAACTACTCCGAGAGAGAATGTAGCCTAATATTTAAGTATGAAACTGGGACGATCAATTTCCTGCCTCATATGTTTGGATTGATATAATTTCCTTGGATGCCTGTGTGTTCAGCACCGGAGTTATTCGCGTAAAAGCCTCGAATTTCGTGCTTCATTACACTAAAGACTGCATTATCGCCTCTCGATGGAATATATCGATTTTGTTGATATATCGAATGCTCCATCCATGTCAATCCGAGATTGGCTGCACGGTTCGAAAATACATCCCGAAGCGTTCTCATTTAATTTTACCGGGAAAGGAGAATGAACAAATCATTGGAATATACTATTTTGCTCCAGGCATACATTAAAAAATGCTGTAATCTCCAAATGCTCTTTCTACTATGCCGTGATCGACAAATTAAGTGCAAAATTCGAAAGATAGTATGAGTTACAGTTGTAATGTATTCTAGGAGTTTAAGCGAAAGTGATGGCTGTTCTTTCCGACAGAACGAAAGGAACGGAGTTTTAAAATAAACCACATGATTATAGTTTGAGCATGAAGTAGTTGACAGTGTGAAGAACATGGATGGCTGCATTAATTATAGAGTAAGGTTTCTCAGACTGAAAGAATAGTTTATGAGTTATAAATGCTTGGAAAGACATGTAAAAGAGCTGTAGGTTGCATGCGCTTAGTAATTCAATTGGATATATGTAAAAGAGAGAAACATGGCAAGGTTTAGAAAATTCACAGAGGAGGCCGTAACACATAAAAATCACTTTTACTAATCCAAAGAAACGTCTAGCTGGTGACTAGCGACTGGTGACTAGTTTCAACCAGTGATTGACGATAACTATGTCTTACATTTCTATTGATCAGTAAAAGGGATATTTTTGTTTTGTTTAAAACCTGTGTTTGATTTCGATTCCTCTAATTCAACCAGATAAAGAAAAATGATTGGGCCAAAGAGTTTTAGGTCAGCGAAAGTTGAGTTTGTCCGAAGTAACGCAACAGTCAATTGAATTCAGTCGGGATGAATCATATCAGGGTTAACCAGGAGAGTAATCCAGTTATAATTGTGGTAAATATGCAAAACGGCAGATAATGTGGTTGTTGAATCTGTTTGAGCATACTCTGGTAGAAAGAGACCTAAGGAGTTGTAATAACAATAATGAATTTAAAGAAAAACGAATGGTTATGTTGGATTGAGAAGTGAAAGCATGCATTGCCACAGTGAAAATAAGAGCACACACACACTCACTAGAAACCGTGTGATCAAACTGCACGTAATTAAGTCATTATAATTATGGGTCGAGGGAAACTAATGGCGATTAAAGGCAATATTAGCCTTGGCTATCGTAGGTCTAATATAGAGGACCTTATTTAGTGCATTTGCCGTAAGTGCTTCACATAACTACTAGAAGTGATCATTAGAGTCCATTGGTTTCCCATTTGCTCTGAAACACAACCTATTCTATGCTCTGAATTATGCAGCCAACATCAGCTGCGGTCAAATCTGAGTTGTTGTCATTACACTTGTTATGTTTTGCAACTGGATTTCGTAAGAATTATTTTGAATTAGTATTTCTAAACCGCGAGGTTTCAAAGCATAAATAACTTGATCAAAGGTACTAAATACTTTTACAGTTTTAAGAGACAAGCTATTCGAAAGGTGAATATACAAAATTTATTAAGTAGTTACTTTAAAAGTAATTGGCATTCATTGTTGAATGTACAAGAGAATGTAAATATAACCCACAAAGATGTATTAACGCTTAGCAAACGCCACATTTGTTTGAATTGGCGACTCTGATATGTTAATACAATCTACCCACCACGGATAATAGTTTGCCAAAATTTGATTTGGTGTCCAAATAGCAATAAAAATTGGTGATTTATGTCTCATATGGAAAAATTGAAATAAAAGTTCATTGAATGTAATTCACATTGTTAATCGGATTACGACTAAGGAAATTAAAGATTATTCACTAATACTCGAATCTATTTTATTCATTTTTATATAACCTATTTTAAATATAATTTTCATACTTTTAAATACGCTTTCAGCAAACTTATTGTCCTACAACAAAATTATACTGGACGAGCCTAGCATAGCTACTTCCCCTAAATCCTAAGAATGTTTCATTTCCTTCTTCTATTAGAATAATTTCGACTACTGGTCATTGAAAAATCCCTTCGAGAATGTTTTTCACTTTAAGAATCTAGCGTTGCTACAACAATTCAATTTTATTGTCACTTGGAATTACGGTACAAAATAGCTGATTCACATACCAATAGATAATAACAGGGTAATTTTAGATCTGATTTGATTTCACGAGAATTTAGTATTATGCTCAGCGCTGAGGGCTAGATTACGATTTAATCTGGCTGTACCCTACATTAGTTTTCATGTATGACTCCATAAACAGTGGGCATTATACTCTCAAGAGCAGCAATGAAGCTTAACTAATTTCGGAAATTTCCCTTCACATTTCGTGTACTCGATGTCCTGGAAATTTAGATCGCCAAAAGGAAGGAAACAAATGAAGGGAGAGGATAAAGAGAAGCGCAACTTGAGCTGAGTGAACTCACGGCATAAATTAAAACCGAAAGAAAACGTATGGTTAGTTACGCAGCATTTGTAAGCACCCGGCCGCTTTAGGCGAGTAACCTCAATTATAAGATAGCATATTAACTGCAGCAATCTTATTTGATAACAACAGAAAATATTCCAACAGAGGAAGAGAAGAAGTATATACATCAATTGTTGCGAGTTATTGAATTACTGAGTCAAAAATGAGAAGTAGTTAAAATGCCCCTATAAAGTTTATATTAAAAACTCAAATCATTTAAGCAATTAATAACTATACATCTATAGATAATTAACGTATAATTGTGAAGAGGAAATAAACTCAACTGATTGGCGAGTAACTATGCGGTACTTCACGATAATTGGGAGACAAAATATAAGAACGACTTTTCACAAAGGAACTTAGTTCCTATTAATTGAAAGAAAAACTTTGAACTTTACCATCGAAACACAAGGAACGAAACTTAACGTGCATAAGCGTCATCTTTAAGTATCGAAGTATTTTTTTCAATACATAAAGGATGATTCATCAAAAAAGTAAGTTTTCTTGTCAATGAATAGCATTCGTATGTGAAAAGTGGCTCTTGTCTTCCGATAGAGAAGGGGAGTTTGTTGGATTACACAAAAAAGGAATACTTCAATAAGTTAACCTTAGTAATGAACGATTGTAATTTATGTATGACGTCTTTTCACTACCATCATTTATATTATTTTTTTTAAATAACCTGATTCGTAAGCTATTTAATTACGACTGATTGGTGCGGTACTCTATCATTCAATTAACAAGATGTATTTCCGAATCACCCATACCAGCGAATTTCATTTCGGCGAACATATTCCACTGCTCGAATTCTAGCTAATACTATTCTAGGGAAGCTAGCAAAATTCCAAGAAGACATGCGTGGCCTTCCCATATCTCGCAAAAGAGCAAATAAGAGAGATTCAAAAGGCGAGGTTATTCATTATCGCCGGGTCTAATCAGCCGGGAGAATTCCTTTCCCCTCTTATTTACGACCCTCGCGAACTCTTCGCCGATAAATCCCCAATCTTTAAGTTTGCATCCCTCTCCTATTTGTTTACGCTGGAAATTCAGCGGCAGGTTGGTGCCTATTTATCTCCTGACCTCTCTTTCCTTATTGCTTTCCCTTTCAAAGCGAACGAACGGCTTCTGAAGAGGCCCTTTGAATGCCTGCACTGAACGGCCTTTTATACAAACGGAGGAAATATTCGGATGCGTGTCTTTCGAACGATACGTAGATAAGCCTTTGAGAGTTGAGAGCGGTTTCTGTGCGCGGTCGCGATTTAGTCAAGTTTCGCGTTTGCGTCCTTAATTGCCATTCAGCTACTTAGTGAGGGCTACGTGGTCGTAGATAACGATTAGAAACGCGGTCTTGAATGCAATTGATCCAACTGGAATCAACGGAGATAAACGGTGACTGTAACGACTCGATCTAGGCCATGCACAATTTTACAATTGGTACTTAAATCCAGATACGAGGCGTGTTCACTAAAAAACGGTAATTTTCTTTTTCGGAAGGAATTTTATTTATTCGTCTGCAATGATGTTATCCTCTTCCAATTTGTCCCATTAGATATTGTGCATTTATGTAGCTGATTTTGCATCTCCCCGAAATACTTCTGGTTCTCGTTCTTTGGGATATCTTTTAGGGCGCCCGGTGAATTGGTCCAGGGGGAATTCGTACGCGGGGAATTGGTCCCCCGCGATGATGCTGTACTACTAACCCAACCCCCCCACCGGTTATGTATTCATAACATTAAACAACAATCAGGGCGTGTAGATTAACATAAGACTAAATAACAGTAGACATCAGCGCGGGGGATCAATTCCCCGCGTACCAATCTGTCTGGAGACTAATTCCCTGCGCACGAATTCCCCCTGGATCAATTCACCGGCCACGATCTTTTAGCTCCCTCGGGGATGCATTTTTAATTTCATCTATGCTTTCAAAAGGTTAAGGTTAAAGGTTAACCGTTAAGGTTCTTTTTAATTTTGGGGATATAAAACAGTCACACGGACCCATGTCTTGCAATTAGGAATCCTGGGATGACATTACAGAGTTCGTATTGCCCAAAAAATCACGAGCAAGCAATGAGCAGGTGCATTAACGTGGTACAAAAGCCATAAATTGTATTTCTACAAATATGGGCGTTTTTCGGATCGCTTCACACAAACGCCGTTGAAATTGTAAATAATACTCCTTATTGACCGATAAACTATTCTAAATCATTTTTCTCACTTTTCTTATCATGTTTTCACTTTTTATTCGGTTTTCGTCGGGGCGTCCCGGGTACCTGTAATCTTAAACTTCTTCACGTGCATCTTAGAAACCATTATGCCACTCATAAACCCTTGGTTTTCTCATATCAGACTCACCAAAAGCAATATTTAAAATTTCTAAGGCTTTGCTGAACTGCATTCTCTTTTTATAGCAAAATTTAATACAAAGTATCTGATCCATTTCCAAATTCGCCCATCCTACAAAAACACATGTGTGGCGCAAATAAGATAAGAAGTGAAATACTAAAAATGAAAGTTAAACGAAATCAGGAAGGAAACCGAGATAAATTATTATAAATTATTGTGAGAAATCAGTAAAAGAATACCCAAGTAACGAACCTTTAATTTATATGAAACAGAAAAATGTGTGTAACTTTTCAAACTTTAGTTGCAAGAATTATTAACTTGTTATACGTTGCTGCTTTGTTGCTCATATTAATATTGCTATATCATCAGGATATAAAATTTTTATAAGGAAAACATTCCTGGAAATCAATCATTTACATAATTCAAATCATTGTATTTTCTAATTTAGATATATGGTCCATGAAATGCATTTAACTAAAAAAAATCTGATTTGGCCAACATGACTTTCTCCATTTTTATTGAAAACAGAAGCCTATGCCGGAAGTATATTAATAACTCCAAAACAATGGTTGCTACAGAAAAATGTTTCAATCAAAATTTGTGTAAAATACATTAACTATAACTTTTGTACAAATTGTATATAAATACATCATATTCTGTCAGAGATATTAAGAAAAACTACAATTTTTGGATAAAAGGCAACTTATGGTTAGCTAGTATTCACTAATAACTCCTAAACAATCAGTGTTACGAAAAAGTGTTTCAAACAAAAGTTTTAGTAATGTACATTATCTATAACTTTTGTATGTTATTGTATATACCTACATTGCATTCTGACAGAGATATGTATGAAAAACTTCTTTTTCTGGATAAACAACAACTTCCGGTTGACCATTATTCAAGAATAACTCCTAAACAATAGGTGTTAAGAAAAACTGTTTCATACAAAAGTTGTAGTAAAATACATTATCATCTATAACTTTTATGAATAATTTTATATACCTACATTGTATTTTGACAGAGATATTTAAGAAACAACATGTTATTCCGGATAAACCGCAACTTCCGGTCAAGTGGTATTCATCAAAAACTAATCAAATCTTGGCATTGTTAGGAAAATTCTAAATATGAATTTTGAAAATGATCGGATAATTACTTTTTAAGATAGAGCGCCCACAAACTTTTTAACCACAGACAGACAGACACACAGACAGACATGTTCGGGAAAATAGCTAAAACATGCTCTATGGGCCCCAAAACATCTATTTCCGTTGAAATCTGGAGGTCGATTTTTTTGCGCATACAATACTTTCTCTATACTACGTATAGGGAGGAAGTAATAGTTGAAAATGAAATATTATTCCTGTTTAACGCCTAACTTTGGAAAACGCAATTTACTGTAAGAATAGTACTGCTTAAAGAAGCTTATGAGTCAACATGTAACGTGTCAACAACCTTCATCGATAAAGTATTGTTACTAAGAACGTTAAAAAGCTACGGAAGAGAATTGTTCCTTTTCTCGTAACAGAAAATTTAACGAAAAGCAAAATTACTTTTCCTGGCAGTAACGAAAAACACGGGAAGTCGATTCCTTCCCCAGCGGCATTAAGTCGAGTAATGACTGCGTCTGAATGGAGTACGAAGTGGTGATTGATGGAAGAGCCGAGTTCTGTGGAATTGCTACTCTTGTTTTTGAGAGAAGGCAATAGATTCGTTACGAGGAAATGACTCCTGTCCCTCTGCATCCTCCTCGGATAATGCATTTTCCATCGAATGGCTTCGTTTCATCTCCCCCCCCCCCCCTAATCAGCCTCCCATTCATTCCGATTGGGGGCGCCACCCGCCGACGGATTCAGCAACATGTAGACCTTGTAAGGATTTCCATCCCAATGTCTTAGGGCCGAAGGAAATCAATAAACCTAAGCTCCATCTCGGATTAAAGGGGGAGCTTAGAACGAGATGAAGCTTGGGAAATTGCACGAAGCAAACCACGATCGACATGTAATGCGGCTTAAGTTCGGGATCATTCTGGAACTCGTGAAATACTCGACTTACGCTTGCAAAAATGAAGACGACATTTGATATAAATACGGATTAAATGGATAGAATATCTAAGACCACTTCATATTTTATAAGTTAAAGAAGAAAATCCCATCAATTATGAATGTAGTAGGAAAATGTGTATTAGACGTTCATTATCAGATTTGTAAGAGGATGAACTTTATAAAATTTCCCTTGAATGACTGTATTATAAGAAAAAATGAAAATGCAGCATTGGATATTGATCCCTGCATATTTCCACGTTTCTGTTTGAAAGACGTAGATTTGAATCCCCTTAACTTTCATTTTATGGACTTACACACAGTAAAGCCTTGCGCAATTGATTTCAATTCTATTTATAATCATACAAATCTCTGATGGAGTGTAAGGCTTAGCCCAATCAAAAAGGAGAGAATGGTACTGAAATTAGTGAAAAAAGAATCAAACAGGAATTGAAGAATGGACAAGGAGAAGTGATGTAAGTGAATGAAGGTATCATGTATGCAGCATTTGGTGAGTAGTGGTATTTGTCATGCGAGAAAGGAATGGTTAACTATAGCAAGAGAAAAACTCAGTGAATTCACACATTTTAGTTTTTTTATTGTCCGACCGGTTTTAGCACAGAGGCCATCATCACCAAGGTAAGGAGTAACAGAAGAGGCAGCAATATATGTAGTCAGAGGAATTTTTAATGGGAATTTTTCAATTTTTTAGAGGGTTGAACTCATTCTCTATTTAATAAAAATTTTTCGAAAGAAATTCCAGAGGGTCTTTTTTTGTAAAAGCGGGGTAAAAATAGCCTATTTTTGGCTTTTTTACAAAAATTGTCAAATGTTGACTCAATTTTTAAAATAATGGAAAGTACTAGGATAATGAAATTTTATATTTATAAACAATGTATTGATGTGTTATCATGTGCAAAGTTTCACGTTGATTATATCATTTCTTCTTGAAATATAAAAAGCCAAAGTTTTAATTTTTTTTCGATCTGCAATTTTTTGGGCCAGTTTTGCACAGAATTTTCTGCAAGGAGGTCGCTCTTACAGTTATTTTTATTATTTTGTTTAATAGAGCGCAAATAGTTGTTCAAGATAGCCAAAGATTGCTTACTTCGTAAAACAATTCTCTGAGATACTATGCCTCAAAGTTACTGAAAACTCACAGTCATATTGAAGAAGGCAGCGACACGGGGTCAAATAAACTGCTATATCTCAGCAAGTATACCATCGGCGATAGTAAAACCTTACAAATGTTCATAAGAGATATGTGTAAATGTTCATACAAAATTTCATTGAAATCCGTGATGGTCGAGCGGGGACCACTAGACCACTTGGCATGGAATGACCCTAATATATAGTTATATTAGTATATGAATACTTAAGTGTGCATATTTACTAAGTTTTTCTCATACTATGGTTAAAATGTCGTTCTACGAAGGCGATTATCTTTTCGGTTGTAGTAAATTTGGGTTTGTCAAAAAAGAAATGCGAGCAAATTGACACTGACATCGACACAATTGAATTAAATGGAGAACGATTGCGGAAAACGGAAATATCGATTGGATAATGATTGTGCGAGGGTAATAAGATACAATTACAAGATGTATTTTTACATCATTTTGAAAAGTTGTAACATTAAGGAAAACGGAGTGATAAGGATGTAGCTCGACTAGAGTGTAGGCAGTACAAAAGGGAGAGGAATCCTCAGAATTGCATCAGGTAAAGCATGTTTAAACAAAAGATGGATGCATCACTACATACGCTAATATTTCAGAATGAAAATAAGTCTGCAATTGAGAGTATTGATGTGATTACTATTGCCTTCTGCTTGCTGAGATGGCTGAGCGTGTACTCAAGCGTTTAAGTTATCCTCTCCTCCCATTTTCCCCATTTGAGAAATCCTAAAGCAAATATCCCTGATTAAATAAAGAGGGGACGAAGGGTCAGCTAGACGCGTCCTTAATTAAGGAAACGGAGTGCAAAGGAGACTGACTGCTGTTAAGAATATTTACATCCGACGGAGATAAAGAGTTCAAAAAGAAGTAGAGACCGTTCAAATCCACATTCCTCTATGTATTTAAAATTTCAAAAGATAAAAGCCTGTCTTTTGCGTGGAGCTTTGAGTTCTCTTGGGAAACTCAGACTTTTGCCTTATACAAAGTTTCTTGGCTCGGGAAATGGGGAACTTAAGGTCTCCCGACGCTATGTTATTAAATGGTACTTAATAAGACTACATCACTACTATATAAACTTTTTCTAATATATTGCATTAGAAATTTGCGAAATATGTATATCGTATTTTCACTTGCATAGGCTTCGCCATTGATACTATCAATAAAGATGAATTAACCTGGGAATTCTCTAACTATAATGCTTTAGCGGAATTTTCGTGTACATAGTAACGCTGACACTAAAGCGTATACTAGATAATGTTTAATTTCAGCGCTATTCCATTTAAAGCAGGTTATTTTCAATATCTATTAAAGTAAAGCTCACTTAGCATATGACGTATATTTAGGATGTTGGATGAGAATAGGGTTTCTACAATAAACGAGTTCGCATGGCAACATTCCCAATTGATGGTTCTAAATTTTTGTTTATCAATTTCAAATATAAAACGTTTCTCCAAAGAATAGTTTGTCTCTTTATCTGATTGTCGCACCAGTAAAGAAATTGATGTCCAACATGTTTTGAAGAGGGACACTTTAGTTCTACTATTTGTTTTATCGGTAAACACCTATTGAAATTTAAACTATCTTTCATGTAGTAATCTATCTCTTCCTTTCTTGAGACCTTCCTACACATTTCACAGGTTTTTTTCACTCCCACTTCCCATTTGTGAGTGCTCCCAGCAGTTAATTTTGTTATCTATGATTAAAATTAACGCAGTTTTTTATTTACTTCACAAAACTAACCTTTCTTTCCATATTTCTATTTCCACATTACTTGACAACAATCTACGTATATGACTGTTATGTTTTGATTTTACGTGTATTTATGCTTCCCTGTGTACAAGACTAGGGAAGGATGGAAGATGAGCCTTCTTAGTCTCAATTTTGCCCAATAAAAACATTTGCATCGAATTTAATTTTAATACGTTATAATATTTCCCTACATATTCACTATAGTAACACCAATCCTGGTGAAGATTTTCATGAAAATAATTCCCTTTAATTTCAACGATATATATGTGTGTATATATTCAGCAAAGGTTTTACCAATATTCTGTTTACTGCTATCATATATTATCTCTTGTCTAGTTAAAATTGTTTTTAATGTTATAGGCAATATTTTAAATTTTAGTTTTGAAAGTTTTTAATTGCACTATTGTATATAGTAATTACTTGTATGCTTTAATTGTATGAATTTAATTGTAAATTATATGATGTACTGCCTTTGGGAGGTTTTCCTCTCAACTAGGGTGAATTCCAGGCAGGGTAATGTATTCCCCTAAGAAAAGATGACTACCACCTGGTCTAAGGCCTACTAGCAGTCCTTATAATTAAATAAACATACAGAGGTCACTTAATACTGAGTAAACTCGAATATAATTTGAAAAGGCTTTCCCAGAAGTCAAACAATTCGTATCGAACCCTCAATATCGGATATCCTTTTCCAGAAGTTGTTCCGGGAGAAAGTGAAAGGAAGATTGCACGCATCTTGGAATTTATCTGAGCCCACTAATGAAAATTAACGATAGGAAGGCGGCGCGAAAGACTTCGGAGAGACTTCGTTGTCATCGTTTTCTCCCGTTGAATTAGAGGCGACGGAAGTGACGTATGTGCGTGCAACGTGTTTCCGCCTTTATTTTTAGTCCCCGTGGAATTCTAGGATCGCATTCGAATCATATTTCATGATAGTTTCGCGGGAAGAACTGTCACCAGAAGTAGTTTAGGGGGTCGCTCTCCTCACCTGACGCACGGGCCTAAAAGATGGAGCCACTTGTCTTTCGCCCCTTCCTTCGCTATCCCCCCAAACCAACCGACGCACTCACTGCTGCATTCCATTTCCCCTTTAAACATTCATTGTGTCTGCACGAGAGACTGTGCTGCAAACGGTTAATTGTCGAAGAAATTGATGATATTATTTTACCAAAGGTATCTTCAATCCCTTAACAGAGAAGCATAAGATGATTACTTGACGGATATAAAATTTACTTAGTTCGTTTAATCAAGTTGGGTAATAATGCATTTACTGATGCAGTCATATTTTACTAAAAAAATTAAAAGTTATTTATCACAAAAATGTATTAATTTAAACTATGCAATTGTGTACTTTTGTTTACAATGTGAATTATCTACAGTGTGATAATTTTACTATGTTGTTCTATTGTGCGAAAAAATATACTTTGGGATTATTTCGTTTATTTGTCTGTAAGCTAGTGTTGCAATTTGTTGTATTGTTGCATGTAGTATATTGTGTTGTAATTTTTACGTTGCATTGTAGTATATTGCATCGTGGTAAATTGTACTGTATTATATTCTATAGTACTTTAGAATATGCATCTCCTGATGAACTATTTTGCTCAGGAGGAACTGATGGTAATTTAAAGCCTTCTTAAACTGTAAAATGAGATTGTGTAGAGTAGCTTTAATGTTAATGTCTTCCATACATCCCTTTTTGTACCAATTCTCTAGAGTAAAATTCCTGAGCTACTTATTATATGGCAAACCACGCACAAAATACAAATAATCTTCTTCCATCAAAACAAGTCAGACCGAACTCTTCGTATACATCTCTTTCTGTATGTATTCGTCGATTGTTTGTTTCTCTTCTAACTTCTATACTTTCGGTAAACATCGTAAAATGTTTTCGTATTGTAATGGGTGAGGAAAAATACTTTGGGCTTCTTATTTAATCTCAGAAAAATTGTATTTTGGGCTAGGATACCGCCTAGTGCCTCGTCATTGTTAAAGGGACGTCTGAAAAAAATATTTGGCTAAAAATATCAAAAACTAAGATTATTTAAAAAATTCAAAGAGGTAGAGTTGTTAAAATGACAATAATATTTACCTTGTATCACAGTCAACCCCTGACGCTAAAATATAAAACGCAAAATTGAATTAGTTAAAAGAAAACAAATTTGACATTTAGGTGACGATCCTATGTTTTGCTTACATTCTAATTTTTAGTACCGCTTAGGTAGTTTTTTCTATTGAGTGTGAATTAACTGACTGATAACTTTACATCAAATCATCGAATAATTTAGCATAGCATCCTGGGTGTGCGTAGAACACAGTTATCACACCTAGCACCTTCTAGTATTTTGGAATGACTTTTCCGAAGTTGCCGAAGTATTTTGAATACCGTTGGTCATTTATGAGGATACGCAGAAAAAGCAGAACGTAACTCAAGAAAATACTAAACGATCAATAGTCCCTCATTATGCACTATTTGTAGTTCAATGCAAGGTATTCTTATTAATATTCTGAAATGTGAAAAATATTTATTTTAAATAATCCCTAGCAACAAAACATTTATTATTCCTATAGATTTTTTACACCTTAATAAGTACCACAGTATTAATCCTCACTTGGTATTCTTTGGATTTTGGTTTGCTAAATAAATTAGGTAAGGTGATTTAATGAAGGCATAGAAACAATTTGTAAATTGTAAAAAAATATTCAATTGATTTACTTCGTTCTCACAATCCTTGATTCTTGAATTTCAAATGAATCTTGTTCTTCCTATTTTTATACTTCAAAGCGTGTATTCCTTCGAAAATAACTAAATTAATTTCGCAGCCTCGTTCAAGTTATATTTTGGATTGAAAAAAAGAAATGAATATGCTGCTGAGGATATGGTCTGAGTAAACACAGAGAAAGATACATGTATGTGAAGAATAAGGAATGTAAGAGATGTGTTGCTGAAAGAGTACCAGGGAATGATATTCGCAGTGTGAGGATGACTAAAGCGAAAGATGTACCTGCTTTTTGATTGGGTCGAATGACTAGAAAGAGCACACGGTGAGAAATATTTGCATATGAATTCCTTCATATGTTCTAAATCTATTTTTAATTTTTTATTTGATAATATTTTTGCTGTCCTTGAAGATTCTTAGCATGCAGCTTTTGTTTTAGAAGATATTTCCCGACCCAGTTATATACTCATAATCTGGGACGTGTTGAATGCAAGGCAAGAACTCTTGTTTTAATTCCGTTGTACTAAATTCGTACGCCTGTTGGTATTGCACACTTTGCGTCCTTGGAAGCACTGCAGGCGAGCGCAAGATGATAAAAGTGAAATTTTCGGAGAAGTTTATTTTTCCTGAATGTGTGTATGCGAGATAATTAGCGTTATGTATTCCGAGGACATCTCTAAACCTTTCCGTCTGAAAACCCAATTTATCCTCGAGCGTAGTTCCGAACAGTAATAAGTCACGGGTCACGAGCGAGTGAAAGAGTTACCACATTACCATTCCCTTCTCCGTTTTTCCTTTCAGACTCATCTCCCCCAACGGTGACCTACAGACCTCTCAATCCGGCTCACAATGATGGGCAGAAAAAGGAACTCCTTTTATTAAACTCTCACAATTTCCTTCTTTGGTCAATGCTTAAGCCCCTCCTAATGCCATTCCCCCCTCATTGTGATCCGACTCGACTAGATCCCCCCATCGCCATCGGAAAATTAATTTCCACCAATATCTCTGAGGTTCGAGTTCTTAGCCTACTTTCTTAAGGCGAATTTCCCAAATCTCCGGATCTTCCTTTATCTTCGCTGCCGGATTCGCTTCGAGATGCCAACCTTATATCCGCTTTGTGAATAAGCCTTAAATATTGCAGCATAAGTTCGCTTTATGAGGGGTAGTGAAGCTCTTCAAACGAAAGGAATTTGAACTGGTTGCTGTCGATGATTATTAATCAAAGCAGAATATATAAATAGTCATCACAATTACTCTTCAAATACGGAAAAACATGCTTCGGATCCTTTCATGTCAGCATGGACTGGAAGAGAATAGAGAATCGGAGTCTTTCGAGGAAATGTGTGACGAGAAAAAGACAAAACTGGATTCTCAGCAAAAGATTTATCGCAAAATATGACTGATTAGACAAACTGGATTGTGCAAAATGCTGTATGTGGACAGAGTTTACGAGATTGGATTGGATGGTTGAAGGAGAAGTGATTCGATCACCAACTGAAACGATAATTTGGAACACACGAATACGTTATTCCAATGTACTGTCCAACCTTCGCACAGCCACTTGTGTATGCCACTTCATTACTACTTGAATATTTAGTATTTTAAAGATCTACCTATATCTTTTTTCCAGTTCTGTGGTCTACTCATTTACTATGGCAACAGTTTAGTTTGTGAGAATTTATTTCTCTTTGAAATCCAATGCGTGTACCACCGCAATATAGGTATATTTGGCACTTTTACCTCAATGTAAAAACTGACAAAGTAATATTCAAATCGTAAAATCGATTGGCTCTATTTGCTTGACGAAATAGATTATACGATGAATCAATATGTGTATCCCCAGGATGTTAACGTAAAAACTGAAAGATATCGCGCGATACTTATGAAAACTTCCAACCATGGTTTATTTTGCACAAAAATTACAAAACGTGTACAATTTGACTACTCAATTAACTACGGTGAAGCATAACATTTTCATCAAGGCTGGGCGATGAATTATAAAAGGAAGTTGGCGGAATGAGCTCGAATGCGTTTTAATGTATACACTCGTGCAATGCAAAGTCAACCGATGAGTCTTAAATATATTACGGACATGGAAATAATGAACAACTGAACAAACGAAAATTGCTTAAACAATAGGACATAAAAATACTTGCTCCTAAATATCCTTAAGATGCCTCTTTTGAGTAGCCACTGGTAAATTTTGTATCCTCCCTGAATTGAAAGTCTTCTTTGGTGATTTTTCCCAGTTTTGGGTCGTTTTCGATTCCATCAGTTTATTTCCAAGTGTGTGGTTTGGTATCTCTCGTGTTTCCATGAATTTCAAATGTTTGTTTTCCGAAAAGGTCGCGGTTCTTGTTTTCACTTGGCCGTAAATTTTCTGCTTCTCTAATGTCACAGCGCGTATGTCTGTGTGGGTTGTTTGACATCCTCATTCCTTCGGAGTTTGACTTGTTTATCTAAAGGTTTTGGGTCCAGAATTTTCCTTATGACTATGCGCTCCTTCTTTTGGGATATCTTTGATCTCCAAATCCCTCCTCAAAAGTTTCTTCCCTTTTGATTTGAAGAGACATTTTGGAATCAAACAAAGTTTTTTATTCCTTAGTTTCGCATGTTTGTAAATGTTCTTTCTATTGTGAAAATGTTAGTGGAGAAGTTGACATTATCAAACACCTAATCCTGTTGGTTTCTATTCCCTGGCCTTTTGAATTAGTGATTGCATAGCGTTTAATTTATCCAATGATCCTGCACCATTAGTATCTATAAGCTCTGGAGAGGGAAGGAAGGTCAGTAGACACGATGATGAGTGAGATAGTTTGTCTTCTCTCTCCTCGCAGAGCAAAAAAACGCTATGAATGTAATATATCCACTTTTAGCACAATAATCCCATTACAATAACTTATCAAGGCCTTCAATAAAAAGGGATCAAAATAAATTCCTTAGTAGCTCAGTGGATTTCATACAATTGCAGACATGAACAGAATAAAAATAATACACGAAAAATAATATTTTCAATTTGCATGAGATATTTTTGACGAAAAAACAAACTTATGATTGTATATCATCAGATTGGTTACAGGCGTATTTCAACATTAATGTGGCAACAAAAGTCTATTTCTCATTAACAGAATCTCTTGTTAAGTTGAGCATTGAAGATTTTCGGCAACAGTGCTAATATTCATAGAAATAATTCAGAATAGCGCAAATCGCATTTACTGGACAGTAAAGAGAAAACGAATCGATAACCATACGCATGGATTCTTCGTCTATATTTCATAATCACATAATAAACTACCTTCAGTAAAATCATCTGTGAATATTTTTTGTATACAGCATATCTTACAACTTAAAACCACATTCAATTGTATTCAAATATCTTCTGAATGCTTAAGATAATTTTCCGATTATTATGGTTATCCGGTTGCTATACTCTTTTTCATAGACATATCAATAACTCCAAAAATTAACTTAGCACAGATTATAGTTCACTGACGATTAGCTATTAGCCGGACATAATTTTTAAGCCTTTATTGTGTTAAATAAACGAATTAACGAGAAAAATACCCCGGCAAGTTTTCCTAAATTGAAATATTTCGGAGTCTTCAGTTAAATTAGACGCGATGGTATTCTGTTGTCTGTATCTGAATAATGAGGATAAAAAAGCGAAGGGAAAGTTTAGGATATTCAGGTATTCTGTGCCATGGAAGGGCTAAATGAGCCATTTGGGGAAAGCGAGAAAAATGAAGGCCTTTTAGGCACGCAGAGAGGAAAAATACATTCCGATGCTTCTTTAATGATGCGCGCATATTATCCTCAGCTCGAATTCTTTACGCATCGAGCGCTTAGCGCACATTTTTTGTAAATAATTGCCCTCTACCGGGAAATTCTAACCGCACAATGGTCCGGGATTAAAATGGTCCACCCGGAGCGGAAGTTCCCTCTTTGTGAGCGAATATTTCCCATCAAACACTTAAACTACGCCACTTCCGGTGCGAATGTCCAGATTCGCATGTCCCATTCGATCGCTAACGAGCCAAACGCAGACGACGCGATAAATTTCGTGACTACAGTTCCGAAAACCTGCATGTTTTGCGGAACAATGCAAACAATACTTACTGGACTCGCTTTGAGCGCTTCCGACGCCATCTGACGATAAATTAACGCGAATTCTTTCCCGTCGCCTGCGGCGGTCGAATGGGACTAACAGGAAGGCGGCAATTTGGGTCGCCGACGCAATTTTCAGTAAGTAATATTAGAGATTAAGCCAATAAAGAGTTGACCACAGTTAGAAGGCGCTTTACCTGCGGTCATCTTCGTACTCTTTGGTTATTTCGTTCACGAAAGAATGAAAGTTCCTGAGTCTGGTGTGCGTCCAATTACGTTCTCATGATTGCAGTCATGAATACCACATGATCATATCCTTTGGTGCGAAATTAAGTTTTACACTCTCAATGTTGACCATTCTGAAACGTCAGTTAGCGTTAGTGGTGCCTGCTCGTCTTCCATCATAAACGTAAGTTACTAGTCACAACTAGTAATAAGTACCAACTCAAATGTGGGCGTTCCTTAAATTCCTCATTTTACGCTAAATATAACGACATTTCGGGTCACTGTCGGGACGTCGGGTCGGGACGAGAAAAATTGTCACAATGTAAAGGGATATACATGTTGACAGCTTAACGATAGGCCCAGGGTTTACATGATAATTTAGCAGATGAGTGTGAATTTATTTGGGGATAGGCCCAGATAAGGGATCGGGGGAATCGGCTGAGTAAGCTATTCTACGAATTTAGGAAGAGAAAGGGAGGTAAGGGACTCCAAATTTCGTGGAATTCTCAACTTGTGACGAGAAAAGATTATCCACACATTGTTGGCTTTATTGCATCTGACGCATTTTACGGTGATTTAGGATTTGAATACATACCCCGCGAGACGCAAGTGGCATAAGTCAGGGGGAAGTATTTCTGTATGACAATCAAATTAAATCTTATATTAAGATTTACGTACTACGATTTTATAAGTAAAGAGAAAAACTTATGAATTCTGTGCTGTTACGTCATCATTGTAAAAATTTGGGGGAAGCTATTCTTTGAAGATACAGAAGTTGATTTGGAGCTTATGTGGTAAAATATTGCGGTATCATTGTTTTTGCTTTAAATTATAAAATTATCAAGAAGATACAATTAAATTGATTACTGTATGTAATTAAATATATAATATAGTTAAGTAATAAAAGAAATAACCTGATTTTTCGAGGAAACGATTATAATAATATCCACCCTCAATCTTCTTCAGAAGTCCAAATTAAACCACTTATGTTGTTCTTTAATGCTTTATTTCAGGCCATATGAATTCTCACCCAGCAATTTCTAAGCATTTCTCCTATTTTCGCTGCGCAGAAATCTTATAATATCTTTTCAACGTACAATCTCATTCTTCATAAATTTTTCGAAGAACAACTTGATGAAATGGATGCATTATTTTCCTCGTGTTTTCAATAAAAAAGTGGGCCGGTTCCATAAATGGTCAGATGCCACGTACAAGCTCTCCGTTAAATATTATTGATTTACTGAGTTGATGAACCGATCGGAAAAACTTAACGTGGAAAAAAGTTGGGAACCCAAACGTCACATCAGTTACTAAAACACAGGCAAGAAACATCGACACACTTTGGCCGAGTTTACCGTTTCATTTCCGGCAACTTAATCGCGTCGTTGCAAAGAATGTGTCCATGGCAGCAGCAATCGGAAGGAGCAAGAAATGACGGCATTCCGCGCGTGCAAAGGAACGCGTAATCGCTTCTCCCGCTTAATTCCGTGTTCATACACGGCCACTGTCTGCAGTTGACGAATCGGGCGACACGGCCTTACAAGCACCGAGCACGTCGCTACACTGCTGCAGTTTATCGGCGATGCGGAAGGATATGGAAAATGCCCGTTTACATGGAGATCGCTCCGCCAACCGAACGGCCATTTTAGAACGGCCTCGTTTGATCGACAAGTTTTCCGCTTTGTGTACTTTCCCAAAGTTTATGGGTTTCTCTTAAACGTATGCTGATTAAAAAGTCACTGAGGCACTTAGTTGGCGTGTTAATTTTATATGCATCATAAATTTTAATTTCAATCAATTAAATAATTAGTTTCGATATTACAGTATACACTTGAGTATAAGCTGACCCGAATATAAACCGAGGCACCTAATTTTTCACAAAAAATATAGAAATCTAATTGACTCTAGTATAAGCCTAGAATGGGAAATGCAGCAGTTATTAGTAAATTTAAAAATACCAATAATATTTCAATAATTGAGGCATCATTAGATTAGTAGGAGAACATTTAAAAAGCGTTGTTAATTGAGCAAGTTGAGCAACACTTTAGTATAATCCGAGGGGGGATTAATCAGCATAAAAGGGTACTCAAAGCTCAGCTTAAGCATAAGTATATACGGTAAATACATTTGATCCATGCTACAACTTTTAATGATTTAATGTATTTTCATTTGACTGTTTGTAATGGTGATTAATACACAATTTATTATCATGCATTACGAGGAGTTAATTTTTGACCGGATAAACTCTATTAGTACTCAACAGAAAGAAAAAATTGACAATTTAGTCGTGTTTCCATCTTCTCTCAACTCAGTTTAGTCTTATTTATCCATCCAGATAATCTATCCATTTAGTCAATTTAAGGTACACACGTTGTTTCACTTATAATGTAGTTTTTAAAACGACTTAACTTTTCATAAACGGAATCAACATTAACATATTTTAAGTTGTTGGCTAAACGAGAGTCGGAACATTGTCCCACAAGCATCAGCCTAATATTGGTTAATTTGGGGAGACCAATTTAAAAGATATGACTACCTGAAGAAAGAGCCGAGTGGCAGGTAACGGGAAGCGAATTGCCCAGCAAGAGATTATATCAAATAGAAAGGGTCCGTGATTAGATAGAGAGCGGTCGCATGCAAAAATTCCCCTCTGGATTGGAAGATAATAGAATGGGACAGTTTCCCCGGGGATTTGTAACCCTTTTCTCCTATCCAGCAATACACGATGCCCTACACTCCTTTTATTATATAAATGAAGACATTAAATGAAATTTCATGGAAGATTTCATGTGCAAGAATCAATTGAATTCTATAGCGATTCCAATAATAATAACACTGCCACTTGGCCAAAAACCCAACACATAGCGAAAATTTAAATAAATAAATGAATTAAAGATTTTCTGAATGATTTTTTTAATGATTCTTTTAATTTATTCATTATCATCAACGATTACCCAATATAATGATAGATAGGAATATATGAAACATCACAGTGAACTCTTTGTTCTTTTGCTAAACCTTCAATTAATACAAAAAATTTTTGTTCCAGCCATATGAACCAGACGCACATTAAAGACTTTTCTTTTACTTTTCGTTTGATTTTACTCTACGAAAAATTTTGCATTACTGTCTCCAGAGATAGTAATTCTAGTTACCAAAGTCGTACAACCTGGCCATAATTATTATGAATTTGGGCACCTATTCAACTTTGATGGATACAATACCTCTAATTGTTAAATTGTCAATCCTAGCAGGTAATAGTGGTGGAATGGTAGAACTAACTTAAAATGACTATTTTAAATCACATTCTATATTAGGAGAAAATAAATTGGATGTAGAAAGATGAGCATATATTTTTTAACTGGTTTTAATTTTTTGTTTTTTTTTTTTGTTTTTTCTAACAGTATTTATTTTCATTTTTCTTTTCCACGTTCTCTTTTTTGTTTCTATTATTTTTTCTGTTGTATCTCTGTCGCTTCGTTGACTCATTGCCTCTGAATTTTTATTTCCGTTTACTTCTCTAAATGGTTACTTACTTAAGGGCAAAGACGGACGAAAATATACTTTTTGTAAATACGTCAAAAATATAGGACGAGAATTCTTTAGCGAAAACAAGGTAGCGTCTCGAAAAAGCAAGTATTGGCAGGAGGGAAAAATACTCCCGTTTTGCCATAAACTAAGATCAGAAAATTCCTTGGATGCAATATTCAGCAATATGTCTAAAATTCGCTGGAGCGAAAAGTGTAGTTCGTTCCCCAGCCGCAACTCGGAGAATGTCGCAATTAGTAGAAGCCATCGTCAGAATAATTTCCTTCCGCCATTTTCCTCCAACTTTCTCTCCCTTAACCCTCTTGATATTTAGGCGCGCATACTTGCTGAGACATGCGGTCACCGTTCTGCTTGCCCTCGGATTAATAGTCGCCCGCATGCTTAAGATACTCCGACCAAGCACTTGGCATACCTTTCATTTCGTTTCGACCATCGAGGACACTGCCGCGAGCCATCTTTAAGTCATTTCCCACGCACATTAAATCACGAAAAATCCATATAATTATCAACCAGAAGTTTCCATTAATTACCCGTAATTCCCAGCACCAAAAAAATCAAAGAACTGAACATTTTTTATCTATTAAATTCATAATTCCTTCAATATATAATTTTAAAACTTAAATTTCCTTTTACATTTATTTATTTCGTATACCCTGCAAACATCCATTTTCTGGACTTTTACAGTGATGGGTATTATCAACAGAAATCACAAAAGACCATACCCAATCGGAAATATCCAACTAGCCGGGATTACAGTACAGTAACTATGTTAAAATAAAATTTATTACGTTATTTTCTGATACTTCATATAATTTTAAATACCAAATTTTATATCTATTATATTTTAATGAATCATAACATTATCATGCCAGTTTTGGTAATTTGTGAAAGCAAAAATGTTCAACATATCTAATTATAATATTTATTCGCTTTATTTTTGAATTTGTTTTTGAATTTATGCCATATTTCTTGTAATATTTTATTTTTTTTTCTATATTATTTGTGTATATTGATATGATTCATGTTGTGAAATATTTTCTAGTTTGTAGCAAAATGGGTATATCTCGTTTAATAAATAAATTTCTGTCTCCAACAATATCTATCAGTATTTCTAAATACATAACATAATTTTTAAAGGTGGCGTAACCATAGGAATTACTTTAACCTTTCTACCAGCTTAATTCTTAACTTTTTGTCGATCATTCATAATGAACCTCGGTAGTCTTCAAATTAATTTAAACAATATGACATCGCTAGAAAATGTTTATATCTGCACAACATTTTAAGTAAAATCAAAGAGATGAACGAATTTAAGTGAAACGTTTCTCGGCGATATCTCATAAAAAATAACGAGAACAATCAAGTTAATCGCCTACTATTGACAACCCATGCCACACGCCGATTAGGAGTTAGCAAGGCCTGGATTTAGAATGAAAAGTGTCGAGGCAAATGGTTTCGGGGCATACTTTGATGGTGAGCGCTACCGCCTCGCGACCTAGAAATCAATAAGGCAGTTGAACATCGAAAACGGGTATGATCTCCTCGAGATATAAAAAGTTGCAACCTTCATATTACTACTAAGCAAATAAAATTAGGGCCAGTGTTTCGGACATAGATTAGAGTGATTTCGGACGAATAAGAATAACGTTAAGCAGGAATGATCAATTTTAAAGATGTAGTCAAAGCAAACAAGGAAAGGACACAACAAAAACTTAACAGTGAGAGAAACATCTAAGCAGTTAGTTGGTCTTGCTCTTAAAAAAAACATGACTCTGAGAGCCGAGAAGCTTTTTTCCATACTGGTCTCAGTGGGTTATGGAAAATAAATTCACATATACAACCAAGGGAAAGTAAAAATTACGAAAATAAAACAGAGACAGCAAAATTGAGATATCGATTTGACTTTTATATAACATTTTATATTATCAATTTTACTTTTTAAGTTACCGTTCACCTAGAAATTCTATTAAAAAGAGGCGGATCCTACAGTAATTAAGTGATGCACTAGTGGTCTTTCTATAGTATTTGAGCAATATTTAGCGGTGAAATAGAGATTTTAAATAAATCATTTCCCAATACCTAAATATTTTTTAGTGTAAATTGGTGGAATTTGATATTAAAAACTTTAATGACAAAGTCAAAAGAAAACAATGCCACAAATATAAATTAGTAAAATATTCCAGTACTTGTGGAATTGAAACATATTATATCTTTTGACTTTGTCATTGAACTTTTAATATTATTTCTCATTTGATAATCCTCTTAAATTCTATACCATTTCTTTAAATGTGGGTTAGTATCCGACAGAAAATACGAAGGAGTGAAAAATGAATTGTCCATGTCTTTCCTATCACAAAATAGCGGAACCACCTGGTGCCGAGGACCGCATTGGGGAATTCAGTACAGTTCCATGTACTATATCACCATCCTCTAAAACATCATAGGCTTACTGGGCCAAAAAATACCTCGAATACTCTGCAATCCATTTCATATGGGAAAATTCGAGCATTCGGGGCCTTCCCACGGCAGCTGAGCTGCAGTTCCCAACTTCGCTGGGAGCCCAGAGGACTTATCCGAGGGTACAGTTTGTCATATCAGAGTCCATAGAAAGAGCTATGGAAATTCGTCCGGCAAACTTCTTCTCAGCAATGCCATTTCGAAAGAATCCATTACGCATACAAGAGAACAGTCCGTAATGCAGCGTTGGTTCCATTCATCGGTCAGACTTTTACAAAAATGCGATACACATTCGAAACAAAAGCGTGTCGGCGGGTGCAATCCTCTTCGATGTCCTCTGAAGACCATGAATAAAACCAATTTGCCGCGAGAGGCGCCTCGGGAGACCGAAAACAAGTGACGAATGATGCACTATTCATGGCGGCTGGCGAAGAAACATTAGCATACACAAAGTAATTTTCTATGCTGCTATCTCCCAATGGGAGGAGAATTTATGCCGGAAAAAGGACGCGCTATGTTTTTATGCTCGTTTTCGATTGAATAATAGTCCTCTCTACGACTGCCAACATGCTTTTATCTCCTTTCTTTTACTCCATTCAAGGACAGTAGGCGGTCAACTTACGGCCATGCTGCGTTGCGACAGTCCGGTCTGAATGCATAATGATCCCAGCTATTTCGTGGATTTATAGAAACAGAAAAACTTAATACTGCTCGGTTTCATGGGTTTAATTATAGAACCATTTCAAGCTGGGAATATAAATTTAAAATGAGTTTAGATAATAAAAAGTAAATTTATCTCTTAAAGGCACAGATTAAACTGAGCGTTACAAACAGATTCACCCTAAATTAGATTAAGGTTTCTTCATTAGTCACGTAGAGTCATTATGACCCCGAATGTCTCTAAAATTTTACGACTTTGTAAAATGCGGAACAACTGAATATACGGTCGAATAAATAAATATGAGGATTTTTCCCTGTCATTTGGTCCACCCTCTGCTATTAATAATAAACAGATAATAAAGTAATAAATAAAATAAAAAAGGCAAACCGATTTATGATATTGGGATTTCGTATTACCATTTCTAAGCAGGATTACCAACCTCTGAATGTTGATACTTTAGAAAATTATGTTTAAATTTGTTTTTCAATATTAATCTAAATCAAATATCTTGCATTCAGTCAATAATTTTTCTCGAAACTTCGGATCTCATTTTTCCAACTTCATAAATTAACTCTAAGTAAATAAGAATTCTCTACCCTAAGGACGGACCCCATTATAGATTCCCATATTTTTGTTGTATTTATAAATGATTTCATTAGTTAGAAATTGTAGAGAGAGTACAAATAAGAATGAGCTTGAGAATTATATTTCATTTTATCGATTCATATAGTCTCTTGTTGAGTTCATGGGGGGCTCTAACTGTATTTGGCCTAAGAATCACCTTCCTCCAACCATATACATTTCAACTAAAAAATTCCATACCGCATTTAAACAAACGCCCCATGCACGGTATATTCATGCATTAACCTTCTTCTAGCTCATGTTCTTTATGATCTCAACAAAACTTTTTATGAGAGTTATGGAAACATCTCAAATACATATTCTACATGTATAAGTTATATTGTAATTACCTAACGGTGGCATCAAGAAGTACCTGGCGTGCTTACACAAAACTGGGAATTTATCACTTGAAATTTTGAAATTTTACTACAAACTTAAAATTTATGATAAACACGTGATTTCAAAACGGACGTTGCGTCAGTTGCTAATCTCAGAAACTATTTCATTATTGTTTGCGTTTAAATTAATTTCGTCTCACATTATTTGAAAAATCTTAAAAATGACAGAAGGCATATATTTCTTTTCATGCTGTTCTCTTATGAAACGATCGAGTAGAAATTACGAACAGAGATTCCTCCGTATCTGATAGTTACAGCAATCGCACTCATTGCAGTCTCTACTTCGGCAGAGTTCTTTCTAGGGAAGATCAGATAGCTCGTAATTGGGCAAAGTTAGTACTAACAAAAAGCACGTCTACTTTACTATTTCATTACTATCGTCACACTGTTTCCATTCATCTCGAGACAAAGCGTTTTGGAAGTTCTCTCATCTTTACGAGATCACCTTAAGTGTATGCGATTCCATCGTCGAAATAGTGTCACTAGTTTCTCAACCAAATGAAATTGGAGACACTTCTGGAAGAAGTTCAACTCTTTGAATTTTAGTTTCAGAGCCAAAATTGCGCTGATTGGATCTGAGAGCGATTAAAATCACTAGAGTTTGTGATAACAGTGGTGCATTCGACTCCTCTACGATAATTTTATTTATGATACTTAGAATGGGAAAATATCCCGAATTTCCCTGAGGATCAGCTATGTTATAGAAAATTCTAAATAAACAAGATGTGTTACAGTTAAGTTCATGAGCCCTCCAAGGAATTGTAGAGTAAGGATGGGAACTCGAATTTACATAAGATTAATTACCTCCAGCCTTCAGCACGCCCTAATGTGACTCAACGATTTTATCGATAATTACTAGTAACGAAGCTTGGTAATGAAGTGGATTTCCTAGAAGATATGCTAAGACTTAAGAGTTGATCAGAAAAAAATAACGCAGGTGAATTAACCTTTCTCGAAAAACTTGCTCCGAATGTTTTATTTTTCTATAGCGAGATTTTTATGTTTTTAATTTTTATAGAAGCAGAAAAATTAGGATTATCGCGAACGACAGGCAATATTGTAGGAAACATTAGTAGATACGATATATTAAGGAGGAGGGGTGACTTTACAAAAAAAGGCATTCAGTTAGGCAAATTTCAGAAGAATTGAAAGTTAAAATATTCATAAAGTACCTGAACTCTGGATCTTCCAATTACCGGTTAGTTGCTCTATCCATTGAACGTTTCTGGTCCAACAGCTCAACGCATAGAGCAGCCGACCAGTCATTTGGAAATTCGGAATAGTCCCGATACCAACAGAGGTTTTTAATTTCCGTTTTTCGCCTCGCCAGTATCAATTAATCTAGTTCAAAATGTTAGAAAGAATTTAAAATGATTTAATGATTGGTATCATATTTGATGAAGATAAATGTTCATTTATAAACTTATTTGTAAGTAAATCACTGGGAAATCAATAATCGTGCAACCATCGAAGGAAAAACTCGATCAGAGTGAAATATCTTGGAGTAACCGTCATGAAATATGAGACAAATAATTATGCCCGCTAGTCTCTACTACACGACTTTGATGGGCATATATTTAAATGTGAATGCTGTTTAAGGATTTGTTTTTTGTGAAAAGAAACTTTAACAAACTGCTGCCTGAAGTGTATTACAGAATTTGCGTTTTAAAACTGCTTCAAAAGGTTAAATCGGCGGTAATTTTAGTTTAAGAAGAGAGGATTACTTTTACAATGACCATGCAGTAAGGATTGGTGGGATTCAGCAGTAAGGTATACTATTAAGATTCGCCCGAGGATTTTATTGAATTCCACACATTATTTTTACTGTATATCCTTCGTGCAAAGATTAAAGTCGAGTAAGCGAAAGTTTAAATCCAATACCTTTGGACTTGTTGTCTTTGCATAGCATTTTATGTATTCATTTCGCTCAAAAAAAGGAAAATGGACCAGTTGTAGTGAAAGAAACCTTTAATTGGAAACTGCGGTTGACACTTACGCAATAGAATGGAATGATGTATTGATAAAATTAATTAACGAATTTTAACTGAAAAGTCTGTTTTAGATTTCTTTTCTCGTCAAATCAAAAGCTACAAATGAATAAGCACACATGAACAGAAAATCCCGATTTCCCGAAATATTCTCATAAAGTTTGTTTCCCAAAGTGGACGGTACTGTAAACCTATAGAGTAGAATATTAAAAATCTTTATAGGCCAAGAAAGTTTGATTAATGTTAATTTTTGGGAGAGTAATACTCTACGTATAATTTAGGCATTCCATACATTTACATCTGCTTCATCAAAGGAGTAT
This sequence comes from Sympetrum striolatum, assembly GCA_947579665.1. Lineage (NCBI taxonomy): Eukaryota > Metazoa > Arthropoda > Insecta > Odonata > Libellulidae > Sympetrum > Sympetrum striolatum. Next base: position 97,925,745 of record OX388347.1, on the reverse strand, counting down.
TCAGGGGATGATGAAAATGTTCATCTCTTGATGAACTATCTCACATAGGACTGTGGCATAGATTGACGGACTTTCCTTCAAAATCATCGGACGTCTGTTGCAACCTTTTCTACACATTCATTTATTTTCCGATAATCTTAACTTACTTTATTTTAACCATTAGCTCTATTTTTTCTGTATGTACAGTGTTTAGCCCGATGGACCTCATCTCCTTCACTAGCTAGCTAATAACACGTTGGAATGGGGATGAAGCAAAATGAGGAGTGAGGTAGTTTGCACTTGTTTTTCTCTCTGCGCCAGAATACTATCAATGGTAAAAATCCAAGAAAGTGTAACAAAAGAAGCTTTTGCACAGCTCATTTCATTGTATTCACAGTAAGTACTAAGCGAAATGAATACCATTAATCAACATCACTCATACCTCAGTAAAAATCATATTATCACAGCTATTAGAAGAACTAGTACGTAAGTTAATTTTACATTTATTAATAAAATCTAAGTTCTCTAGCCATACATCGTGGAACGACAGTTAGAAATGATAAAAACACTTTGTAATTTCCACAATGAAACTTTGATGGACTACCGGTTTCAGCTTTAAGCTATCATAAGCTGCCCTCTCCTTACTCTCCCCTCCGAACTATAAGCGACTGCTTTCCGATAATGTGTTACCTGATTATAGCTTTTAGCTGAAACCGGTCGTCCATTAAAGTTTCATTGTGGAAATTACAAAGTTTTTTTATCATTTCTTTCATTTCTTTTTACATTTATTATTTTTACATTCTTTCAAACCCATACTGTAACAAAAGACACGTGAAATTGCGCTATTCATCATAATACGGTAGCAGGAGAATTTATCTCCAATCTCTCTCAATAACTGCATACGTGCCATTGTGACCAAGACGTTAGAAAAGCTCATAGAAATGCTTTTCCCCCGCTTATTCGAGCGGTTAATCAATTAAGAGATGCTAATTGAAAGACTTAATTGAAGCCGTAGCACGCACATTTACACAACACAGCCAGACTCGTTTTCCTTGTGCTTCGCCCAAATCTCGTTATCGCACAATTTTTTTCCGCAGCGGCAATCCGATTATATTAGCTTCCCTTGAAAAATGCTGACCACTTTGGCTAACGAGAAAAAGGTTAACATTCCTCCATTTTTAAAGCACATCGCATTCCCCCTTAACCTCTTTAATTGCTTTCTCATTCGCCTCTCTCCCTTGTTTCCTTTCCCACGCTAAAAGGATCTTCATATCGAGATTATTCGCGTGATACCGAGAATCTGCCATTAAAGGGCTTCCATGAAAAAGGCCTCTTCTATTCGCTCAATTCCTCCATATATTTCTGTCCTTGAATAAATTCTCTCTCTTCATTGCTTCCATACATGCTTTGCCTTTTATTCTTTGTGAAACATTCCTTTTTCTTCTCATTTTCTAATTTCATTCATTTGTAGCTCTAATTCTCCATTTAGAAATATTTTTAATTTCTTCAATCTTTCCATCAATACTTTTACTTCTTTCTTTTTTTGTTTGTTTATGCTATAACCATTAATCAAACAATTTATTTAAACATTAACTGACTGTTTTTATCGATTTATAGCATACATATACTTATTGTTAGCATATTTATATACTTTGTCATGTTTCTTCTCATCTTTTAGTTATTAATATTGATAGATTTGCGCAAGTTTCTTTGTGGGTGTTTTTCTGCAGTGAAAACATTTTTTTTCCTAAGAGTCTCTTATGCTCATAAAATCTACAATTTTTCTTTTTTCATACTATTCTCATATATTCTATAATTGACGACAGTAGGATCAATGGAAGGTGAGACTTTTAGTCACAATCTCGTCCAAATAAAGTTATTTTGTTATAATTATTAAAACGGACATACTGTGAATTCTATTCTTTTATTTTTTGAGGCCTTCTGTTGTGACCATGTTTGGAAGTTTAGGTATACAATGTTTTATAAGTAAACAACCTAGTTTCTTGCGACCATATTCTGATTAATGTTCATGTATTTCACTTATCTTTTGGTATATGATAGAGAAAAATGTACGCTTCATTTACTCTTGTCATAGCTTTGATCATGGCTGTGATAACTCGAAAGCCACTGAGGCATGACTGAATAACCGTAAAAAAATAAAGGAATGCTAAGGAAAGTGTAACTCGTAGAGTCTTTGTGCTATAATAACGAGAACATGTTCCGCTTATATTATTCTGGCTCAGTGAGGGGAAAACACCTCACTCCTCATCCGGCCTTGTAAACCTCATTCCTCTCTACATGCTCTTGGTAGGTTATGTTGGAGGGGGTGAGGTACCAACCGGACTAAACAATATGCAGACGAGTGACCAACCAATCCATTTTTTACTCACGATATTACTCATCGTATAAAATGAGTTTTTCTCGGTCTTCCACTCGGTTTTAGACTAATCACGCTCATTCGTAACATTTTCATAACAAGTTCCAATCGATCCTCTTCAAGGCCAACGTAACATGCCAGCTGCAAACTTGGTATGTGAAATTCCTCTCAGTCCACTCTCTCCATTACCTACTTCAAATTCCAAACGTAAACTTGTTCTGTCTAATTAATTACTGCACTTAAAATAACGAGGGATTTTTGTATTAGAGGAGATTTTTAGTGCCCGTCTCGCCCGAATGAAATACCCAGGTATTGCTTGTGCCATTTCTTTTATCCCCTGCTCCACATTTAATCTTTTACAGAAGCATTGCTTTTTTTTAATCGGCTCATCATCAAATATTCCATAGCTAAGGTTACCACAGCACGACAGCATGAAAACTGGTCAAAGTCGAAGGAAAACTAAGAAATCGATTGGTAACTATCAATCGATTTTGCTATCTATTACATATAATTCCTTCTTCGGATACATTCATGTATATAGATAGATAGGATACTAATTCAAAGGCTAAACCACAAGCGGCATTGACTTGAAATTTTTACGAAGTATAGGCCATAACACGTAACCACCAGAAAAATTGCGATTTTGAACCTCAGTGTCATAAGTTCGATTCCAGAGGGCCCCAAAGTCCTGATTTATCCCATTTAAAAGCATTGCTTTGATTTTTGGGAATTGAAAACAAAATACTTCCCGGATAGGTAGAGAATCAAAACTCAAGGAGCCTATAGATATGGTGATGATCTATCAACAACACAAATGATTTTTACGGAAAAAATCCTGGGTTTGATGCTAGAACGATGCAAAAATCTGCCATTTAAAATACATTGAGGTAGATTTTCATAATTTTTTTTGATGCACTTATCAAAATGATAGGAAGTTCTTGCTTTGCTTGAAGATGGATATTAAGACTTGGTTTAAGAAAGAAATTTAGCTAGACCATGCTGTTCCTGCGTTCGATGCCAGAGCACATTAATATCACTCTCATAAGGAATATATGTGAAAAGTAGGACGTCGTTTGAGGCAGTTGCAGCCAATATTTCTGCTTGAATTTACAGACATAGTTAGAATTGGTGATCTTCTGTCGTGCTGCATGAAAAGTATGACCAGGATGACCCGGGTTCGAAGCCGGACGGTAAATATACATCCCTTTAAAACATATTGGTTGAATTTTCATAATTCTTTTGGAGTCTTTACCTTGAAGACAAATAGTTGAAAGATTGTGTGTGTATTTATATTTATGTTATGCTATAAACCATTTGCTTGCACTATGCAAATAACATTTTACTCATTTAACATTATGAAATTTAGTTATATATATTTATATATATATATATATATATATATATATATATATATATATATATATATATATATATATATATATATATATATATATACATATATATATAACTATAATTAAACAGGTTTTTTTCAATCGTTATTGTGAGATTTTCGCCAGCTGGTATTGTACAGGAGGAGTCGCCAAATCATTCCATCCTAGTCATTAAGGCATTTATTTATACACAACAAAATCAAACAAATTTTAGTTATTAGTCGTTTTTCATTCATATATAGACGAGGAGCAACATTGACCAGCGTCGTAATTTCTAAGAGAGTTGGTTCCGCGTAAAACTAGACGTACCTTAAAACATTCTCAATGCCTATTCCACAGTTAGATGGCAGCACTTATATCAGTAACTTTTTGCCTAGTTGAACGGCATTTCCAACGTTTTCTTTCTGCATAAAAAGTCCGCTGGACTATATGCAATCAATATAAAAAACGAGTCAGACCGAAATAAAAACATTTAATCTTAATCATTACTCTCTTGAGGATACAGTGCTAGATGATGATATGACATTTCGTACCATTTTTAGTAAATGTTACTAACTTAAACAAATTCATCCACAATCAGCCCATTTTAGAAGTATACTATAATTTCATAACAATATTATAAAAGGTGATGGCAAGGATATACACAAGACATCCACGTAAAGACAAAACCACATACGCCCTTTCCTCAATCTCCTCTTGTAATAACGACCCACTACTCTTCTACCCCATCTACTTGTCTTTCAATCAATGTATGTAATCTTAGATTCGTTCCACGCTTGCAGAGAACAACAGCGAGATAGTGAATTTAATTTTGTGCTCGGCACTAATCTTGATAGGGAGCCTATATAAATAAGAACTTTCATACCAAGATTATGTGAGAGAATCCGAAAATTAAGTTTTGAAGGAGAGGCTTGCTCATGACCTATTTACGGAGTAAGCTGTCACAGGAATGTTTCTCTTTTGTTTTTCAATCAAGTGGCCGTCGAGGGATAAAGTGGAGGATCCCGTGAAAGATGATGATATTTTCGCCGAATTCAGCGCAGACTCCCGATTGCAATTTCACTCGCTTAGTGCAGGGAATAAGCAAAATGGAATAAAAAAGCCGACGGCGCGACAATATGAAGTGATCTCCCGACGGATGCATTCATAAAGATGCTTGCAAACTGTTGGATCAGAAACATATAATTATCTCAAACACGATCTATTTTTAGTAGTGGGATGAATATGAAATATGCTGACAATCGAGCTGAGAATGCAATATATAATGCGTTAACAATAACTCGAAGCTCAAAACAAAAATTACAACTAATAGTAGGATGAAACAATTTACCTTGAAACGTTTTTGAACATTTTCTACCTTAATGCAATTTATTCATGAACAGAATTGAAAGGGTGATGTTACTTTAAATGCAGTATAGTAATAATTAACTTTTAATTCTAAATTGCATTATTGTATAATTTATTCGAAAATGTATGAACATTTGTAAATGTTTATACAGTAATGTAGTTGCTTATAAATAATTTCATATTGTTGTAAATTTTCTACTTTGCGAATCATATATTTTTGTAATTTTTTCTAAGATGTACTGCCTTCGGGAGATATTGGAGAGTTTTCCTCCCGACCACGCCCCTGAAGCTCCCATATGCTGACTGTGCAATCGGCTGACGCCCTTAATGTCCGCAGGTGGCAGCACTGACGCTCGCCCTTAGAAACCATAATCTCATATGGAGTAAATGGAAAAAACAACACGAATATGATACTTTTTCCCTCTTTTTCTTTAAGGGAGTAGTATATACCAAAGATGGAATTCAGAGTTAGTGATTTATCCAATTGTAAGTACTTAAAACAATTGAATAAAATGGACAAATTAGTAAATCCGAAGAATAAGTGCAGGTTGCCTTCAGGGCACACAACAAGTGACTTCGTCGCTGTGAAAACATTATTCGTAGATCAGCGAAATTTGTTCTGCTTGGATACACAGAAAATAATTGATCCTTAATAAATTACAAACGTTACATCTACTTTCAACTAGGCCTTTTAAAACTAGAATCGCAGGATGCACATGGGTGGTCTGAAAAGTTTCCGACATTTCAACATTTCTTGAGATGTTTTCTGAAAATTTCTGAAAATTATCTGAAGATGTCTGAAAACTCTGGGGTCGGAAACTTTTCAGACCACCCTCGTATATGCATTTCCTGAAAAAAATCAAAGTTCCCAGAAATAGTCTCCAGGAAATGAGTTAAAGGTCAAATATTGTTGAAACATACATAAATCCAAAAGTATTAAATTTTAATGACTGGCGTGGACTGCATTTCATCTTGGGGAGGCCTTTTCGATGCACCTTCTTTAACAGCCTCCAAATTTATAAAGTTTGCATGCTGTCTAATCCTCATAGTTACATAATATTTTATTATATATGCTATGATTTCACTTCCGTGCTCAAAGCATGGGAAAGTTATCTCTTCATCACCTTCAAGTAACTCTGTAATTATGCACTCAAGCACATCATTTGACTCACGGTGCTTTACAAATTGTTCCTCTTCTTTGAGAATGAAAGTATGAAGGTTTACATTAGGATGAACCAAACCCCAATACTTTTCATATTTGTTAACTTTTCTACTGGATGGCAAGAGAATGCCCCCGGATGGATTAATGCTGCTTGACAAACAGCACACTTGCTGTGTTTCTTTATCTAGTGCAATACAACGATGACCAGGCATTTTTAAGATTAAGGATATCTTAAAATATATTAAAAGTCTTCAAGCGCAGTAACGACAGTGAAGATCTCCAACTCACACAACGTAGTCTCACTTTCCAACTTACATCAACGTTACCATATAAAGGTGACTTCGGCTACGCGTGCAGTGCTCCACAAATTTTAAATTTGTAGCACAATATCTAAAATTTCACAAAATAGATATTTTTTCCTGCCCTTTAGAATACGAAATAGCAAATCTGTCTTGCTCCTTTCAACATTGACAGTATAATTGTCATTGGGAACTAAATTGAAAATCGTGCATTCTCGAGACAAGTCTACGAAACCTCAGTATGTTAACTTCTCTCAGTAACACTCAGCAAGATGGGAAACATTTGAAGACAATTGGAGGCCAAACAGTGCTTCTTCGTGAAAAAGAGATTAAATTAGTGGAAGTGCTGTTAAATTTATTATGAGTATTCGTAATATCCAAATTTTAGTACAAACGTATTTGAACAGTAAAAAGTAAATGTTCAGTGCTTTGACAAAAATTCCAGAAATTGTTTGATTTCGGAGATTCATTAGTAGAAACAAAACACTGACTCTAAGGCTTGAAAAAAATTTAAAAGGGTTCGAGTGACAGTGAGTAGAAGTTTTCTACAAGATTTTTTTATTCTTTTTGTTTTTGGAGGAAAAAAATTAAAATATTTAAAAAAATTATTTTTCTTTTGAAAATTTATAAATAAAGTGGAAAAACGTTATTATGAGTCAATAACTTCTTATCGCAGTACCTATTAAATAAAGATTAAATAAAATAATAATTTTAAGATTTTAAAATATATTAATGGCCGTAATATTAGTCATATAGTTAATTTTATAGGCGATATTTAGGAAACATATTTAGTGGCCGAAGTCACCCCATCGGTTGGGGTGCCTAAACGCTATTTTATATTTTTTAAACAAATTCCGTTGCTTAAGAAAAATATTTAGATTTGCATGAATAAGAATTACCTTCATGTAATTTAAATTTTCTGAGCATAGAGAATGTAATTGAATACAGAAATATTCATTTTATCCAATTCTACGGTACGGTTCGTCGCCTTTCAGTGATTTTCGGAGAATGTTTTTACGGCGACAAGGTTACCTGTACTATTCTGACATTATTTTCGTCCCACTCACTATGTTTATTTGACCTCTTCGCTGTTACACCTAATCAAAGTTACCTGTATTTTGCACATAAGGCACCTATTCTTCGGATTCGCTAATTTGTCCGTCTCATTAAAATGTTTTCTACTCAATTCAAAAATACCTATTGATGGATATAACAATTGCTCTTAATTCCATCTTTGCTAAATATTACTCTTTATTACATATGTATCATAATCATGCTTTTTCACCGTTTACTCCACATAAGATTCAAAGGGCGAACTTCAGTGCTGCCATCTCACGGATGCGGACATTAAGGGCGCCAAAATATTTCAGCAGTTTCCAGTCCTATACTTTCTAAGTTCGTGCTCCCGACTAAGATGAATTCCTAACGGTATTTTAATTTTCCCTCCCTCCAGAGAAATGGCCACAAACTGGCTTGGTGCCTATTTGTCTTTACGTATAAATAATGATAAATAAATAATAAAATTCTTTGATGACCAATACTTATATGGGTAATGCCACCGCTCTGGCGATACTGGTGATGTGTTTAGATATAAATTTGATACGAAATGAATGTTTTCTAATTAGAGAAACATTCCAAGGAAAAACGGGATATAATATCGGAAAAATATGAAATTATTTATAAGCAATTAAATTATTGTATAAATATTTAAAAAGGGTCATACATTTCCGAATAAATTATACAATAATGCAATTTATAATTAAAATTCAATTATTATTATACTGCATTTAAAGTTACATCACCCTTCCTGGATAGAGGTTCGATTCCAGGCCCAGTCAGACTTTTTTCAAGTCTATTTTTCCTTGGGATATTTCCTGGGTGCACGCCCTTATGTGCAATTTACCCTTTCCTTAGAGAAACGTTGTTCTCCTCTGAGCATACTGTATTGAGGGTTCACATTCGCCGAAATTTCCATCTTAGCGTCGTCTACTTTACTTCGAGGTAATTTATTTAGCTTGCCCAATTTCTATAGATTTTGTCCTCCCCTCTCTCTCCCCCCTTGCGCCTAGCCCTAAGCTCTTTTCTTTAAGAATACCCCATCTCAATATTATTCCACTCCATTTCCTCTTCCCCCACTACCCTTAACCCTTTTTTTCTGCAAACAACTTCAGGAATCCTTCGTTTGATTGTTTTTCCATGCCCTGAGCATACTTCTATTAAAGTATGCCAAATCTACATCTCAAAGGCCTGCAATCTTCTACTGTCCTCCTTTCTTAGTCTACATATTTCACACCCACAGAATGAAACTTTTTATTCACACGATTTTCAAGCCCTTCCCTGATATGTCTTCATACCAATCGCCATCAGTTTCTAGAAAAAAGGTTTCTTTGTACCAAAAGCGATTAAATAAGTAGAGTGATGTTGTATACACCTGCAGCCAAAAATCAAAAGGCGTTCAAAAGTTTTAAATTATTATTTTATTATCTATATCTTTCTCATTTCAATTGATCATAAATCTTGTATGTTTTTGTTATTTACTCTTTTTTTTATATATATAGCTTGAAATTCTTCTTGTTCTTGTTGTTTAGATATATTGGAATGAAATATTGTTTTAAGAATTTACAATTATTAAAATGTTGAATTATCAATAAATAATGATTTACTCAATATAATAATATCACCTATTATCAAACTTTAATATAGAATCAAAACTTAAAATTGAAAGTTTTTTTAAGGAAAATTTTAAAATAACTAAACTGTCATAAGGTTAAATTTGCGGAAGCAAAAGCAAAGATCAACGTTGCTCAGTCAGATAGGTGGATGTTTTAAATATCTCAACGGGGGTTGGGTTGGGTTGGGGGGAGGATTTCTAGATTTTGATAGAAATCCCTTCCCTCTACCCCAACCCAACGGCAACGTTAGTGTGTAAACGGGTAACTTCTTGCAAAATCACGAAAAATCTTAATTTTCATCGTAGAACGTCGATTAAAAGACGCTTGTATATCTTTTAGGACGAGTGAGACGACGAAGATAGTAAATTGTTGCTCATTTGAATTGCTTATAACGTTTTAAATCGTATTTCACGCGGTCAGTTTTTTTATGGTCCCCCTGCTGTGGCGGCCGGGCGCTCCCGAGCTGGAAAGCCGAGCTAAGGGTCCGGTTTAGGACGGCGACCCTCCAAATTTCTACCTGAAAAAATAAGGGTATAACCCCCGCATAACTACCATTAACCCTTTGTTTTAGTTAATTGTGATAACTTATCCTCAACATTTTCCTTTCTGCGAATTCAAAGTCATTACGTTGCGTGGTTGTGGTATTTATTTACGTTACTTTTCCAAATCTGTTCATAGCCTAGACCTCAATCACTCATAGCAGTTTTCAATCGTAATTTTCTTTCTCCTGGGTGTTGTGTAATATCTCATTCAATTTGAGTGAAATAGCAATTGACCAATTTAAAACATTTATCGGTTTTCCTTGTTTACATCAAAGCAATTATCTCAGCGAATAATCCCACGGCGAAGGATGTAGCTTAGATCTGACACACAGCCCGAGGCCGGATTCAACCTTCGAGGGCAATTTGCGATTTGAGGAAATTAATTTTAAACTAAATTTCCGAATACTTGTTCCATAAGAAAATTAAAATAGAAACTCGTAGCAAAGCGGGAATACAGATGAGCTTGAAAATTAGTGGGAAAACGTTGAATAATGAAGCATGGATATAATATTGTTCTGTTTAACAACACATTTCTCTCTTCATATATTAATTAAAATCAAAGATAATAAACATCAGGAAGCTATAATATACCTTGTACCGTATGTAATCCTGTATGAGCTCAGTTTTTAGCACTTCATGAACTTAAATAACCCCTCTCGGCTTATACTAGAGAAAGGGTCACATATTTCTGTTCTCAGGTGGAAAAAGTCTGCCATAGCTGAAAATCGGATAGTAAATTCTTCACTTACTCAATAAACAATTCTTTATCAATTTTTTCCGCAATTGTGTATCGTCCGTAATTACTGATATTTTATTGGTATCTACTTTTTTGGAATTTACCAGTAGCTGCTTTACTTCCCACCCTAGGCTTATACTCGAGTCAATTAGTTGTCCCAGGTTGATAAAGTTAGATGCCTCGGCTTCTACTCGAGTATACACGACGTACAGAATTTCATTGCTCACAAGTATATGCTCATGTTTGCATACGTTGCAATACGCTCATGTGCAAAATCAAATATTTCTTCCCATCATTTGTAGATGCTTTCATTTGCTCGGCCCAATTTCTTAAGACCACGGTCCAGTAATTGCCACTTATTGTAGCCGCAAGTACATCACGCACGGGATTAATGAAAGGAACGCACGTAATTGGTGCATGAAGTGGACAGAACGAGATCAGAAATGTTCGTGGGTAATTGAAAGCAAGCGTAAGGCAAGGGTAAACAGCCCAAGGAAGAATTTCGCAGGCGTTTAATAGTCATCGGAGCGAAAAGTGCGCGTTGCTGGGGAAACGGGCGGGCCCCGGGGCCCCCGCGCCGCCCGTGAGACGGGAAACGCAGCCAAATGCGGAAATCACGTTACGTTCTTCATTTTCCGACCCAACGGGATATCGACGCCGAACTGGATTTGGACGCCGGCGGCTCGCTAATCCCATAATCCGGAACGAGGCATTTCCAACGAAACGCAATTTTCCCTTCCAAGTGTTAATATTTGTAAACACGCGTCGAATTGAAGTTTCTTTTGTAATTGATTGGGTTTGGGGTGCTATCCTTGGTTAACGAAATTCACTCTTTCGGACATTAAGCGGGAATGTGCTGCACGCATGGCTTTCTCCGATTGAGGTGTCGGGTTCGATGATCGCACGCTTTCCATCGCTCCGATTGCATTTAAATCTGGTGGATTATCGGTTGAGATCCGCAGCGGATATTTTAGTTAACTAAATTGGACATCGAGATATTTGATCGTTTATCACCTTTTAGATCCGATGTTTTATTTGCTTAGCTTATTTTATTACTTTCGATTATTTCGGTTAGGTATATTTCTCTTATTTTATAACTTTCAGTTTTTTTACTTTAGATTTATTAAACTTTCCATTTATTTCAGGAATCAGAATATTATGAAACTTTAAATAATATGGTTCATGCTTTATCTGCTCTATAAACAAACCCGTTATCCAAGGTAATTATACCTTTATTTAAACTTAACCTTATACTCCCTATGCATACTTTTAATGTTACAAAAAGATTGTGATCTTTGTATCGAGAAAATCCTATGTTGTTTCAGTACATACTTTACATAACTGATACCATTATGGTATATAAATTCAAATTTCAAAAATAACAACAAAACTTAGTCATTTCCACATAAATATTATCGTTCTAACAATCGAAAACCGGTTACAAAATATATACAAAAACATGGCAACTCAGCAGTAGCAAGGCTGCACATGTAACTTTTTAAGTCGTACTTTAAGGAGCTGAATTCAAATTAATCCTATATTGCATGCAGAATTAATTAACATAATGTATTATCTTGCAACTATATATAATAGAAAATCTTTTTAAAATGTTTTTGTAAGAAAGTTTTAACTTCCTCCAATCGAGCTCTCATTTCATAAAATGAAAGCTTAATATATCTTTAGATAATGACTATTTGCAAAGATTGATCTCGGAGGGATACATACAAAGGGAATCCATAGTGCAAAACCTCTACAGTTGTGTATAGATACCACAAAACATCTCACTCCTTGCTATAAAAATGTAATATAACTATTTTTTATGTAGCAATAAATTTCAAGTATTCATCCATATCCATACTGTGGAATTTAATAAAAATTGCATTCCTTGATGAAACATTAAATAATAAATATAATTTTCAATCTTTGCCTGTAGCCAGAGCAGTTGTTTTGCAACGTTGCGAATAGAATCATTAGATCGGTTCTGGCCTTTAGAGTTGGACTATTTTCGTTGTAATTAACATGCGTAATTGGATTCTAATCGATTGAAAATAAGAGGTTTAATTATCCCTTCATACGCTCCTTTTTATCAACCTTACAATTCACTATTCCTAGAATGAATTGGAAAATTCGTTAATTAACAATGTAAAGATTAATTATCACTAATGTTATTAAAATTAATTAGATACTTATGTTTTATCAGAATGTGGCTTCTGATGTTATTCCTTAATTAAAATCAAGAGATTAACGCTATTCCAATTTCATCAAAATTAACCGAATATTCTTACATCAACCGATTAAATACTGAATAATGGAAAATAAAAATTGAAATTCGCGCGTAAACTTGTAGAAATAATATGGGAATAATCGAAGATAAAACTAGTTAAGAATTTATATGAAATAATTTGTATGTACTGTATTTGAATATATCATAGGTATACATCGAACTAGATAAGGAGGGGGAGTCGGATGAATAGGTTTAAAAAAACCGTCGCTTGGATACTGTCCTGAAAAGTATGAGAAATAGAGAGAGTGAAATGAATGAGGACAAACTTAGAAAAAAAAAAACTCAGAAGTAATATCATTAATCACATAAATGGGAAATTATTCCTTAAATAAATCAATTGTGAACTTTCCGTGATATTATTTTCCACTCTCTCTGAAAATTCTATCCACAGTGACAAAGTTTTTGATATATTAAGTTTTAATTTAACTTTCCGGTTGCTTGTTTTCTTTTATAATGGCACTACTTTAAGACGCATTTAAGTGATAAGAAGATTACTTAAATTCAAACCTACTATACGCCTTTCGTCTTATTGAATGTTAATTTTGAATTTATTAGGTTAAATGAAGGATTTTATTTGTCATTATTTTATCTAATATAAATCCTTTTGCATCGAAATCATATGAATTTAATTTTCTGAGAAATATTTTGCTCTTAATAATATAATTATATTTTCGGCATTCCTCATAGTCTCTCAAATTTCAAAAAGTCATAGTATCTTATTTGACTATGGACTACGAATTCAAGTTTCGTGTAATGTGTAGCAAAGTTTGTGCAACAGAGAGAGTGAGATATGAAGTTAGGAAATCAAGGATCCTCCATCTGATTCTGCCTAAGACCATACGGGGACTCCTAATTCTAAGAGAGGACATAAGAGTCAGAGGAATCGTTGTCCACGAATGCCCACACTTAAATGCGAACGGCGTCGCTACACAAACTTTTCGCTCCACTGTTTGTTTTCGCCTCTCTCATTTGCTGCGTCAACATTATTTACGAGCAGTCCAAGGCGAGATATAAGGGAGAGCTACGTTTACTCGCTATTTTCGGGCATTTGGAAGAGATGCAAGTTTTCGAGAGATTTTCCTCTCGAGGGAGCTGCTATTCATGTTATTCGCAGTATAAAACAGAGCGAAATATTTTTTGAAGAATCGTCAACTTTTAAAGAATTTTTCGTCTAGCAATAATTAATCCACAAAAGGTAAAGGAATTACTTTTGTTGGTCTTTCAGTTCGGCATAAGTAAAATACATCTCAAATTTACTTATTGACAGCCTTTTTCATGCCTGCGACAGCATGAAACTTGCTGAAGTGCGAATGGTACTGATAAAGGGATTTCATTTTAATCACTCTTTATTTCACTTTATGAAAAGTGTTTCCCAGGATCATTGCACTAGACTTATTTAGAACTATTACATTCTGACTCAATCAGGAGAGTTAGGACAAATTACCTCATTCCTCATTTTGTCTCAGTAAGCCTCATTTTCCATCCAGGGATTTTGATAGTCTTCGGATATCATAACATTACATTCAGATTTACATTTTTAATGTGGATTACTTTTTTAAATAGAATAATTAAAGTGGGTAAACCAAAAACACGTTAGCTGAATGTGGTGAACTTGATCTTAAGTCTCAATCAAACAATATATATTTAATAAAAAATATATGCAATTCCATACTTATTTTGATAATCACACTTCTCACATTTTATTTCTGTTCCATAGGTGCTTTCTCAAAAAATTCTAATTTAAATCAAAGTATTTCTTCAGTGCAGGAAAAGAGTAACTGCTTTGACTAATATTGTCTCTGACTCCCAGAGTAGAAGTTAAGAGGACAAAATTGCTAGGAAACTTTCAAGTTTTGCGTGGTTTGCTAAAGAGAGGCGTTAACCTGTAAAAGTAAAATTGGAAAAACTAAATGGAATTTGGAACACGAAATTCAGAAACCAATGGAATCGATATAAGAACAGTTAGGTTATTTTAAACACAACTAAACTGATGAATTTAGTATGTCAAAACAAATAGAACGCATCACAACAATCAAAGAGTTAAGTTGGATAACTTAAAATTGAAAATAATTCTTGCGGAAAAATCCAAACTAGATTCCTGTGAAAGCATCGTCATACATCGAAACAAAGAGAAACTCATGAATGAAGACCCGAGCCTGATATCATATTCCACTCTTTACTTCCTCATCGATGTCTTGCCGAAATCCAGGAAAAAACCCAAAAACCTCCAACTCTTTTCCCTTCTCCACGACTTCACGCCGAAAAAACTCATCCCCTCCCACGCCATAAATAGCCAACGTTCATGCTTTGTTTTCCTCTCCCCCTGAAGATGAGCGTGCCTATTGAAATGGGTGATTTCTAGAAGGTCCGTAATCCGGGACTTTCCGTCGTTTCCAGGACCGGCGGAAACTCAGGTAAGGAACGCTGACAAAGAAAGCTTTGTAGCGTTTTTGTATCTCAAGCAAGAGAAGTAAACAATAGTCGGAACCACCTGGTGAAGCAAGAGAAATGGAAACGTATACCGATTGAAATATTTTAAAAATTATGGACTGAGCTCTCTGGTGATTGTCAATTGCGGCGAAATTTCAGGAAAAATTAATATCTCAACTTGTATCCTTCTAAGGATGAAACTAGCTTTAAAGGGATTTTATAATTTTTAGATTTCAAAGGGGTTAGAATCATATTTTTGGATTAAAAGTTTCATCTAAAAGGAGTGGAAAACTTAAATTATTTACGAGTATTTTGAGACTCTACACGTGAGTATAGCTTAGAAATCTCGAGATAATTTCATAATGGTTTCTTTACCTTCAGCAACACGATTTCCGATTTTCGTATGGAATTAAAACTGAAGCACTTCTCAGTATGTACGCCAGTCGGTTAAAAAAGAATCTATAGTATTTTCAGTGCAATAATGCTGATAAATACTCCTAACTATTACTGAAATAAACATATCACTGCAAGTAGAGAATGGAAAAATGTTTACGCTACACATATAATAAAAAGTACATATTATTTCAAACGGTACAACTACCTATGGTGAGGGGAACACTCATCTGCTAGGCATTTGCCCTTGAACGGAGGGAAACACCTCAGAAAACCTCTCTTAGAACTAAAATCAACTTTGCATAAAAACATTCAGTACTTTAAAAATTCCCAGCAGATTTATTCCGGCTCTTGATACATATGATATTAACATCGTTCACTATAACTCGCACGAGGCAATTTTCCATAGAATCCGTATAAAATAGTTCAATATTGAAATAGTTCAACGCAAAGCAGAGTGTTATTAGGCTACAATTGATGAAGCCCTATCCTTGCTTAACTCCACAACTAGAGCTAATTGAATCTCTTCGCAAATGTTTATAAAGCACAATTTTTACATTTCTGTTTGAATTTTCCTGATCCAATATCCTTCATAGGATACGTTTAGAAATTCAACGTTTTTTTTTTGGAGGTTTGAATTCTTAGTTTTCTGTCATTTCACGCAGCAAAGGCGTAATTATCCTACAGTGTTTAGCAACTGAATACTAAAATTTAAATCTAACATCAATGTATTGCCTTCATCTCATTAATATTACATCAATGCAAATAAAACAGAATAAGTTAATTATTATAATAAAGTGTTGCAGCAAACTCGACGAAGCATATTATCAATTTTTATTCAATTTCAATTAATATATCGTTAACATAAACACGTAATCGAAGAATATGAACACATAATATCAACCCGAGAAAATTTATATATATTAATTACACATATATATAAATAAAAATAAATAATAATTTATCGATATGGAAATAAATAGACGGAATTTCATGGAATCATATTAATTACTATATTTTGGAATTAATTAGTGAATTGAAGATAAAAAAAACTTAATGAGAACTTGTTGGGGAACCTGATCGGCCCGCAGTTACAGAGAATCTGATTCTCGAAATAAGTTTAAAATAAAAATAAAAAAACGTTTTTGGAAGTTTTTTTCCGCTGTAAATTACGCCTTATAATTAATTAATAAGTATTTTCCTCATTAATATCAAGTAAGTTTTAAATGAATTTGAGGTCAATGAGATAAAGGATCAATTTTCATATACTCCACTTTTTAACAGACGAAATAATTAGTCACGTGTTTTTAAATAACGGATAACACAGAGTCATATAATTATCATCATATGCAGTTTTTAGCCTCCGGAAAAATCTGCCAAATGAATTACGTTATTTCGCTCGCAAATCATTTTTAATTAGCGGAGGCTCTAATGCAGTTCCGGAAAATTCAATATCATAAAAATAAAAGCGAATTCTGAACATACATTATAAACTTCATTACTTGAGTTTTTTATCTATTTCAATATTCATCCGTCATCAAAAAAAGCTCTCCTGACCTAGTAAACCGGTGAGTTCATCATCTGTCAACTTTAGATTATAACAGAGAGGAAAATTGCCTTTGAATGATTCGAGGTTACAAATGAAACCGTGAAAGATTCCCAGAATCCATATCTTCCTTATCTATCGTTTAAAATAACACGATAGGCAGAAATGGCGATTTGTGGGAAGTTAATGTAAAGTAGACACGGTTAGACCGAATTGAGAAGGCTTCATTACGCTAAAGCCTAAGTGTTTTTTGGGGGAGTGATTGGATATGAATGTATGCAATGAGATTATGAGTGGTCCTAAAAAGAGACTAGACCGAGGAACATATGGTTAAATTATCTGTCATCAGTTGAGTACTAGATACGGACTTTTACACTGCGTCACAGTTTTTCATATCAGCTAATGCGGATTATATAGAAAAGAAAACCTATATTTTTTACCCTCACTTAAAGAACATCCCCAAGTACTCGATACGGTATTCATATATATGACGACGATTCATATTCATTAGATGAAAAGATTTCAGCCACATTTTTCTATCATTAGATTGATTGCAAATACTGGAACACAGCATTGGATGATGTCTCAGTTGAATGCTTAGTATTCTGGAATAAAACTGATTGATAGAGGCTATATATGTTAAAATGAGCAGGATATATTGAAGTTTTTGGCTCCCGGATACCAAAGAAGGCTGCCTTTTCAGCTTATGGTTCGATTCTCGGTTGGAGTCCATATGCGAAATTACCTAAGATGTTGAAGAACTCTTAACAAACGATACAGAATCAGGATTAATGCTGTGGTACTTGTTAACGTGTAAAAATTCCATAACTGACCAAAATTTTACTTGACCACTTTATTTTAGGAGACAAGACCCGGATTTCGTAGCGTCGCTACATCATTAGGTATGATGTAGAATGTATGACCTAGTCTAGTAAGTTTGGTCAGTTATGGTATTTTTAACTCTTAACAATACTACTACACGAATGGAGTTATGTTAAACTTATGGAATTAGAGCATTATGATTTATGCTAAGACATATAAAATGATTTTAGAGCTTCATTCACAAATATGTCTTATAAGATGAGTGGTACAGAAGTTTAAATGAAATAATCCTAACAAGTTATTCTGCAGTTAGTTATGCATTTTTATTTCATGCCAATTTAAACACATCTCTATTTAGCAATAAGATACTGAAAGCAATCGGTACGTTAGTAAGTCTGGTTCTGAAGGGTAAGTACAGATGTTTCGCTTCCCTCAACCCATTTCAGGGGAAGAAAAACTCTGACGTAAACCTCCTCTAAATGAATGAGGGTTCGCTTCCGAGCCCTCGCTGTGGGTGGTCTTCCGGTCAGCCTTACGTTAAATCCGACGCAGATATCTGATGCCACTTGGGACTCAAATTCTACCTGAATATTTACTGCAAGGGCAGTTTCATTGAAAGACTACATTGTTAATTAGTTATACTCACCCACCTATGAATAAAAGAAGCTATTAGCATGTTCGCTCTGAAAGAACGCATGCATTTATATGTAGTGTTCTCAACCGGATTCAATCCGACGTCGGATGCGTGCCTTTCAGGACGTTTTACAGTCCTCTCTATTCCGAGCTCTTCCCTCAGCTACTTGATGATGTCTCTGTTCCCTTGGGTCCCCTTCCTGGCTCTTCTTTCCGCTAGGAGACCGCTTGAGAAGTGTTAATGTCCAACGGCTGTCGTTTCTTCTCCCCGCATGGCCATTATCGCTCCTGTCATCATATCCTCATCCAACTTTCCGAGTCTTCCTGTGATTCCATACAGAAGAGGATACATACGCATACAGCCTTCCATACTTCTTTCTTTGTCTGGTTACGCGTGAAAATTATGTCGTTTAAAAAAATACTATTTTCGCAAGGACAAATAGACAGTTCGCACTGGCTGAAGAATTTCCTCAAGTTGATATATCTTTAGAAATCATATCTTTTGAAGTTCCTACAGCCTGATTCTTCTTAAGTGATTTGTAAAATAGTTTTCTATACTTGTACCCGTAATTTAGAGTCTACAGATAGTTATGTAATTAAGAACCCAATTTTTTTAAATCTAGGTCACTCTTGAAATACTGGAATATACACCATACTCTCTCAAGACAATTGCAAATTGTTTATATCAGAATATGCATATATTTAGAGGGTGCTTCAATCAGATATGATTGACCTGTTTTAATTTTATTTATGGCTTCGATATGTATTTAAAACTTATATACATATCATTACGTTTATGTAATATTAATACAAATAATATTTATTTTAATATTTATATAGTATTTATATTTATGTGTTATGTATTACGACATGTGTTATGTGTATTAAATTTATATAGATATATACATATTAATTTCAATCAATCGACTTCAAATGGGTCATTATTACATATACCTAAGTTCGTGTCTCAAGAGGGTAATAACTGAGAAACGAAGCGAATTGGAGTCGGCACATCCTTTGTCTGCCAAACAATCCGCGCTAACAAATTCCTTTCCTGTTTTTCTCTCCTTCGGCTGACACGCGTACAAATACGCCCGCACGGGCGTTCAAATACACGAAACGTCGGAAGCAACTGAACTGCTTTGGACGCGCGCCAGCCCTCCATTAATCACCCCCTTCTTCGGATGGAGTCCATCTTCCCTTTTTCCGAGGATACGCGGCGAACGCCGTAGGCAAGCGAGACAACCCTTCGCACGCGGTGGGGCGTCGATGAATATATGCACGAGATGGTTGCTAACTGCTTCCACGGTGAGAATGGGGACGATTACTGGCGCTTTAGAGGCATCTTGCGTCATAAAATTCCAGATTTGCTGCCCAGAATGTGTTCGAGAATGTATGAGCAGCATATACTCGGGTATAAGCCGACCCGAATCTAAGTCGAGGCACCTAATTTTAGCGCAAAAAACTGGGAAGACTAAGTGACTCGAGTATAAGCGGGAAATACAGCAGCTGCTATTAAATTTCAAAATAAATCAATGGAACTACATTATTTGAGACATCAGTGGTTAGAAGGAAAAAAATTGATAAAGAATTGTTTATGGAGCAAATTGCTATGGCCGACTTTAATTTGATGACTACGAAAATCTATTAGATATTTAAAAATTTTTATGACATGAAATGATAACACATCTGCCCAACTTTCAACTTTTGAAAGCTCAAAGATATATTGATACCTCATCTTAATAATGGGATTTAAAATAAATTATTCCTAAAACGAAAACTTTCATCTGATTTTCACGTTCCATGAGTGACATCAATGAATATTTCATTCGTAAAATTTAATTCACCCTGCATTGATATAAATTTTCATGAATTTTTCAACTAAAGAAATAAGTAAAGTCTTTTCTTATTGATTAAATATAGAGATAAGAAAAATTCTAGAATATTTTTGTGGAAAACAAGGATGACAAGATAATGTTAAGCCCAATTAGGATATTTAAGAGTTCATCTTATTCGCCCTTTGGGCCCGAAACCTTAGAATATTCAAACGACAAAGATTTAAAACAAGGACCACGTTCTCCATCCCCTCCGGCCCAATCCACTCCCCAGGCATCTCCTTTCCACGGTGCACTGCTCGAGGCACAGATTCCGCCTTGACACAGCTCATTCTCTGAGGGTTGGACTCACTTCCTTTCAAAAATTAATATTTATGGGGATTAATGAATTTTCCCTTTCATGACAAAGACAGAAACAACGGGAGGGACTATTTGAGAGCCGTCTCTTATTTTTCAGAAGTAAATTTCTTGTAGAATAGGGTATGCCCATTATTCAGATCTCAACGCAACTTACTGTGTCCTAAAATCGATATGAACTGACTTTACTCGGTGGAACGCCATTTATGAAAATGAACAGCAGACTTTTTATTCTCCACAAGAAATTTCTAGAGGAAAACATAAAGTCTGCTGTTCTTTTTCATTACCGCGTCCTGTTAATTAAAAGAGCTGCAAGTATGGGTCACCATGTCTACAATTTACACTGCCTGAAGTGAGCAACGCATCCAGATTACGTTACTTCAAATTGTGTGATACATAAATGTATATACGTGCATCTTACACAAGTAAATTTCAGACATGTTTTAAATATCCAAAGGAAACTTCGATGTAAATTAATGAATTTTAGGATTGAAATTGAGGATCATCGGTTGATATTATTAAAACTTCGTCTATTTAATGGATTTAATTAATCCTAGCAACGAGAAGTTTAAGAAAAATGGGAATTGCAGAGCTAAGATTGCGAATCGTAATCCACAAGCTCCTTAGAGCCCAGGGGGAACCACTAGTGAAAATATTTGATAAGTGATTCGGACTTACGGGATTAAAAAGTATGAGAATCCATCCTTTGGAACATTGAGTATATAGATGAGGTACTTCCTAAGCGTATCTTTCAGGAAAACCTGCCTTGTATTCCTCACTAGCTTCCCAAATCCAGTGCGATTGAATTATCAACCGCTCTTTTGGGGTAAACAATCCGATTTTGTTCCACATTTTCTACCTCAATAGTCATTTGTTGCCAAAATTTAAAATTCCGCATTTCCTCGTACATTATATTAGAGATTGTGAATAAATAATTTCGACTACCCAATTTCTCATTAAAAATAAATGTTTAGATAATGGATAGTTAGTTGCATCTAGGGATTATGCTCATTGGTTATGGTGAAGCAATATCCGACCAACATATTTTCTGATAAAGTAATGATCAATTCAACATATTTCCGATCCAAATGATTTGTGGTTCTTTAGGTAAAGTTAATTTGAATCGTAACAATATTTTACGTTTGCTCGTGACCTCAATACAAACGATGATTTGTAGCTTTAACTTCATCAACTTTACACCTTAGGATAGAGTTGGTGAATCGAGTTTGAAATCAAAAGAGTGAAGTAATTTTGGGTGATGAGATTTTATTTCCTCGGTTTCTTTCAAATAGGATTAGTTTTATATTGATCAAGGAAGGATCGGTATTACCTATAACTACTTAGAGCTTGACTGGCTGATACATAAGGTCTAAAATTTAGCAGTTTTCCAGTCAAGGTTGATGATGTTTCTGTTTGACTTTCTTACATTTTCTGGCATACGTTACTCCTGTCTTTCAATAACCTTTCAACAACACTCCTTATAACTTTATGATTAAAAAATATCTGTTTGAAATCAGGAGTAAGGAAATTATTTACTTGAATCCGTCCTTACTCAAGATCCTTCTAGCTGAAGAAGAGTACGCGGTGGCGTTAGTCTCCCACTGCACTGAAATACCCATTTATGTTGATAATTCATATATTTTTTACTTTCGTTCACTAGTTAACCAATTGCCATTAGTAAAAACATGGAATTTTGTAAATAAAGCAATTACTGCATTGACAATACCGCAATTTTTTGGTGAATAATGATAATATTCCTGTTTGCCACATCGAAATTCGTAAGAATAATTAATTCACTCTTCCTAATGGTCCGAGTATGATATCACTGAAGCAGTTGGCCTCATTATAATTACTTTTCTATCAACTTATCTCTTAACTCAAAAATATGTTTTGCAGTAGGTCAAAAGTAAAAGAAGGATGCGTCACCTCTAAAAAAATCCTATCAAAAGATAAAATGTTTTGGGAAATTATGCTCTTACGTAATCTAAAATGTAGAGCCATAAAGTATTACGCGGTACAATAAGTGCTTCTTTAATATATATATACGCTGTTGCGCCAGACGACACAGCATGGGTGACACTAGCAAAAACGGTAATAATTCCATCTTTAGAGAAGGCGTTAAAAGTATCACAATTCCCAATCTCTATGGTAACCTTTCTAAATGAAGATGCAGGACGTGAAAGTAAGACAGCGAAAATGCTGGATATATGTTTGTCTTTAAAGTGTGGAAGAGTAGGATAAGGAAAAAATAGAACAAATATGTATTGGCGAGTAAACATAAAATTGGGGTAAAATGGATAACAAAAGTGAAAGAATGGAAACAAAGATGGGTGAAAGAGATCTATGAAAGCTGATAGGACACGAGTAGGACAAGCACTATGGCCATGTAAAGGCATTAGAGCAAATCTTGCTTGGCATTGAAAGAAGCCGAGTTGGAGTAAAGAGTGTACAGTACTATTTCAATTAGATAGTGCGATATGGGAGTCCAAAAACCCAGAGCACCGAAGCGAGGGACGGGAGAGACAATGTGGACGAGATGACAAATGGGCGCCCTCATTAGCGAGTGCTATCATAAGGTCCCTACGGAATGAACTGCTCTCTCTCCTGATTTATATGCGAAGGTTTGTGAAAGAGGACGTGTGATTTAGCTGCGCCCGTGATGAATGCTCCCCGAATTTGACGGGGAGTAATTCCTTCGATCGGCATATCTTCCGATTTTCGTTTTGGTGTCGAAGAACACGGGTCGGTGCGCATTTTTCTGATAGACTAGCTCGAGCACACTTAGAGGCAAACGCGGGGATTAGATTGGGAACGGACTCTACTCCGCACTAATATTTGCGGGATAGATTACAATTGCGATGTTGCCATATCATCATCCGAAGGGCCTCTGCACCATGGTGATATATGATTTATCCATGAGTCATAACTTAAAGTAACACCAAAAAACAATACATGTATATTTACATCGATCAAATGATCAGCTTGAAAAACAATTTGGGTATCCATTCGGATTAAAGGCAACTTATAAAGGCAAATTTGTATAGATTTATAAATCTATACGAAAATCATTTAAGTAGTTTTACATTTTTATCGCTTGCCTCCACATTATTACTTCATCAGATAAGGATAGCTACAAAATGCGTTTATTTCCGATTTGTTATAGTTAGTTTACTGCTCATACCGCTAATTTTTGACAAATGTAACATGTGCACACTCTACTCCAACGCTCTATTATTGATATTAAAGATATTTAGATATAAATTAATTTAATGGAATCAGTGATTATAAAGTTATGTTGATAGGTGGATTTAAACGAATGGACAAAATTTTTCTTAGCCTTATGTTTTTTTGGAGGTTACATTCATAATTCTCATATTTCAGACATCGTTTTGAACGCTTTGATCCATAGGTAAGCAGATAACTTAAAGAACATATTTCATTCCTAAGAATGAATAAAACTGGACGTAATGAACTGGATGTATATCGGTTAAATGTATTTTTAACTTATTCTCCAAATTCCTCGCAAGATCCATTGATTGGATAATTAAATTGGGAGAAACGTAATTTGCCTACCTAACAATATTTGTTCAAACGCGGAAAAATTTTCTGAAGTCACTTCAGCATTTAAAACGACATACAAATGTCTCGAAGATCAACAATTCCAACGAGCACTTGTTTTAAGGATCAAATGTTTCGACCTACAATCGTTACAACGAATAATGGCTATAACGAGCAAGTGTTCCATCGAGGAATCGTTTAGACTTGAAGTTGTCTACATGGAGCAATTGTTTCAATGAGTATTTGTTTCAACAAACAATTGTTTTTCGAGGAACTATACAGTCTGAGGAGGCGTCAGGGGAGGAGGGATTGTTCCAGTGAGCAATATTCCGTAAACAAGGCGATATGGTGCACGAACACAGTACCGTAGTGGAGATCCGCTTTCGCAATGGGCGTTCTCTGCTCCAATTCTGCGAAATCCATAAGCAAATATCTGGAGGCGAACGGAGGCCCACTTTCATATCCGATCCCCGAAAGAGGGACCTCGAAAAGAAGACAGTTTTGACCGCACTTCAAGGGCCCTCTTCCTGAGCCTTCCTTGAGAAGATCAAGTGCTCAACAGGCTTAGGAAACATTTCTTCATTTACTGTCGAACATTTACTTCGGAATTCTTGCTTAAAAATCTTTCAAGAATTGATTTCAAATAACGAAGGTACGAAGGTTGATTATCTGAGTCTTCTGGTATTTATTTCTATTCCATGAGACGCTTTGGATGATTTTTGGCAATTATATCCCCTATAGAAATTACTTATTGTTGAAATTAAAAATATTAATAAACATAGAGATAATGATGGAGTTTGATGAATGAGAAGGTAATGTTTTCTCTTTATTTTATGTCTTAGAAAGCAGAAAACTCAATATCTACCGTGGCCAGCCAATATGGAATATACTTAAATGTAACCAAATATATACATAAATGAACCCAAATAAGCATTCTTCCGATGCTTATGCTTATCATTATGATGCTTCTCATGATAAAGGCTTTCGGTTTCATGCAATTTATACATTTCTATTGCATAAAGAAATGTACCGAATACACACCCCATTCTTTCATGTGGATAATTCTCTGTCTTTCAAAGACAGAAAAAGATAGCTTACATTGCGATAACATTATAACTCCAAGAAAAATAATCTACCAATATATATATGAAAATTAAATCAAATAAATAATATATTGCATAACGAACAAGGATCGAGTTATATCACAGAAAAAGTGAGAACTAGGTCAGGATTTTAGGTGAACTGTGTCATACACCTAGAGACACCCGTATTTTGCCCGGGAGTAACAATAAATGAGAAACGTACAAATCAAGGTCACCATTATTCAAACCGGATGCTCTTAGTAAGTCGCATATTCATTTTTCAGGTCTAGTTATTCCTAGATCATTGCTACCTATAACCGAATCAGCCACTTGATTGATTTAAGTCGATCACTAATATAGTCCACAGAGCTGGGTAAATTCGAAAGCAAAATGTCAATAATTATGAATACAAATTCATTGGCGTAATTAGTATTTTTAAAGGGGAAGAGTTGGCAAAAATTAAATCTGATATTTCCTCTCCATGCTATTCAGCATGAAAAGGAATACGAGGCGAAAAATGTTCGGAGGGATATCAAACTCGCGCAACCAATGTTCTGCCACGTGCGATCGTTATTGTGACAGTTTGACTGACTTATGATCTCATATTATTTCCAGTAAATACCTTATCAGAGGAAGATGAATATCGTAAGTTGAGTTGATAAAGAATAGAGGAGATGGTATCTGAAAGCTGCTTTGCTTTTTGGCAACCTAATCAAACAAGAAATCGAGATTTTTCTGACGCAACTTTGTAACTTGATAACACTTGTAAAAATATAAACTATCAAGGTTTTCTTCCAGATTATGGATTCTGAAAATCAATATTCTCTGGAATTATTCTGCATCCTTCTGAACAATTTGTGAGAACCACGATCATAGTAGATTGTCTGAATAAATTACCACATTTCGCATTCTAAGTTTGCGTAAAAAGATTAATCGAATGCGTTAATTATTAAATTAATTAATGCGAATCGACTGTCTCCATATTTTCCCACGAATCTTCAGGCACATTTCCTGGTAGAATTTGTGATTTCCAGCCTTTCAAAGTAACAGTACTAATAACGATTAATGTATTCGTAGATTCCCTATGCTAAAATGTATGAATTAGTTTTGGCAACCTTTTCTCCCGCCATTTATCTCTTAGAAGCCGCTTTCACTTCATTTCATTGAAATATCATAATATAACAACTCAGTTTAATCAGCGATAAATCTTATTGAAAATAGCTTTGCGCTATTTTCAGTTCTTGATATTCATTCTTTAGCGTTTATTCTGAACATTTCCTCTTTCCTACAATTCTTCATATTATCTCTTCAGATTTTTGGACCTGAACGTTTGAATTTCCTAAGATTTAATTTATATTTAACTTCAACGGCAACCTCTTATATCAAATCACCTTTGTTTATACAAAAAATCTTATATCTTATATAAAAATGGATGTTTGTTTGTATGTTTGTATGTTTGTATGTTCCAGATAATCTCGAAAACTAGACGTCACACGATGTTCTAACTTTTAACATCATTAAATGTATTCCCTGGGATGATCGAGTGGTACTTAATATTTGCCTAAAGTCCACGGTTCGAATCCAGACGAGTAAAACAGTTTGCATAAGAAATACACGTAAAGTTCATTTTTTTCGTTGCATGATTCGTTTCTTTTGCAAAACTAAATTAGAAAGAACAGTCGTAGGAAGTCGAAACTAGCATCAAAAGAAGGGAAATAGAATAAAGATTCTTATTTTGGTCGTGAAATATCGTTTGCGACTCGAAATTGCGAGAATTTTTATAAAAAAAACGAACATTTTGTCTAAATTTCCATGTAGTAAACAACTCATTCCCTTGACGATATAATTTTTTTTAAATTCGAATTTTGTTGACGAGTCTGTAGCAACCAAGTTTTATTTACATCAACTTAATTGTTTACCGTCTTTTTCGTAAAATGAAATGAGATTTATAACAGTGGTTTACTGAAAATGGATTTCTGTCGATCAATTCAACTGGTTGCGTATAAATATCCTGGTACGCTTCGTAAGTTTTGAAGTATATTCTTCTGAATTAAGTACTAGATCTAATCTCTTTGCAATGATGTATTTAGCGATTGACGAGA
This sequence comes from Sympetrum striolatum, assembly GCA_947579665.1. Lineage (NCBI taxonomy): Eukaryota > Metazoa > Arthropoda > Insecta > Odonata > Libellulidae > Sympetrum > Sympetrum striolatum. The sequence continues at coordinate 97,898,198 of OX388347.1, read as the reverse complement.
ATGGAGTTACAGAAGAACGTAAAGATTTCCCAGATTCGGTGTTTGTAATCTTTGAAGAGTTGAACGGCGAGTTGTAAAGTTGTAGCAAACCTCGAGCATCGTATGATAGACCAAAAAGGTAAAGAAATTTTATTTTATTACATACAGAATATAAAAATTGATTCAATCGTTGTTTTTAAGTGCTTCCACTCCATATTCATTTACTATCCTTCTGTTATTGGTGTTTAATATTTGTTTCTATTTTGACATTGCGATTACTTTTGTGGTTCGTGTTTATGTTACACATTTTAAGATTGAGATACCAGTCAGTTCCAAAATACATTTACTTTCCGAGTAGAATATTCATCGTTGGTTATTTGAGTGAAATGTAATTTATTTCTGTCATTTACGTTTAATGCTTGATTCATTTGGCCCCTTTGTACCTGTATGAAAATGTAACTTTAAACGTGGTACTGCTTATCCTAATGTGATCTAAGAATATATATATATATATATTTCAAAACAAGGGAAATAGAATAAAGATTTAGATATTTTGGCTGAGAGATATCGTATGCGATTTGAAATTGCAAGAATTTTGATAAAATATACGAAAATTCCGTCTAATTTTTCATGTTATAAACAAACCCTTGACGATCAAGGCGATTGTTGATTCCGAACTCATGTGTTAGAAGAAGAAGACATGGCGGATTAAACTGGACATGGCCAGTTAAAATAAATTTTGAAAATAAGAGTTGAAGATTTATGATGAAGAAAAAATTGAAAGGCATTTTAAATTTTTTTGTGACAAACAATATCCTGTGAAGAAACGCACGTTGAAAGGTACGAAAATTTTTTCATTGATTTTTTCAATTTTCTTTAAGCGTCTGTGAAAACCGAGTTTTGTTTATGGTAACGTAATTGTTAACTGAATTTTCAGTGAAATAAAACGATTTTGAAATTCGTACGTTGATAGAATTTGCATTCTCGCTGTCAATTCCATTGATTTAAAATAATAACGTGGTAAGTTGTGAACATCTCTCATATTATTTTTGAGTTTTGACGGAAATTACGGACGTCCTTATTTCTTATGTTTAATCGGTCTTTGTTTTCTTTTAAATTTTGAGCGACGAGTGGTCAGGAGCGAATAAGTAACATTTCAAAGCCTAAAAAGGTAAAGGGATTTCAGTTATCTGTAGACCGCAAAAAATCTACGATATTGTAGTAGAATGGGTAATCTCTTACTTCAATCCAAATCCAAACTACTGCCCGCGGGCCGCATCTGCTGTTTGATAGTTAATAAAGCTGAAAAGTTTGGAGACCCCTACTTGAAACGCAGTATATTGTGGATATCATAGACACGAGTATAATAGTTTTTGAAATCATTTCTCAGTTTTTCAATCACAAATGAATAAAGTCTATTCTACTGCACTATAATACTATGCTATTTTGTGTTGAAAATTCTTACTGCAACAGATGTAAAAACGTTTAAAAACTTATGTAACATTAATGGCCGGTATTGTAATGTATATTTTGCGTTGTTTATAACTTTAATCTTCATATAAATGGCTTTGTCTTTTCGTCATATTGTTTATCAGTTTCAATATTATGAAATTGCATGATTTTATGTATTGTTAATTGTTGAAAGTGAAAAATTCTGTTTTTTTTTCGAAACCGTATAGAAATAACTAATGCTGCGGAAATTATAGCTGCAGTAGCAATATCAACGTTCAATTATAATTACGAGCATCGTGATCAACTTACTGATTTATGCATTTCGTTATGAATATATAGTATGATTTACTTAGGTGTTTACTGGACGGAGTGCCATGTCGAAATAAAACTCTGATACTGAAAACAGCTAACCCAAATGACAATACATATTTAACATACTGTACGCTGAAATTTATTAATTTGACCTCAGCCGAAGAATAGGTTATAATTCTTAAACATCTTGAACATAAGTTTGTCTTCGGGATAAGAAACTATACAGATAACCACAAAATGTAAATTTACTTAAGCCACTATGCACCTTCTCAACGGAGGGATATTTTGTGGGTCCAGGAAATAATTTATCTTAGAAGTTTTTCATTAGTTACTGGAGAAGGAATTAATATATCAGATCCTTTACATTGCCAATATTTTCCCCAGCCATACGTCACTCGCAGAGTACATAAATCTAAAAATCTTAACCAAGTCCCGTACACAGACATATCGGCAAAGTGTTTACCGAGATCAAACTAGCATTTTTCGAAGCCTTATCACTTGGATCCAAAAGGAACTTTCCCTACATATTTCTGAGTGAGACTGCCAATGTTATTATTCGATCGAAAATATTTTCAGCAATAAAATAATTGCAAATATTTATTAGGTTTTTAATCAAATACTTTTCTGCTCACTTAACCCAATGCACTTATCATATAATGAATTTCGACTTACCAGCATAGCTCCACAGACTGATTTCGGTAAAGTTGTCGCTCTATTGTCATGGCTTTTATCGTTCCAGCCTGATATGGCGTTGTGTCTTGCACTTAATCATTCCCAAGATCTACGACTACGTTCCTGGGCATTAATTAACATACCACTACATTTTATACGAGTCACGAATTCTCACTAACAACCTCATGTTATAAGTAAAGCCAAGATAAAACAATGAAACATACCTTCTGGTTCCATGATGCACCATTTCTTATTTAATGTCTATAGTTTTTTCTTCACGTAAGAAATACAACAATGACGTATTTGTCCATTCTCGGAATTACACTTATTCAGTTACTGACGATATCCTCTCAATGATGACCAGTCGAAAGTTTGCGGCTTCAGTCGGCGTAGAAAGAAGAAAATTGCTCCTTTAGGAGATAAAAGTCAGAGGGGAAGAAGCTATTATGTATGCCTCTTTTCATACGTAGATACATTTTCATACATTGTTACCGAAAAACTCATTCAGATACTAGAACCTGCCTTTAGATATAAAGAAGATGTAAGCCAAGGGAGAAGAATCTAAAGTAAGCCTCACTTTCATATGTAGATACATTTTGACACATTGTCACGGAAAAGATCATCAACCTGCGTAAAATTGAATATTGAGTTAGAGTGGATTTGTAGACTTAATTGCAACTTACATTTCTTGATATATTGGTTTGAAAGTTTGGTATTCGCTATTTAACAACAATTATGAAGAATTTGTTACGATCAAGGTTATTACACTGATATTCATGAAATTAAAAATCCCCGTTGAGAATCAACGGGTACTTCTGCTAGTAATAAATAAACAAGACTCACTTGATGTCTCTCTACTTTGCCAAGCTCTTCATCGAATACTTATCGAGAGATATAAGTACCACAATTCCTCCACGGTGGCACTTTTTTCCTATCAATTTATGTATGCTTCCCTTAAATCACTAATCAATATGCAACTCTTACAGATCTTGCAGATCTCGATATATGTACTCATATCTTACAATTACAACCACTGCTTTTTTCAAAGCAGCCTCCCGTGAGCAACCGGATAGACACTTTCTAACGCATCTATTCTACAGATACATCACAGAATTTCACTGTCGCTTTTTAATTCCTCCGCAATTTGCATTTTCCCGACTTCAAAACGTTCGCCGCACAAGAGAATTTTCGAGGGCGTGATAATTAATTACCCAAACTTTTTCTTTCGGAGAGAAAATTCGCGGTCCCACTAAATTTAAGGGAGTGGTTTAAATGCTCGAGAGCGACTGAAATAAAAACGACTTCGGCTGAAGAGGATCGCAGAGGGAAACTTCCACTTCGATGATGGCGTCTGGGAGTGTATTCACGCCTCGTCATATAAAGTAAAGAAAAATAGACGGAAATGAAAATATTTTCGCATGTTTCGTCCTTAGCCCTGAGATTTTCTACTGAAAGCAGAGTAGAGGTTTTAAAATATCAACTGATGTGGGTTGCAAAGTAGAGGAGATTAAGATGAAGCTTTGCTAAGGTTGTTAAATGTATTTAGAGAGAGAGAACGCCCTCTGCATACGAAATAGGAATTATGCGACCCCTTGGGGCCGATCCGAGAATGAACGAGAGTGATGATGGAAGCGAATCGTTTAAAGGAATCATTTTTTCACTAAGGCAATAAACAGGTTGATCCTTTGGTGTTTACAGCCTCTGCCACTCACCGATAAGCAGCTTCTGAACCCTACAACTGGTATCGACGAGAGTGTCTGTCTGACTGAGGGAATTCCGCTACCATCGCGTCACCAGAATCAGTTTAACAGATAAACCAGAGTTTTCAATTGAACCACTACTTACACGAAAACCTACTCAAGTTGTCACCCTCCAAAAGGAAGGAAATAGATGCTGTTGCCTTTTACACACTTGCGGAAACAAATGAACTATTTTTAACCGAATCCGACACTATAGTGCCTCAATTTCTATCATTGTGATAATTGAAAATAAAATTGAATACATTCTACTTCATCGATGTGTGAATTCGTAACTTTGTGGAAAGACGTAGAATAAAGAAAGCAAGTCAGTAAATTTCCTACTGTACCTGAAAGATGCTTCCACGAAAGTGAAGACGGTAGTGGTTAAATAAATGTAGTATGGAAATTACTAATTTGAATTTATGACTCTATTTGAATTTATCAACCGGTGGAAAACCTTTTTCGTTAAAATAATTTTACATACAATTATTGAAATGTAGTCATCACGCCATTCAAATGCGTTTTGGCGATTTTATGAGCGGCTCAAAGGTTTTCAGCGACATTGTACTTAGCTTTTTTACCTTAACATCGCCATGAGGGTATTTTTAGTTACACTTTTAATCTCATGTAAATTCGGATCATAAAACATCATATATACTTGGGTTGTATCCTAATAATCGAGGACAGTTAATCCTTAGGAAGTTATAATACACCAATATCTCGAAATATAGATAGCAATCTTTAGATGAATCTAATTCACCAAGCTAAAGATATCAACATTTCTGTAACGTTTCTCAGATGAAGATCAATTGGTCCTCCAAGATATCTAATCGATCATTATTGATCAAAGCGGTTCCCGGTTCGAATCCCTATGGGAACCAATGTGCGAAATGACATAAGCTGTCGAAGTACTTTAAAGAATACAAGATAAAATGATCGCCTAATATACAGCCTGTCGAAATTGAGTTCAATATGAGCATCTGAAGAGTATTATTATTATCAAATTTTACTTTTAATTTCAAAATATATTAATCTACCACTATTGCGTTGCACGAGAAAAGTGCCCTTATTTTGTATTATAGGTACTATAAAATATAAAAGATTAATCCGCCGCTCCTTCCTGCCCATTTTGGCACCCTTGTTGCTTAGCTACGAGCTTCCCACTCCAGATATTTACCATTCCTTTGTGAATAGCAATTCCGCATCAAAAAAGAATGGACTTTGGATGACTCTTCTCCATCTCAACCCCTATTTTGAGCCCATACTTCGTGACCTATTTCGTCCACTTTTCAGCAAAATAATTGAGTTTCTACGATTAGTTTCCTGTTTCCAGGAGGTCAAAAACTTTGGCACTCATCTTTATTCACGATGTTCATTCGGAAAATCGCAGCCCCGACTTTGTTCTCTCCTTAAGTGAGGTTTTCTTCTGAGAGTACACGACGCTAATTGTTCTCGAAGAATATAAAAGGGTGCAAATGTGACAACTGCTTAGCGGGCGATACTCTTCGCCAGGGGGCGGCGGATCTTCTCTGAAAAAGAAGAGTAACGAGGAGCGAAATCGGAAGAATGCGACGGAATAAACTCTGTTTTCGACGGGAAGCGAGAAGAATCTCGAGGCGTTTACAGCAGCAAAAGTCACGCACGGAATATGAAACAAAATTTCCAGAAGCATCACCCGGAGACGGCATCTTCGAAGAACCTCCTCCTCAGAGGAGTCTGTTTTATTTCAATACTCCATTTCCCGTGAAAAAGGAAAAAGGGCCTTTGGAAAGGAGCGGAAACGGATTTGCGAGGATGTCACCTCCTCCTTGGCCCCCGAGGCTATGCGCACACTTCCAAAGCGATTCCCGCAATCTTCTCACGAGATCTCGGCTACTTACCCCCGTCTGCGAGAATTCAGCTAACTTTGAAAATAGATAAAATTCGCTCCCCGGTTTTTATTCCTGCTAAATGCGGCTCATATCTCGAATAGCATCGCTACACCATCGCATTACATCGCTAAGCCCGATTCAAACTAGCAACGAAAGAAAATTCATTATCTCCATTAATTGACACCTTAAAACGTACACACGTAGAAATAACACAGGTCACGATATACCGTTCCTATAGCTATTTATTTCTTGGGAACTACTTTTCATCACACGTCAGAGGGTTTTTCATCACCGATGTCTCATTCTAACTACTATTTCTTAGTCAGAGGAATATTTTTCATCTGTATTTGTGCAATATGATAACAATAATAATAATAAATGGCTTTTATTCCGGCAAGATTGAGACTAGAAAGCCTCTTCTTACACCTAGCCCATCGTCATATGCGAAACAGAAAGAAAGAGATAGTTTGCAAAAGTACACGAATAAAAGTAATATGTGGATTGAAAAAACCTAAGCTGAGGGCTCAAGAAAAAATTCCACATCAAGAAATCACTCACAAGAGGGGGAGTGAGAAAAACCTGCGAAACCTACAGATAAAAAAGTATATTTTTGATGAAGGAGAAAGAAAAGAGTTATGATAGACAGGTAGTGAAAATATAGAAATTGTACAAAAAGAAAGGGGGGAAAATATAACTGATACTACAAACAATCAGATAAAATAAATCCACTTCACTAAACTGACATTAATTATAGATGAATTAAAATAAACGTTGGAGAATGGGAGATAAATCTCAAAGAAATGAAGAAAATGAAATTACATAAAGAAATATATACAAATGAAAGATTTAGTACACTGAAAATTATCAAAAACATAGTTTATAGGAAATTGTTAAAAGACAGCAAGAGAAAATAAACAAATAATATAATAAATTAAAGAAAAAATAAAAAAGATGTCCAAAAATCAAAAAGATTAAAACATTTGCGGCTTGCAATTTGAAAAATACTAAAACATACTCTAAGTTAACTAATCGTTAATTATGTATGATGAGAAAGTTAAAAATGCAGAATGACGTTGAATAATGGTATTCATTCTGGAAATTCCTCATTGAGCGCATTAGAAGTAGTTATTCATAACGCAATTGTGTTTCACTTACGTTTTCCACTCAATATATTCAGGTTCTGATAGAAAGTAAGAGCGAAATATCTTACAGTTAAATCATGCCTAAAAAGCACTATTCCCTCTTTAAGGTTTTTGTAGTTATTGATGCTCTAGATCCAGCCAGCCTTCGATCTGATGGCAATACAGTCAAGTACTAGCTCGTGTACGAATGACCTTTCACTTGAATGTGCATTCACTTGTGAATAATAAACTTATTCAGTTATAAAAATAAATATGTGTGTTATCGAATTCAGTGGAGTGTTAAGTGGGTAGTTTTAATACAGACAGACCAAATGTAAAGAGGATCACTTATGTTGATTATTATTAAGTAAATGATCTCATATATCAGAATAATACTGATAAAATACCTACGGTGTAGGATATTTCACTAAAAAAATCAAAGAGGGAGGGAGTAAATGCATGCGCAACAGATTGAGAGACAACAAAATTATATAAAACGTGGTTTCTAAAATTTATAATAGAAAAGTATACAAAACAATTCTGATGTGGCCAGAACATGACTTTCTCCATATATAAGATGTAAATATTTATCTACGACAGTAATTTCAAACTCTATATTCCATCTAAACCAGGATGATGAGTGATTAATTAATTTATTATTATCTTTTACGTCACGAACATTATAAATAATGTTTTTTGGGACATGTTCGAAGAAAAACGATGAAATTGGCCTTTCGCCCAAAGCGCCCAGAGTACATAATCAGAAACTTCCGGTTTATCAGTATTTCATGAATAACTCCTAAACAATCAGTTATACTAAAATATGTTGTTTACAAAAATTATTGTAAAAATTATTTTCTAAAACTTTTTTGTATAATAGTATATGCCTAAATATCAGATTAATGGAGATATTTTGCAAAAACGGAAACGAGCTTCGAAAAGTAAAGCTCAACTTTCGGTTAACCGATTTAATCCAAAAACTAATCAACTCTAACGACACCAACCAAAGTACTATATATGAAATTTGGTGTTGATACAACCAATAGTTTTTATGTTAGAGCGCCCACAAAGTACAAAATCAGCTACTTCCGGTTTATCAGTATTTCACGAAATACTCCTAAACAATTTGTGATACAAAAATATATTAAATACAAAAGTTATAGCTAATTACATTTTCTAAAAGTTTTATAAATAATAGAATATACCTAAATATCATATTTATGGAGATATTTTTCAAAAACTGAAATTTGCTTCGAAGCCAAAACCTTGACTTCCGGTTAACCGATTTACTCCAAAAACTTATCAACTCTGACAGCACACACCACAGTACTATATATGAGGTTTGGTATTGATACGACCAACAGTTTTCACGTTAGAGCGCCCACTATCACACACACACACACACACAGACATCATTCCGAAAATAGTCAAAACGTGTTCTAGGGGCCCCAAAACATGTATTTCCGTTGAAATCTCGAAGTCGATTCTTTTCATGAAAACAATACTTTCTCTATACTACGTATATGGAGAAAGTAAAAAACAGTTAAATGCTGCTATTAAATAATGCAAAGGCAAAAGTGACAAAGAAATATTTTTTTAAGATTTGAGTCAGTTTCCATTTTATGCGATCCAAGTTCAATTTCCTTTTGATAGCCTCCATTGGAATTGATTTCATTTGGGATCGGAGGTAAGTAAGGATCGAAGCAAGGAAGACCTCGTGGATCGAAGGGTTGGGCGTCAAGAAAAGAGTTGTAAAATATTAAGGGGTGTTTCTTTGTATCGGTGTGGAAAGTGGACCTAAAAGATAAGAAGTTTGAAAGATCGTGGTGTAGAATTGTAAAAATAACTTGCTTCGATAGAAAGCAAAATCAAGAGCTGCTAGTTGAAAGAGGAAAACGGTTTGCTTTGATATAGGTCACCCACGACCTGAGTGCTACGGAAGGGAAAAATTGTAACTACTTCAACAAATATGCTGTATTTGGTTGGGTGGGATGGGAAGATAATTGCTTGTTGAAAGAACTGAAGTCGAAGGTAATGTTATCGAACCAAGTCAGAGATAAGAATTTCAACTTAAGAAATTAAAAGATACAACACATCGAGAGGGGATAAGTAACTGCTTGAATGAGCTGAGGGAAGGGTGAAAAGCGAAAAGGTAAGGGAAAGCCCAAAGGATTACGTTTATGGGTGATATACGAAGATGGATAAGCTAACAATAAGTAATAAATGCAATTAGGTTGATACTATGGTGTAAATGAACCAATCCAGTTGTAGAAGACATGAATGCCCCGGGCTGATGATACATAGGGAGATGTTGAGCTTATGGGAGGATTGTTTCTTGATCGACCAGTCATACTGCAAGAAAAGAGGGAAGAACTGGCTAGAATTCAAACAAGGGCATACATCCAAGCGGCAGAGTGTATTTCCAAAAGTATGAATGCACACAAGAAAGTCTTAGGGCCCAAAGTTAACACGGAGGTGAAGCGACGTTAGTATCACATAGTGCATCGGAACTGACATGAACATAAGATGAATCCCGTAGTGAAATTTCCCTCGAAAACAAATGCAGTCCGTTTGTCTCTTTACTACCCATCCATCTCCCGCTGCGTTTGTCAAGTCACTCTCATGGCTTTGCTTTGAAAAGCCGACGCTAGAGAACATGTCTTACTCGTGCAAAGTCGTTTTTTTCTCTCTTTTATTCATCTCTATTCGCAAGAAAGGATGCGAGATTATCTAAGCCCTTTCATTTCACCTTCCTTTTGAGGGATGTGTAACAAAGAACGTATCAAGGTAGACGGATATCTAAGAACCATCATGTAAGATAACTTCATCTTAAGATGGAAGATAAAGTGAAAATCATTTTACAAAAGAGGAGTTTAAAAAATCGTATTTGAAGCTTTCACTAATGTGATGATTAAGGCAAAGCGATTAAACATAAAGTTAAAGAAATGCTATCTATTCATTCATCAATTATATGTATGAGTAAATATTTCGTTGCTATAAATACCATTTTAGTTGCTACAAAAATGTCTAATGGATGACGTTATCCCTGCCCTCATTTCAAATGTAATTCGAAGAGCCATGGAGTTATATCAATCCATCGATGCCAATCCCAACTCATCATACTCAATTTTATCACGTGGGATGCGTAAAATTTTAACATTTATGTTTTAATCATTTATCATTATTTTAAATAAAGCATCGAATAATATCCGCTTTTTCCTGGAATTGTGTTACTCGTTAAACACCACAGCTCCTATGAAAATATTTTATTATATTAATTTTACGCTATAAGGATAAAATATTTTTTTTACTAATGGCATAGGTCACGATCCTTTCCATATTAATTTGTGAATGAGGACGTTTGGAGCGTCATCAGAATCATCAAAGGGTGAAGCAAAATTCATCTTCCTTTACATACTCAGATGTTTTGCAACGTCTTTAACGACTGGCAAAGCTTAAATCTTAAGTTTCCATGCACCGACACAATTTCTGATATCACTTATTTTCACAATGGAGAGTACGAATTTTTAAAGATACGTCCAGGTAAATTGTTGTCCGATTTTGCGGTGTTTTAACCTCAAGGGAGAGATGATGATAATTTTAAACTTTTCACAACTCAAAGCTGTCACGTTTGTACGCGTTAATATTCACTTATTGTATGACATGACTATTTCTTTCATCTTTGAATCTTACATCATTAGAGAGGCGTTTTTTTCTCTCCGCAGCCTTTTGTCATTCCAATTTCCATCCTCAGAATTCCTTTTACTCTTTGTGCTGCTCTCGATTCATTAGAATATTCTGATGCTCGCCTTCTCAGGTCCATGGATACTCTCCTAATATTCTTTTAGGAACCTTATCGATTCTTTCATTTACATATTCATTCCATTCATATTGCTTTACTTTGCAAGGATTTCTTGGAATTTAATTCATTGGTCTCTTCTCACTTCTCCGATTAGACTTATGCCGTGTTAACTATCGTCATCCTCTCATTTTATGTAATTCTAAAACTCATTTTATACACACAACGCGCTTTCGTCTTCATTCTTTCGTTGTTCATTTTTCGTCTTCATATACAGAAAAAGCCCGTAAAATATTGTATAAAGACATTTTCCTTTATCTTTTTGCATCAATTTGAAACCAAAACAATCCAGTACCACTCTGATAGCCTTTGTCAACCACGTATTTGAAGCAGAGAAACCGACTTGATAATTATGTATCTTTATTTTCTAGAGCAAATTTCAATAGTTAATCTAAAACTATTTAATCTCCGATAGATAATGAAGAAAATCATTGTAATTTTCCACACTTTTATTTTACTGACGACCGGTTTCGCTAGCGGAGTAGCATCTTCTGGACCAGACAAAAGGGTGGAAAATTACATTGTTTTTCTTCATTATCTAAAATGGCTTTCCACAAAGTAACGCCAGATCAACTAAATTTCATTCATAATAAAAATAATAAATAATGTATTTAATAACAGTGAATTTAATTTGAGAATTCTATAATTCATTATGGGAAAAATATTGCAATTATAACAAATTCTACAAAGGTTAATAGAGAATATGTAGTACTATCATATTTTGTTTTGATAAACAACATTTCTCTCGTTTAATACCTTACGAAGTCAAAGAGCAACTAATTGTACCAAAAATGCGATAGTAGAATGCTCCAATCGTTAAGTACCAATTAAAACGAGTTGATTTAGTTGAAGTTTTTACTGTGGAAATTACTCTCTATCTATCACCCAAAGGGAAAAGTTCATACGTGACTGCTTCCTCTTCTTCCGGTTCATGTGCCCCAAGATTCCCCACTTAACCCACCCTTAACTTCCTCTGTTTCCCCTTACTCCTTGATCCTGCCCTTTATATCATCGAACATCTTTAGCCTTTGTCTCCCCCCTGTCTTTCCTTTGCATCCTACTTTCAGTTACTTCCTTTAGCAACCCCAACCCTCCTTACATTAAACCCATTTCCTATGCTTCCACCCTCAGCCGAAACCCTTTACCCCCCATTAACAGCAGTTTATTTTTCCATCAGCCCAACTTACATTTGCCGCAACTCATCACATATGCATACGTACCCTTTCAGCATGTGACAAGGGTATATACCACATTCCGATGATTCTATTTCCCTAATTGATTAGTTTCGCGTATCGTTCCTGGATGAAATCAATTCTTAAAGAAACAGGACTTGGCTTCCATTTTCCTGATTTGTTTTGCAGCATTAGAACGTACTATGTAACAGACAAAACTAACGCGTAGTACCCGCAAAAACTTTCTTTCTCTAAATTTGTTGATTATTTTGAGTCTTATATTAAATTTTCTCACTTCTCTAGATTCCGTTCTGAAGCATTTAAGTGACGCTCACTGATTTCCCGAAGCAATTCTTAATAACAAGTTGCAAAAGAAGCAAATTGACAAGGAATAGATTTATTTATACTACTACCACAGAAGAAATTGTTACAGAGGACCCAGGGTTTCGATGCAAAGCATCATCTTCAGGTGCATACATATAAGAACTCAGAGTATATAGAGAAGAGAAAAAGAGGAGGAGGTTCGAGGAGTAAAGGGAAGAGCTCCTATCCCGGCCCCCCTGGGTCCTCTGTAACAATTTCTTCTATGGTAGTGGTATAAATAAATCTATTCCTTGTCAATTTGCTTCTTTTGTCATGGAATACCACCAAGTAAAGCCTCATTTAGTCGAGTTTAACAAGTTGCAAGTAGTAGTTGTATTATTAGAAGTGCTTCGATAACTCAGGTCATTTTGCACTAGGATTCTCACTGGGAATCGAACCCGGGATCGCTTTCACGGAAGTATAACTCGTTGCTCACAACAGGTTTTACTTCTCGGTAAATAATTAGTTATAAATATTCCTTTAATATTATGTTACTACAATTATTAGTGGTTATACTTTAGTTCTTGTAAAGAGCAAAATAAAAGAGGCGTGATATATTTCTATGCGAGTTTTCATATTCTGTGTAACTCTTTCGCTATACATGTTCTTCCGACCCTCATGTCCTCATCGATGCTTTGGGGCTCCTCTACGACTCTTTCTTCCCCCTTTATAAGCCTTACCCCTCTCCGCCTTCTTACCCTTTATTCCCAGACCCCGTCTTGAGTCGGCCCATGGGGAATGCGCGCTCGCCTCAGGCACATTTGCAGATGGGATTATAAGGGGAGAGCGTCACTGCCTCTTTACATTGGACTTCCAAGGAAGCGCTACTCCTTATTGTGCGTGCGATTATCTACTTTGCGCTTCATCACCAAATCATCTGCACTTTCGAGGGGATGAATTTCCCAACACGTCTTGCTTTGTTCCTTCCTTTCTGAGACGCGATGCTTCTAATTTTGCAGCTGGAAACTGTGCTAACGCCACCACGTCGTATGTAAGTACGCCTCTGTCTATAAAGAGAAGCGATGTAAAGACATTCAAATACTGTTGAATATTAAATATATTGGAAGTCAGTCGACAAAAAATGTAGGGGATTAACCAATACATTTTATTTTATACATTTAAAAGTGCTTCAACAAGCAATAAAGGCGATATTGGAGCCATCTTCATACAATTAACTGTGGAAGGCTTTGCAACGTGGAAATCCATAACACGTACAAGTAATAATAACAGAAATAAACTCAAAAAAGTATAAAATGTGGAAATCATTTGTGAATTCTGATTTCTTAGATTACTTGGTGCCATCTTGGTAATCCGGAAGCCCTGATTTTCGTAAATATGAGGAATTATCCACTTCCACATCGTCAAGCATCAGTGAACTCAAATTTTATTACATAACCTCCGTCCTTAATAAACTAATTGTGAAAATCAAGAACAAATTTTAAGCTTTACGTAAAATACAGAATTATGACTTTTACGTTGATGTTCAAAATGAAATTTAACTTTGCACGAGGTAACGCACGCCTTAAACACAAAGTTAAACAAGAAGTGTCGCTATTTCTAACTTATTGTTTGAATTTTGTATTTTTACTTTGATTAATGTTGCAAGAAGAATTTGGTGCGAATAATTTCTTTTTGGACCATGATACGCATCCGCATTTCATGTTAACCAGTTTCCACTTTGTACGGTTAGATTTTTCATCTACGTATTTACAGCTTCTATCTCCATCAATGCTAAAAAATCCGACGATAAGTCTGCCACAGTACTTCAAGATATCTCATCATCTATTCATCCTTTCCAAATCCCTTATTATAACTTTTAACGTTATATACCCTGGTAATACAATCTCATAACAATTGCGTAGGTCTCGGTCGCTATGTTGTTAAAACTTGTAGAAATTGCAAATCTTTCAATTTATTAAATGGCGTTCCGCAAGGCACAATCACTGAGAATTTCATTAGGTATTCCTCGTTATCTTTACATTCTCCCTATACGTAGTAAAGAGAAAGTATTGTATTCGCAAAAAAATTCGTCCTCCAAATTTCGACGGAAATAGACGTTTTGGGGCCCATAGAGTTCGTTTTTACAATTTTCCCCAACATGTCTGTGTGTGTGTCTGTGTGTGTGTCTGTGTGTGTGTGTCTGTCTGTGGTAAAACAGTTTGTTGGCGCTCTATCTTAAAAAGTTATCATCCGATCATTCCTAAAATTCATATTTAGTATTTTCCTAACAATAACAAGAGTTGATTAGTTTTTAGTGAATATCGCTTAACCGAAAGTTGCGGTTTATCCGGAACAAAATTATGATTCTTAAATATCTCTGTCAGAATGCAATGTAGGTATATACAATTATAAACAAAAGTTATAGATAATGTACTTTACTACAACTTTTGTATGAAATATTTTTTCGTAACACTGATTGTTTAGGAGTTATGTTTGAATAATGGTTAACTGGAAGTTGTTGTTTATCCAGAAATGGAAGTTTTTCATATATATCTCTGTCAGAATGCAATGTAGGTATATACAAATATGTATCAACGTTATATATAATGTATTTTACTACAACTTTTGTATGAAACATTTTCCTGTAACACTCATTGTTTTGGAGTTATTTATATATTACCGGCATTGGCTTCTATTTTCAATAAATATGGAGAAAGTCATGTGTTGGCCACATCAGATCTTTTTTCTTTTCCATCATTCGTTTAAATAGTGTGATCAGCATACCATCGTTCCTTAAAGAATGCATGCCCAATCGTTTCACCACATTTTTCATCAACGATGTTCAGAAAGACTTAATTAGTCGCATGGTCTGTGCATTTCATTTTCATCATTTTTACGTCACATCTCCATTGTCACTAATCTCCTCTGCTCTTATTGTCTATAGGCATAAGAGGGAGCACTCCATACATACGGTTTTATTAACTCTTAAAAAGCTACCGAGGAGAAACTCCCTTATCGTAATAACCTCTCGTGTGACTCGGAGAATCGTGAAAAGAGGCAAACCTTATTCATTTGGGAAGTGGCGTCGTTGAAATTATCGTCAAGACTTTCATTACCACTCCCAATCTAATTTCGTTCTCCAGCCGAGAGAGACAATCTGCGCCGGAAAATCACGAGTGTCACACAATGCTCTTGTGTACGATAGAATGATTGCATCAGAGAGGTAGATAGTAAGTGGTCATTGATTAAACGCGAGGAGCTACCGAGATATGTATGGCTGTGCATGATGTCGTACCCACCTCGTTTTATGGGAGTAATAGTTGAGTAAGTGAGTGGGTTAGAAATCAATGCACGAAATTAGGATGTTCTAGGACAAGGACGAAAAATTATTCTTCGAAAATTATATGCTCTTATCATTTCCGTGTTATAGGGGATTAAGCTTTTTATGACTAATTGTGCAAAGCCTTCATGTGTTAAATGGATAGAATATTATTCATATTGCTTAGGGGAAAGGGATAAGGATAACTTTTAACGCAGAGAAATGCGCTTAGGATGCCAAGGAAAAATAGACATGAGGATCATCTAAAAGGACCGGGCCTAGGAATGGGATCCTGAACTTACCGGTAGGCTGCTCTAACCAATTAAGCTAACTTGCAAAACGATCAGACCCCTTCTCCGGGAGATTATGTGGGCAAAAATACGTCACCTGGTAAATGGAAGATCTAGATTCGAGTCCCAGTTTTGTCACACTTTTTTCAAGTTCGTTTCTACTGAGAGTTATTTAATTTCATTGAATTCCACTGTAATATTTTTGAGAGACTAGTAGATGTGTTAAACTCCAGGATGCGGAGTATACTGAATATGAATAAATTAAGTGAAGTTTAAACGAATTATAGGAAAAGAAAGATTGCCGAAAACAGTAGAGACAGGGACATTACTGACTGGATAATGCATGAATATGGATTAAAGTAAAAGCTAATTTCGAAGCATGGGAGCTTTAGTAGGTGGTTTTGTCTCTAAGGTCGATTTGGTGACGTAATATCAGATGAAGAGTGTATAACTAGAATGTGACAAGGGGTGAAAGGAAAAAAAGGCCTACAAAATGTTAGCTACATGTGGTAAATCAGACCCTTTAAAGGAAAAGTGGCTGCATCCCACTAAAGTCTAGGCTCTTGCACAGTGGGTGGATTTTGGTTTGGGAGATCCAAATTTCTAACAAAGGTTCTCCGTGGTTTTGGTAGCTTTTACTAGGCATTATCCAACGGTGACCTTGTTTCGATTTCTACTCCTATCAAACCGCTCTTCTCCATACTGCGCATCGGAGGGCTGCAAACTTTCGCGGAGGCCTTACAAAGTTTGAGAGCACTTGGTTTTGAACTTCCTATTGCACGATTTTATTAGAAGCACAAGAGGAAACAATACCTATTCTGCGATTCGCAAATGATGTAGCGACACTCAAAGGAAAGAAACATTTACCAAGAATTGTGCACTCTATGGAAATAGAACAAGGAAAACAATCTCGAAACAAAATAAAAAAACTAATGTTCATATCTAAAAGAAGGAAGAAAATTTCCGGGTGTATCTCAATTGTATTTATTTCTAGTTTTACCTCGAATTTCTATCATTTCTATAGCTGAAGTTGCGTGTACCTTTGTGGATCCTACTGAGTGGATAGGACCTGCACTTCCTTCACCAATAGATAACGAGATACCCTTTTAGCCCGGGATGGGACAACTGGCCGCCGACGACTCGCCGCCGCAAACTGGCCGCGGGAACGGGAAATAGTGGCTTATTAATTATAATAAGTGAATGAATTTCCCCAACAACTTACTTCTTTCATAAGAAATGTTACGTGAAGCTAATATTTATTTAAAAACATGATATTTTATATAATTCCTCATAATTTAAAGCGAAAATGTAATAACCTTGTATAAAAATATGCTCCACAAAACCTCATAATAGGTATTCATCCATTCTAATTGAAATCACATGTAACAACAAGGAGACGAAATTGCTATTTTATTTTAGGTTAATGTCGGACCAAAAATAGTACAGATCTGGGCTTTGAGGCTTTTTCTTACAATGATCCACGATTATAATGGTACATGTCGTACACAATTTTAAAGAGCAACCTATTTTCTTTAATATGATATGCATTAGGCGTCAGCGTCGTTCCCCGGGTGTACGAAAACTTTACCTACGTTGCCCTAGACCGCTTTTAGCTACCCAGAGGCCCAATTGATGTACTTGAGCGCATCGAAACATTACGCTATTTAGGTTAGAAGATAACCACCAATTAAATTAGCAAGAGAAAAATGGAAACTAATATGTCCAATCGTGGATTATACTCTACTGAAAAAGTATTGCTGAGAGCATACAATTAACTTACACATTATAAAATAGTTTATAATACCATAGGGTAGGGCCTTTTTTCTTTCAAGTGCGCGAAAAGTGTATAACAGCAGCAGAGAAGAGAAAATAAGAGATAATGAAGAAATTTCTTTGTCTATGTAAGGGCCTTGCAAGCCGCCTTTCGGCATGGGGCAGGGGGTGCAAAGCACAAAGATTCTATAAATGTAATGAAGGAAACAGAAGTGGTACTTTTTTCACAATTTTTTTATTCGAATCACGACCGGTTTCTACGAGAAATCGCCATATTCTTCATTTTTTTACATGATGAATTTCCACACGAATTCGCCTGACTCTGTGAATTTCACAAAGATTCTATTTTCCTAATCGATTGCTTCCCCGTATCATTTGCAAAAGAAACGAATTCTTGAATAGATTCGTTGTAGCCTCTACTTCCCTAATACTTGTAGTATCAGAACCGCATATATAATAAGGAGGTCGCATTGTGTCAGTGACATCTTCTGATGTAACTGTACTTTCTCTGTACGTAAGTATGTGTAGATACACAAAAATCATCAAAATGAAATTGACAGACCGATTGCTTTGAGAGCTTTGAGGATAGAGTAAAGTGTCTTCATAGGTAATATTGAGAGAGGAAGAGAATGTCTGATAGAGTGGACAGTAGAGGATAGAGTTACATCGAAACAGTATTAGAGGGAACGGTAGAAGGGAGACCATACGTAGGAATACCAAGGTTGGATTATGAGAAGCTTAGCGTGTGTGAAGGTGCAAAAGTTACAGGCACAAATGGCTTGGAGAGCTACAGCAGACCAATCCGCAGATTGATAACCCTTGTTGATGGTGCCTTTGTGCACAGAACTAGAATTGCATCAGGAAATCTAAAGATTAAACACTTGGTGATTTCAACGCACAATCAGGCGAATGGAATTGCCGTGCATTTTACGATTGCAGTCGGGGTCCACAGACGATTTCTCGTCTCCGCAGGAAACCCCCGCGAATTGGCCGACAGCCAATGGCATCGGAATAATTGAATGTCGGAAAACATTCTCGGTTAGCGGAAGAAGTGCTCCAATGCCAATTGTCCCATTAACCGTTTGATGCGCGACTTCCCACATTTCATTTTCTGCGTTAGATTGCCCGTTTCCCAATGAGCAACGACCCAAGAGAATCCCTCTGATGAAGGCTTGATCCGCTAAGTCTCCGGCGCAATCTCGAAAACTCACTATCAGAAGCTTCATTGACCCATTAATTGAATTTCTGAGCGCCGCGTATGATATCTGATCTCGTGAAAACCGTGAGCTGCGGAACGCATCACTGATTTTCTCATTCGCTTTTGATTAGAATCGCGCGACGACTGCAGACTATATACGATTCCATCCTAATAAGACTGCCACGGAAAGGAAATAGGTCATGTATATGAGCTATGCCATAAACATTATGAGTAGTAACACCTATTAATATGCAATATGTGAGTTCTCATCAAATTAAAACAGTAGGGCTGATATTAATTAATATTCGCTCTATGCGGACGACACCGCATGAACTGAAGTTTCACCTAAAGACATGCAAGTCCAGTTGGAAAGTATTGCTGCAGTTGCAAGGAGAATGAATTGGGGATGAATGTTGCCAAGGCTTTTGTGTAACTGCATAACTTCGTAGCTTCCACGAATTGAATTTTGGCGACTGTTTTCCTTAGCGTGCCAGCATCATCAGGCAAGGAGAATTCATTTTAAAGCTACGACACCCAACACTTTATTTTTGCGCTATTTATATGGTTTCCATTTAGAACTTTCCACACAATGCGGCAGCCTCCTGTTTTGTTACTGTGGTAATTTTGTTATTTACTCAGTTTGGTTAAATCTATAGGAATAATAACATTTTAAACACACAATTTTGTATGTTGTTTTTTATTAAGTACAAAATCGCCCTCCTATCAATTTGTAACACCAGCAGAGAAATAACAAAAATAATAATTCAGTCGAAGAAAACCTTTTTGAGAGTGATTACTATATTCATATTAGAGGTATAGAAATACGCAATTTAAGTCAGAAAGTGATAAAGAGAAGGACTAAAACATTAATATTGCTTTCTTTCATGTTGCCTTTTGTTTAGGTCGCTCCATCTGCACACTTGTTTATAATATTTGATGCGCATATAACTGGAATTCAATGCACTGCCTTGGAAAACTTTTTTTATACTTTCCTCTTACTTTATCAACAAATGTTAGTCTCAATTGATAGAGCAATATTTCGTTAAGCATCTAAAGATAGGCCCAATAGAGGTTTCGGTGCATACAAGGAAGATAGATGGCAGCTAGTTAGTAAGGGAAGACAGTACAGAGTAGAGAGGTTAGGCATAGACACGGACGAGAGCATAAACGATGAGAATATGGTAATGGTGGATCTATGCCATGCTATGTTTTTAAAGGATAGAAGAATGAATGAAGAGATACAAATACGAGTGAATTCCAGTAGTAGAGCAGTGGTGATTAAACGGGGTGTTGTCGACAGAAGAGAAAATGGCTGCATATAGACGTGTAATTACGCCCAACGTGTAATCGAAAGTTGGGTTTGCCAAGAGAAGCATCAAAGTGAACGAAATGGATTGGGAATGGAAAGGATTTGGCGAGGAACATGTGTGGCAAAAACAGGAGTGTCAATTACGTATAGGTAATGACCCACCATGGACGGAAAGGAAGGATCCGTGACCAGTACAATATGGGTGTTTTATGTTGATTTGGACCTATAGAAAACATGGATGGAAGCAGAATGAGCATGCTGGTGAATGAGAAGATTGTGGAAGGCACTTATATGGGAAAAGGAGCAAAATAAAAGTATGGAATGTAGTGAATGGAACGCTGAAAAGATGTAAAAGTATAAAAGGGAATCAATGAGAAGATCCATGCGAGTAATGTATACACGGGTGGATGGGTATTGCGAATAAACGAGGCGGATAACATGCTTTCCCCAAAAGGGGGTGATTGATACGTGCGTGCACATGTACATACTTAGTAAAATGAATCTGATACGTCGCAGAATCCATCTGAAAAATAGGTATCCGAAAGAAAGAAGGATGACGAAGGAATAGGTTTTGCCCCGCAACGGAAGTAATGCGCCTCTTTTACTGTAAGAGCACGGATTCTTGCCAATCGAACGAGAGGGTATAAAAGGATACACGGCGATTCAAGATGCATCTCTAGGATCTGCCTCTGAAGGAAATGGTTGCTGCGTCTATTTCAATTTCAAGATATTGCAATTCAATCTGTCATCTTCATATATACAGGTACTCATATATATGTATGTACTATATGGTCTTCATATATACTGTATTGCAATTTTTAGTTAATGAGTACTGCAGCGTATCAAAGAAGATTAGAGATCTCTGAGTTTACAATCGTGAGAGAATAAGCTAATATGTATACAGAGTTTGAATCAAAGGCAGACGTAGAGGAGTTTATTAAAGTTAATTTCGATTCCAATTTGAGACTTACAAAGGTCAGAGATCAACTTCCTCATATTCGATTGACCTAACACATAATTCAATCAGCCTTTCCATGTGCATATATAACACCTTTCCGCGTGTGGCAGGGGGTGCATACGCCATAAGAATCTCTCCCTATTCTAATTCGGTCGTCTATTCCCCACTAAAATGAGACTTTGATTCAAATGGTCCTAATATCAATTTTCCTGATTATGTTTGCTAAATCTGATCGATCAAAATAATAGGATAGAAGCATAATATCTACCACATGTTTCGATAACGCTTTATATCCAAATTTATTGAAATAACTTAAGATTTAATCTCTTTTCTTCCAACGATTCCTATCCTGCATGGAGAAGCATCTCGGTAACGCTTATCTGTCTGTCATAGCGATTCTGTATAAACCGCACGGACGGTGATTTTTTCTAACAGGAATGCAACGCTTATCTTACAGGGACACACGCGCTGTGTGCATGATATAGATGTGATTTACTATGTATCCTCTACATGAATACCTTGGATCTCCCGAGTTTATCTTCAGCTGGGAAGTTCTGGTCGAGATATCAGAGGTTTCGACGCCAAAATACACGGATGCCATAGCAACGGCCATTTCATCCTTCTATCAGTTAGGCAATATTGAATAGAAAGATAAAACTCCTATCTACGCTAAATCGTTTTCAGTCTAATTAATATCGTTACGAAAAATAAGATATAATCAATGGTTTTCGCTGCAATAGGGTATAGCTTATCTGCATTTTAAATCTTATATACTGACTGATGAAGGAATTGATCCTTTACTTTAGGATTCATACGCAAGGAATGATACAACGACAAGAACTGTCGTTGAAAATATCATTTAAATACGATTTCTTTCTAAATCAAGTATTCTCAACTTTTTGGGTCTTAGCGTCTACTTTTGAGAAAGAATGACGTATGACATTATTTAAGGTTGAGAAAATTGCTTTTTCTCGTCTTCCGAATGAGAGAGGATCGGATGGAATGCAATTCAAATTACACAGAATATCTGCCACAGGATACTGCATATTCGAATACCGCGTCACATTTATGAAATCGAGGATTCGTTCCCGAAAATGGCTTCAATACGATCAAAGAAGGGAATTCGGGGAAGGACGTAAAGAAATATCGTATCTTGACCCGATTTTGAAATTTGGGTTAGTTTTATTTTTGCAGAGAATCAAAAACGAAATTTTCCTTTCGGAACCAGTACTCTGAGCATCCATCCTGCATGAATGTTGAGTGATGAATGAAATGAAAATATGCGCTGACTTTTCGATTTGAAACATCCCGCGAGTGCACGCAATGTTTTATTTCTTATCATACAGTCATTCCTCAGATTGGATGGAAAAGTCATTCCATAGGCAGGACTATCTTGGTTTTGCAATTTAAAGTATTCATGGTTGACGCCATCAACATACTTCACTATGTGAATTGTAAAATGAAATCGGGTTCTTCTCAGTTCATCACCTAGCAGTTCTCTCCGAAATTCTCCTGTTACTTGATCTAGTCCACTGTGTCTCAGAAAGAACTTTATAATAGAACTGATAAAAATTCAAAAGTTGGACACTCATATTAATTCAGTGGTACATGATCGACATGAAACAGTTTAACTAGGTGGAACTCCATTTTAATGGAACAAATCATTCAATGTTACGCTAAAATTAAATAAAGTTACCTAGTAACTTAAATATTATAGGAAATATTCTCTGTAAAGAAATCAAACGGGCATTTTGTAATAACAACAGTAACCTTAGATCTTCTTTTTCTTCACACAAACACAAAATTGAAAACTCTAAAACCCTAGTATTCACAAATTTAAATATGATGACTGCAATGTCATATTCATTGGACAATCTCGTTGCAATGTCTTATCGCGTGTAGATTAAAATAAGAAACCCTATGCTGATAATTCTTTCACTTCGTATTTCGCAAAACATCTCAGTCCGTCCAACGATACCTCACACCCATAGTTCTACAAACTAAAGAATAAGGTCCCAAACTTTCCTTCTTAGAAACGAAATGAATACTCCTCCATATCCACTCTTCCGCCAATGAATACCTCTTTCTCTCTTCCGCTTCTAACGCACCCCCAACCGTTTTGCCCATCACCTCCGGTAACGCATCCAAACCCATCTCCCCGCCATCCCCTTTCTTACTCTCATGTATTCTGTGCTTACCCTGAATTCTCGCCTAATGACGGCCAAAGTGCACTGAAACAAGTCATGTTGTGAGTATAGCGTTTTTCTGTGGAATCTGTAATTTGCCAAATCCATCTTATTTTACCGTAAAATAAAGTAATTTGTAAGATCTTCGAGTGTTCTGATTCTATGGTGTTTAACACTACCGAATAAAATTATAATTCATTATAACACGGTATGTTTGAATGTACCTGCAAAAGATCAATAAAGTAGCCGCCATTTTATTTAATAAATCACAAATCACATGTTCAGTATTTAAAATACATAAGATTAGACGTTCCCTGAATGATAGACGGAAAGTTGGAGTCTTGGGTTTAATTTCCAGTCATGCCGCTATTTTTCACTTCTGCTTCTCCTTGGGTTTAGAAGGCACGATTTTACGCCCAATGTCTTTTATTTTTATTATTTCCTGTTAAAATAGAACATTGTTGATAATTTACAAAATACACGTAACACACTGACTATAAGACGCGGGGCATTATTTTACGGAAGTAAAACTTTAGATTATCCTCCGAAAACAACGTAAAAATTGCTTAAAAATAAATAAATACTTTTATAGATCGATTCTCCAAATTGAAATGTACAAATTTTATCGGCTCATTACCTGCATGCAATCTCCTAATAGTGATTGCTCCACATTAAACTCTCCTGGTGCACCACATGAGCTGTTGACCTTGTTCTATTTTACAATAAGCTGCAACTGAAAGCATTACTTTCCCATAAACCTTGATATACTTTGTTATACATAATAACAAGTTTCTAGCTGATCCCGAGCACTCTAGCACAAATACTCAAAGTACATAGATTTCCTTTTAAGCCCCTTTCCTGAATCCACCAAATATTGCAATATTGTACACCAGGGGTGTCCAAACCACGAACTTGCATTGGGCTCTTTTGACCCCTTAGGGCCATACATTTCATTAAAATCTCTATTTCGAAGTTAATAACGAATGAGCAAAATTGGGAGGAAAAATTTCCTGATGAGTTAATTAAAATTCTCACTTTAATCAAATTTAATGAAAATGTGAAACCAATGGCATTAGATGAGTTATTAGCATTTAAATTGAAATGAATGTATAATTTTAAGGAAGACTTAACTATTGCAGATGAAACTTTATTACAACTTTTAGATTCGGTTATGTACCGGTTATTCGAAATATTTCGGACGAAAAATTATTTGGTGCTATTAGAGACTAATTAAAAATTATTAACTTTGAATTGCGAAATTATTGGCCTGACATTTAATTCAATAAGAATCTTTAGTTACTTATCTTTCTTGTAGCATTCATTCTGGCTTTAAGTAGAGAATTTTTCTAATTTAATTTTGAATCGTAGAAAAAGATTTGCAAGTGATTAAAACGAACTTAACGTTCATTTTTATGACAGAAATTCTTAACTTATGAAGCCAACGAAGTTTTAGTGGAACCTCAATTCAGCCAATGAAGGTAAAAACTTAGATATAATTACACTACAAGTACATTTTTTGTTATCAACTCCCTCTACTGTCAATACCAAAAATTCGAACTGGAGCCCCCGAATATTGCGAAGCCAGCGAGACGAAAGTACTTGATTTGTTGTTGCTTTTCATTGCTCTAAGTTGAGTTTCTACTTGATAAAATTTCAGCGAGACGTTATTTTCTTAGAAACATTTCGCTAATTTCGCATTTCCATTTTTTAATTACTATTTACTTCACAAGTAGACGATGCAGCTTCGAGTAACGCTCGTCTAAAACTAAGCAATATGAGATCAACTTCCCCAGCAGCCAACTTCTTTCCGCCTTAGAACCTCTTAGGATGTCATCCGAGAACACGACGCGCGTCCTTCCTTGTTCGCCAATATCCGTGCGCAAAACGCAACTTCCGTTCACAGTCCAAGTCTTAATGCGGTCCTCCGAGATTCCGATTTAACACTAGCGCACGCTAAGTTTTCCTCCGACTAAATTAAATTGGTAATTGGTTTAGGAACGTCTTTGGAAGTTAGGAGGGACTCGAGGCAACACCTGCTTTCCCTTCATCTGAATAAACTCGATTGGTGACTACGAAAGTTTCCGCTGAAACAGACAAACTCATGTGCTGCATTAGGCCTCTGTAACGATAAGGGGACCCTAACACGGACGGTGCAAATGCCGGGAAATCGCTAAGCGAAAATGTGTCGGAGCTTGATCAATTTTATTAGGCCGTCGGTGGGACTTTTATAGAGACTGCTGCTACAGGCGTTTCGACTCAAAGACACCGGGTTCGCCGTGCGATCATAACTTCTCGTCGTTCGCGTCTGAGCATCGAACTGGAACCTCAGCGAAAACCGTAAAAATGCTGCTATTTACGAACTTGTGCCCGAAAATGTGCCGTTGTATCTGAGCCGTAAATTCGACGCAGCCAACAGACTGTCGGCCCTTCTCTAAGGTGGTTTATGATACTGAAAATATATCAATAATGAAAGAAAGAAAAATAATATGATAGTATAATGAAAACATAAGAATATCATATTTTATGGGATTATTTACGGATTGATTATTGACATAAAATTGTTAGTTGTGAATGAAATATCTCACTTTTCATATGGAATATTGCAATATTCAAAACGAAAAGAAACTTTAAATCGAAAAATGGTATGAATGAATACTTACTAAACATTATGATTATCGTAAAAGATAAAAAATAATCATTAAAATAATAATCATTTAAAATGATAAAACGTAATAGAGGTTGAAAAACTTGAACGTATTTTAAAAAATATGTACTCCATTGTGACTCCACATCTTTTTGCTTTTAAGGAGCTTGAAAAATGTTGAAAAAACCTTCCTCACTCATTTGTACTCAAGTATTTGTTTACTGAAAGAAAATTCCCTGCTTTATATGATGCACATTATATTTCAAGAATGTGTTAACTGGTTATCATATATATTATATTAGTTAAAATTTAAGACTTTACTTGCAAAATTTGGCATCTCATAATAAGTCCTCAATGGATAAAGAGGATCTTGCTGGCATCTCTTTAGGCATGGATGTTTAAGTTGTAATAGGACATATTTTCAATGCACTGGTTGAGTAATATAAAAGAAAATATACATAAGAAAACGGAGAAAAGTGAATATAATTGAACTGATAATAAATGGAGCTTTTATAATGCATTTTTAACTCACAGTATTTATTTTTAAGAGAGTATATTTAGAAAAGGAGACCAAAATAGAGGAAAAATATTGTTTCCAAGGAAATCGACCAATATTCTCCTCCTTGAACTCAAAAGAATTCAAAGATTTTTAGCACTTGCCACCAAAGCTTAATCTTTATTGCCGCACTTGTGTTAGAGCTCTAGTATTTTCTAAAATTTCCAGCGGATACAGTACCACTAAATATCACCACATCGCTGAATGAATTGCATTTTCCCTATCTTCCCTACCACTTTTGTCTTCCCTAACCTCGTCGGAATTAAGGGGTACACAACCCTTTTCGAAAGTTTGGAAGCCTCGGTGATGCGGGTGTGGCGTAGGTTGGAAAAAGCAAAGTGGGTTGATTGGAAAACACGGAGGTGCTGGAAATGGTTGGGAAGAGAGGGTTTTAATTGAAATAATTAAGGCAGAGGAAATGGGTAGGTGAAATGTTTACAAGAGAGGGACTACTGAAAAGGTGATTGGGGTAGAATGCAAGAGGAACGAAAGAGGGGAAGACAAACGCAATAGATGTTATAGGACTAAGAGGGTGGGGTAATTTATCAACTAACGAAAGAAATGGCATTTAATCATCGTTTTCCTTCTTAACTGTGCTTGTTTTTTGGTAGTTAAGTTAGACTGAGCGGGAGTCTTATTTCTGTTGTGTGAATTCTACAAAAGTTAACTTAAATTAGACGTTTCCCAATTCTAACTTATTTCTTGGAACCGCACTTCTTTCAAAGTCTTGCATTTCATAATTTTAATTATACAATGGGGAAATATGGCCCTAAAAAACGCAACGCACTTTTGAAAGCATGCTAGTTATTTTTTCTTCCGGAATTTGACGGATATGTAAATAGAAAACCGTATTTTTCCACCCATTTCAATTTTTTTATTATTTACGGAATTATTATTAACGTCCAGTTAGTGTTATGGTGATCTCTCGCGTAATTTATGTTGAAATGACCCGAGTCCATCTCTATTCAATTCCGTTTATCCATGTTCCTTCGTGTACAGATCCGCGCATATATACTCCTTTGAAAATTTCGAATTTTGGACAAACCTGTTCGAGTGCAAGCGAAATCGTTCTGAAATTTTGCATTTTTATTGAACCGAAGCGAAATCCCGAAACAAAAAAAAAACACGGTCCGATACCTCTTCGGGGTCACTTCGAACATCATTCAGGAAAAAAAAGATTCCGAGATCGTTAAAAAAGTTTAATTTCTGTACTTCCAATTCAGATTGTATGTTACATTCTAACTACTCCATTTCTAATTGAAATTCCTGGAATTATGAAATATTTTAATCACTAACCCCCTATCAACTCCAATGATTTAATATATTATATTTTTCCGTTCTTAATAGATTTTTTTTTGATTGTATCAATTTTTAACTCATTTAAACATCGACTTCTGTAAAGAATATCTTTGCTTTCGCAAGCAAGACAATTTATACATATCCTTCTTACATAATACCACTGCAGTTAGATGCAAGGACAAGTAGGTCAATTTATACCACATTCACCAATCAAATCAAACTATATTATAATGTTCTATGTAACAAATACACAATACATCATTACAAATTACGATAATTTTTATTAATAATTTCGAATTTATCTTAGCATAAAATATAAATATAAATAATCATTCTGAGAACTCGTTAAAGCTTTAAGTTACAGGTAGGTACAGATTATCAGTTTATAAACGATATTGCTAACAACCACATAACGTACAAACGGCGCTATGAAATAGTTATAAGTTATAAGATACGAATATACATAACAAAATAAGCATATGTATAATTTTCGATATTTCGCGTGTTCATTTACGCAGAAGTTACATTTCTAACTGATATTTATATTGACTTATCTAACTCATAAGTTCTACTTTGGAGTCACTGAGATGCAGTGGGAAAACAATTAGTCTTACCGTAAGGTTAAATGGATTTGGAAATTAATATTCTTAAAATAAATTAGATGACACTGCGTACTAACAAATTATTAAAAAATTATTTTCCGAAAATAATTTTTCAAGAACGATATTCTAATGATGAGTTCTTACATCAATGTATTTATAAAGAATGACCATCGTACGGTTTCAAATTATCTGAATATACCATAATCATAAATACACGCCGAAACTATGATTGTTTAAACAAAAAATTAGCGTTATAAATAATTAATGTAATGCTAAATGTGCAAACTATTATGCTTTTCGATCGGTCTCTAATAAAATAAGTTTATTCGAAGAACTTAATATGAACATTTCCCTCCCCTTCAATGCATCTTAAGTAATCACATTCTCAATATTTTTAATGTAATATATGCATTTAAATATATGCATTCAATGTTTCTGTTTTAATACTTGCATAGGCTAGGTTTGTATTATAATGTTTGTATAAGTTAAATGGAAGAGAGGTATTAAAAGGCTCAATTTCGCCAAATAAAGTAAGTCATTTATCTGTCCATCTATCTTTGCAAAAAGTTGCCAGGAAACTTGCTGAACTTTTTCAAGTAAAAACATCGCACCAGAAAACTGCTAGGTCATTATTCTTTCAACCAAATCTAATCCTTTCACAAAGACAATGTTGCATGGTATTGATCCCTCGTGCCTCTGGGAATGCTGCCGTTATTTCAGCGGGTACTAGCAGCGACTACGTAAAATGCAGGACACAACGAATTTCATGGCCCTTCTGAATATTTTTCCGTGGCCACAGACCCGCATGAATCTGAGAGGTTAAGCGCTTTGTCGAGAATAACCCGAGGCCCAGGGGAAATGGCAGAATCACTTATTACGGTCCTCAGACGAAAAATTAGATCATCTCTTAGTGGGTGGATAAATATGGAAGAACGGCACGGAAACTGTGCCGCTCCTGTGGACGCAAACTTTTGGTTCAGCGAAAACAGTGCAAATTCCTCTCCTTTCCGCAAAGAGCTATGCAATTTCCAGAGGATGAATCAAAATATGCAAAATTTTTTTTCAAACGCTCCGTGGAAAAGGCACAGAACAAACCATTTGAATTTTTAACGTGGATGGAAGCATTTAGAAGTCTTTCGTAGTTCAATTTCTACGCATTCAATTGTGCTTCGACTTTTATAGTCCTCGATTTTATTTGTGGCCCATGAGATGAAACTTGAAATTCATCGTTAAAGATGTTTAAATAGGTGTATATGAGTCTATTTGAAAATAAAATTAAAGTCGAACTTCTTGAAAATAGTATTTTTATCTCGGAAGATCCTTGATTCGTAAGACTTTAAAAATGCGAACATGCGAGTATCTCGGAAATTATGTTCTCCGATAACACAGCTTGATTTCAAACATGCTCGATTTCCGTGTTTTAACTGCCTTCAATCTCTTGCCTGGTTTGATGCATTTTTATATCATTTCCGCTATTATACAAGCTTAATTAGCTTAATGGTTAAAAACCTGCCTTATAAGTGGGAGACCAGTTTGTGATCCATTCATGTCACTATTTCTCTCTTCTTTTTATCCCTGGGTTTCTTAGGAGATAGATTACCCTCATCCATTTGATGAAATTCTCTTCTCAACACTTCACTAGACAATTTTCTTGTCTACTTCTGTTTTGCGCATAAACCGGTAGATGTACCGTAATATCCTCAAAAAAATAACCGAATTTATCGTTTAAAAATTATTTATGTAGACCTCAATTTGAGGAACTGGAATGATAAATTTTTACTAAATTCAAACATCTACAGGACTTTTAAGGAGAGAAATAACAGAATTCATTTTCACAAAAAATATCCATTGATACCGCAATACAGATTCATAAATTGAGAAGTTTACTGATCCGTGAAATCTTAAAGGAATATCTGATTTACATAATATTCAGATCTATTTTTAATGAAGCGCCAGAAGGAAACGAAGATTGCTTTTTAGCCGAAACCAATATAAATATAGTAATTTCTTAAAAATATTAAATCATTCATTGGAAGTTCATAGGGACTGAAGCCAAAATATCCATTGCATTCCAAAAGATTTTGAAGGAAATATGAATATAGAGAGGGTGTAATAATAAAGGAGAAAATCGGTGATGGAGAGAAAAATTAGATTATGTATTCATTAGTAAACGTTTTTCTACACCTAAAATGTCTCCTTTTTAAATCCTAAGCGTTTTTGTTTGCTGAAATCTTAATATACAAATAGTTATTATTAAACAAAGGAAAGGAAAAAAATATAGTACAACTAAGTATACTTTAAAATATTTAAGTAAAACGTGAACTCAACTATGAGGAAAACAACTATGAATAGGAGAATGTGGAAACGGTTTATAAAATATAATGATTGGAATTTTAAAAGAAGAGAGTGACAATTTCTCTGTAACATGAAAAACAAAGAACGTGAACTCTAAGAACAAAATATCATATTTAAGCGTAGCATGATAAAAATATTCATCCGCCATAACACCGAGATACGGTTGATGCAAACAAAACGCAAATACATAAAGGAGATCATGAATGCTTCGAAAGAATGGGCACGCCAATAAATGCACGCTTAAATAAAATAGAGAAATCTAGCGCACAATACAAGTTAAATAGTAAAGTTTTTCATGCAAAACAAGAAATCATGCGCCAATGCATAATCGCGGTGGAAGGAGCTAACAATAGGAATGGATGAAATCGCAAAACAGAAATACTTGAAAGTTCCAGATTCTTTGACTGTCCCAGAAACTTTCAGACTAATAAAAACCCTGTCAAAAATTCATTTGAATTGTATGTATCGAGGAAAAAACATGCTCTTGCGAAGAGAATAGGCTAATTACGGAGGAATATTAAAGGGACTTACCGTAACAGCTGATGGCCGCGAAGAATGGATTGCCAGTTATCTCTGTGAAAAGAAAAAGAAATATTTTACATCGGTTGATTCTAACAATTCAGCAAGATAGAGTTTGCAGACAATCTATGAATTATTTTAACATTCCACGTTCCTTCAGTACAGTTGGCTGCTTATTTTACTTAGCAATAAAGTTTAGCGACCTCTGAAGGTATTGTAAAATGTCTTATTTTTTAATTAATTTACGTACAATTGATGCAAGGTAACACATGAAAATGTGCAACTCAACCCAAGGTTATACAGAAGTGAAAAATCATCCTGTTTATAGAAATGAGCAGATCGTGGCTCAATAGTTAAATGGTAAGAATACCTGCCCGGAAAGTGGGGCGTCTGGGTTCGAGTCCTAGCCAATTCCCTATTTTTCCTCCTGTATAACCTTCATTTACGTACTTTTAGATACGTTTAAGTTATTTGTGCCACGATTTAGTTTTTAACTGTTGTTGATAATAGAAATAGCTGCAACTTTGTCATATTCATTTATATTTCGGAGTGGTGCTGACTTTGCTACTAATACTTCAAAAGCTGATTCTATCTGTTAAATTGCATTGCAAATAAACATTGTAAGTATTTAATAGATTATTCTTTTTAATCCCTTACAGTATGCAAATAATATGTGAATGGAATTAAGTATTAGTTAATATTTTCTTCCCAAAACAAAACCTAAAACATACGAAACATGAGTACCTTTATTTCGTTGTTAGGTTGTGCCACAGTCTAATGTTACATTTGGACACGAGGCGTTAGTTTTTTTAACGCTTAATTAATTGTTTTAATAGATGTAGCATTATTATACGTAAGTCTACAATTAAAGACACGAAGGATGGCAAATTACTAAGCATCTCATTTTTGTATTATATTATACTTTTATTTTCCCCCCAATTGTTTATCGTTAAATACTGCAACCGCAATATTTTAAGAAGACTCGAAACTGTATAACTTAACTGCAATTATGATAAAAGGGAGAAGGACTTCTTTAACGGAATTTACAATTTCTACGTCATGCATCTTTCATACGCGAAGGCAAATCTCATTCTTTTGAAGAGCCGAAGCGTTTTGTATGCCCCCTAAGCCCACAGTATTGTTCCTCCGTAAACAACCTCAGCGGAGATTTGTAAGAATGGTAATATGATTGCTTCCGATTGACATATGGAAATTATTTCAAGAGAAAA
The DNA here is from genome assembly GCA_947579665.1 of Sympetrum striolatum. Classification (NCBI taxonomy): domain Eukaryota; kingdom Metazoa; phylum Arthropoda; class Insecta; order Odonata; family Libellulidae; genus Sympetrum; species Sympetrum striolatum. Next base: position 97,865,481 of record OX388347.1, on the reverse strand, counting down.
CACACCGCGGGCAATGGAAGCTCGAATTTAGTGCCTCCGCATATCGAGAATAAACATGAGCAGATCGACTCCAAGCCAAGCGCATGCGCACAAAGGACGTTTAGCATCTCTGAGCTCACGAAGCGGAGTCGCGGAATTTTTCCATCCGAAACCAGAATCCCGAGAAAAGAGGAAATGTCTATGATAACAAGCAAATTCGGCTTCACAAATTGTGATCCCAATAGCAGGAATTTTAGGAAACTCCGTCCATATTTTTCTCCTTATTTCGATATGCTCTTCTGTCTTCCATAACTCATCGACATATGTGATTATGAATAGATTATCCTCTTATTGGCTACATGTAGCGGCTGAGACTGAAATATTACATTCCTTTGTTTACCTTAGTAATGATTATTTGAAAATTTCGAAGTTTATTATGCAGTATAAGATTTAGCAGGACCTTGATTGCTAAATAACAATGCAACTATTTCTTATTAGATTCAATCGCTTCGGCCTTCACTTAGCGAAACTTAATCTCAACACATAGGATAAAATATACTTCAGTTTATTCTAAAAATTCAAATTTAAAGTAGTTAGTATTTAGTATCATTAAAATGTAATCCTTTTTTAATTATTTTTTGCAGAATAAAGTTAAGTTCATTTTATCTTATGTGTTATTTCTTATTAGTAATATCTACTTGAGAATATTTAATTTCGATGTATTAGACAATACGATAAAGTGGATTATGTTTAATATCGCCATGTATTAATCACATATATACAGTCTCCCCTGAGGAATACCCGTATAGCTCAATGAGTAAAGCAACCGGCCACCAATATATATATGTCCCGAATCTATTCCCGGTCTTTTACACTACTCTTTTCCAAAAACGATCATATTTGATTTTGCAAACGGTATTCGTAATGCATTTGTCTGATTGGAATTAATTATTATTATATTACACTTTTATAGGACACTTCGCACATTGGTTAGGTTAGATAAGGTATTGAGATTATTTAAAGAATTATCGAAGCCATCATGGACGAAAAACCGATCAAAGAAATCACTGACACAAAAATAGTTTAATTTTAGACAGGAGGTTATCGAGAACAAAAAGCTATCAGTGTTTTTATCTTTCTTGAGATGAGAGGTGAAGAAAAGAATTTGGAGGAATAAAACAAATTAGTAGGGCTCATGCACTGGAGGGTGCTCATGAGGAATTTACTTTAGAAAGATATAAGTAAAAGATTAGTAAAATCCTTTGGCAGGAGAGCTTTGCTGCACGCGGATTCTGTGAAAGGATGACATCAAAAGAGGCCTTGGAGATGTGGGTGTAGCGTAGAATGGAGTAAGTGAGTTTGGTCAAAACGGCAAAAGAGGAAGTGGCGAGAAAAGTGAGGGTTTTGATTGAAGGAATAAAAGGGAGGAAATGGGAGGGTCAAATATTGCAGTGGATTGGATTGCCAAATTGAGAGCGGGAGAAGTGGAAGGCAGAGGCAAAAGAGTTTGGATGATAAAAAGGTTGTGGTGAGTTACGAAGAATAGAGGAAATGGTATTAGTTATTTTCGAGAGCATAATTTCACCTAGAGGTTGTAAATCTATGTTAGCGATACTGCTAGGACCCGTTTCCAGGTGAAATTCGTAAGTATTCCTTCAGATGCATCGCTTTCATACCGACTATTCAAACATATCTTTACAGGTATGAAAATATTTACAATATCGCCTCGCAATAGAACCAGCAAATATTTATGGCGAGCTATTATATATGCACTGATTAAGGCCAAATTATTCTAACAAAGAATATAGAATATTGTAAGAGTTCTTAGAATTTGAAAACAAAAATATTGCCAGAATATACCAAGACCAAGCATAGTCTTCTAATCTCCAGTTTCTCTTTCATAAACTCACACGGTAATTGTATTTCTATGAGAATAAATATGTACCACTATTGTCAAAAAAGTAAATGATTTCCACCAAATTAAAAAAAAATCAGCAATCGATTCTAGATAGTTTGAAGTATGTACTGCATATGAATATTATGGAAGTAGGAGAAATTTTGCGTTACTAAAACCGTATCTTATCGAGTCCATCAAGTTAAGATGAAAACTCTGATATAAAACATAATCAATTAGGAAGAATGATAATATAAATGGAGTGATCATACAAAGAGATAGTAGTCGCAAAGGGTTTTTCTTTCATGGGTTAGAAGGTAAATTAAAATGTTTTTTTATTAAAGCAGCCAAGTAAGCCTAGATGCAGTGAGTGGACAAAGAAAGGATTTAAGAAAGATTTCTGTGAAAGATTAATAAAATCATTCGAAAGGAGAGCTCTGTTGCACAGGTATGCACCCTATGAAGGAGTCGTTGAAAAGACGAGAGCCCAGGGTTGGAGAAGCGGTTGTGTGAAGTCCTAATTTTGAGTTGGAGTTTGAGACGGCAAAGAACAACCTATGAAGTGCTGTATGCTGGAGATGATACCTATTGGATAAATGGTGTTGATTGAAGATGAGAACAAGGAAGTGGCTGCATTAAATGCTGGCGAGGGATTGATACATAGGGAGGTAAAAGATTGAAAGGCAGAAAATAATGCTACGAAAAATGTATTGGATGATATTGGGAGGCGGATTAGTTATCAAGAATAAAAAATTTAAAAATTAAATAGTGAATTATATGGAAAAAAGATGTTTAAAGGAGAAAGACGATTCAAGCGATTTTATTAAAAAAATTTCATTCACATTATCATAAAATATAAAACGATAATCATATAATCGCTTACGTTGTAATTCGCCGGGGGGGGAAACTGTAGATAAGATCCCCACTCCTTCGCTAATTGGAGAAAATTTGTTAATACCGAAAGACATCGAGGAACTAATGGATGGTGTTTCAAAGATAATTTGAAAGTGGAATGAAGAGAAACGCAGAATTGGCCTTGAAGACTCACTGTGGAGAGGGATCGATAAATGAAAGTATGGGAGAAGAATTTCGGAGGAAACCAAATATGCCGCAAAGAAGAGAACAAAGAGAGGGAGAGAGAAGTGCTTAAAAATAAGAAAATAAAAAGGATTCCCAGATGAATTTCAATCTCCAGATTTCTTTTGATAACGCATTTCGTACATAGTGTTTTGGGGATTACAAACCAGACTTTACAGGCATTCAATGGTCTCAAATTCACAGTTTTTATAACATAAGCCTAGCGATTCGCGTACAACTGCTAACTAGCGAATATATTCTTCCAATAAATGTTTATGCAAAACAAATTAGTAACGGAAGACATTTCAGTCGGCATAGACAAAATGATAAAACTATATATTTCAGTTATTTATTATAAGAAATTTTGAGCCTTTTATAGCGGTAAACATATTCATTGTATTAGTCAGCAAATAATGTCATATTAAATTGTCGTCTGTTCAGGTTATTTTTTAAATTCAAAATTATTTAAATAACAAGAGATAAAATTAAGATAATTAACAACAAGACTTAAAAAATAGCCGAAGGTTGATGTAGACGATTATTTTTATGAGTTAATTATCGCATTAAATTTTCATGCAAAATTAAAGATGATTACGTAAATTTTCAATAAGTGTACAGCACCCATCACGAATTATATAGAATTTAATTTATTCGATGTGCGACCAATGAGATACAACCTTATGTAATATCTGAGTTGTATACTTAATCTAAAACCGTTCTTGGAATTGCTCCACGCATCCATCTAGTGCTCAGTATCTGATGGTTAAACTTTATGTAACATTTCACCAAGTAGACCTAAGCATACCTAAATGCATTTGAGAAAATGTAGGCTTCAATTGGAATCAACAGATATTCCGGATATTTTTAGCCTCCCTCTGGTTACTGCGAGGATTCCTTTAAACGTGTTAAAATCCACGAGACTCCCGGAATTCCGGGAGAGGTGACACCCTTGCTTACATCGCTCCCACTTCCCAAAACTGGGACGCATCAAAATTTGAAGAGAGCAAAACCGCAACGTTCTCTCAAAACTTAGACTCGGTTGTTTTCGAATCTTTCCCGTAATCCGGAGCAGTGGTTACGGTGGATTCGCCTGTTTCATATTTTCGTTTTATTGAGTTCGCACGAAATTAAGTTTGCTGAAGACGTTGACGATGTATTCTCCACGAAAGAATTAGTTATAGTATCTCGCAACAAAATATTTTTCCACGACGATATGGAGGAATATTTGCAACAATATTTTATTTAAATGTATTGATTGGAACTTGGTAGATTTTTCCTAGACATTTATAAATATATGAAAAACTTTACCTTTCAATAATAAAATCTCTCGACAAAATTGTGCAAAGTCGAGCTATAATATAAAGGATTATATGGATTATTTTTACTAGAAAGAATTATTAGAAATATAAGTTCTCGAAAAACTATTCTTTAGGTTACAGCGATCAATATATTGGAACAATTTAAATATATCGGCTATGTATAACTTGGTAATTGCATAGTTGTGAAGGGTGAAAGTGTGGAGTTTACGAAAGTTAAAATATCCGAAAAAAACGGGCGTCAGCCTATACTTGAAAATAGATTTCAGCTTGGTTTGGTTAGTTGTTTTTAACTTTGATATAAACAAACTAAAGTTTAGCTTGTAAAGCTAAAGGTTAAATAATATTACAGAATAGCAATTTGCTCTAAATCCAAGAATATATGAAAAGGGGATCAGGATTGAATTCCTGAAAGTAACTAGAGAAACGATAGTTTTGTGAATGAAACGTTTTAGACCAATGGCACGCTGGATAAAGGGTATCCGATTCTTGTTTCAATGAACGACTTACAATTCACGGAAATGCTTAAAGAACAAAAACGCCCACGGAATGGAGCACCAGCCAAACCTCCCACCTTAACACACTTTTAAACGAAAGCAAGTGTTTCCCATTGGCGAGGTCGTTTGTGCCGTTGTAAATTGGAGGTTTTATTTAAGGCGGTCGGGCTGGCTGCGTCGTCCGCATCTCCAATGCGACGTCCCGGGACCCACGGCGAGTGGGCGGTGGCAAGTCGCCGCTGTTCCCGGGCCCTCGCGCATGCGCCTTCCCTTCATTTTTCTCCGATGCTAATACTTCGACCCCGTCAAATTCGAGCCAAGATTTCGTCCGACGAAGAAGTTAGTTGGGGACGACTTCTTAGAGGATCTCTTCGGTCAACTTAAGCATTTAAAGCAGGCCTGTCCAATCTTTCACCGCCAGTGGGCCGAATTAGCTCCTATTAAGACTTCAACGGCCACATTTGAAGTAAATAGCTATGCTTTAAATTATACGGTCTGCTTAACCGCCGGGTGTTCTTGTAACACTGATACATAAATTCAGTGAGAAGTTTCGCCCTTTGGGATAGGTTATAATCTGAATTTCCATTTAAATTACCTCAGGTCGCTAGGAATTGGTATGAAAACGTTCGAAAAGAACAGGAAAGAAGACACTGCAAGACTGCAAAGAGTTGATAGAAGAGAAGAAGAATGTACAACACAGATTTATGAAATATTTTTATGGTTACGGTTTTATGGTGACCCAATTTCGATATATCGAAAAAGTTCACTTCTAATTTTATTCCAGGATTGGCAAACATACGTTAAAAATTAAAGGAAAGAATTCAAAGACTGGAGCGATAAGGAAATAAACTAAACTGAAAGATTGATTCATTGCTACAGCCTAAATAATGGACAGAGTATCATTTAACAAGCTAAAATTGTTCTTGTAGATATTTTGACTAAAACTTTAGAATTAATGATCGCTGCTTTTTTTGCAAGGTAATAAATGTCCATATCATGTTATAAATATGATAAATTTCTTCTTCCAAACCGTCACGAACTCAACTCCAGTTAATTCTGCAGACTATTAATATAAAATTCAGGTATAATCGGTTTTGACGGACACCAGAAATGATTTATATTGCAAAAATAATATATAATTAATGAGCACAAACTTAAAGTATCGTATTTAGTGGGAATTGTTCAGTTTTTATTGTAATATCTATTAAAAGGTGCCAATGTAAGGATTAATGGGGCACGAAGCCATACCTAATAAATACTTTGGGGTAAATTTAGCCCCCATTACTCAAAAACTATATGTAAGTATTTGGGATCTTTTTAACTCTGTTCAAATTTTCTTTGTTTTAATAACCATACAATTTTTTAATCCAGGTTCATACACATAGATTCAATGATAAGAAAGCGAAACTTTATTAGAGAGAACTTCATTTAGGGAAATCTCCTCATTTTAGTGAAAAGAGTGTAAATATATATCAAAATCAAAGAAAAAATATAAACAGTTCCAAAGGATAGAGCTTTCATTCCTTCACTTTTTCAAAATGTTGTTTCCCGATGTCTATATAAAATAACTAGCTAGCTAACTAGCACGACGCCACCAAATAAAATTGTTTATCTAACGAATTAACAACGCAACTTTAAAAATAGATTACACAAATATTTCGAGTTAAGTCTTACCACAGCGACATCATTCGTATATTAGAATATTATTTGCATAAGTCATTAAAAATGTATTGATTCGTCAAAAGAGTAAACAATTATAAAATTCAGATACATGAAAAATCGCACAAAAGATACTTATAGGCAATGTGAATTTCAATAGCTAAAACTTAGACAAATATCATACGAGTTATTTTAAAATAAAAAAAATTCTTTATGGGAATATATCGTTTTGAGAAACGACCACTGTTCAATAAAGTTTATTAATTTTACAATCAAAACTAAGAGTAGAGCATTGAAGCTTGTTAAACATTATAAATATTGATTTAATTTCTCCATTCATATAATTCTCCCCTTATCAGTAAAATACCACATCATATAAACAACATCATCATATTTTTATGTAATATTATAAAAAATGAATGTTTGATATAAATATTCATGTCGCGAATTCCTGGAAGAGGATTCAGAGCTGCCGATTTATGCTGTAAAACGCAGCGAGTGGTTCGGATACATCAGCATAGAAGCGTCTAAATGTATCTGTTATCAATCATAATGGACGGGTTTACCTCAATGACTGATGCGTCGTTTGCGATTGACCTGTTGACCAAAGCAGTATATAAATCACGCGTAGGAAAGAGTTCATCATTGTTACGAATGGATTGATAAATTATTGATAATATTCGAAAAGGGCTTTTCAATTTTTCATTCGGTTTCGAGCCGAAATTCGTCACAAATCAGCGTATTGGAATCCAGGAGTCTAAACTAAAATCATTTTTCTTTTTTCCGGTTTTTTAAAGCCTTACATCTTTTTGATTAACAGCCCCGTGTCGCCATCTGTAGGAAATCGTGATAAATCAATTTGACCGCAACAGATTAATCAATTGCAACGCATCGCTACGGAAAATATTTCGTCGAAATGTCGCTCTTAGCTAACTAAAACTGCCACGCGTGTTTTATGGAATCTGGATAGAGCATCTGCTGACGATTATCAGCCACTATGCTATCCCCGCATGGATTTTTACACTCACTTTACCTTCCAATTGAAATAGATACTAATGAATCAGATACAGCCTGTCGATCCTGGAAGGAATACGTTTTCAGATATATTCTCCATAACAGGTATCCTGATATATAGGTGTCGAAAGGTGTATATATATATATATATATATACGAGTAAAATGTAGCTTGCATACTGCAAGCAGATCGGCAATACTAATTTCATATCGGCATCATATCGGAACGCTCCTCAAAAGAAAAAAAAAAGGATTGAAATTTTTCTTAAAATTCGCTTAAATTTCATCGTCTGGCATCGAACCAGGGTCTTACTGGTGAACTAACTATGCAGCACAATAGAAGATCATCATCTCTAACCATTTGTGAAAATTCAAGCAGAAATATTGGCTACAACTGCCTCAAAAGACGTTCTAATTATCACGAATGTAAATGGCTCTCTGGATTCGAACCAAGGACGATCTTGGAAATCTAAAAGATATTTCTGAAAGTTATTTATGATTTCTATCTATATGTAGAATTTCAAATTTCTATATTATTGGGAAAGGTTTCAAAATAATTCCTAAAAATCGGATCAACTTCTGATTGCAGAGACACCTGGTGTCGAACCCAGGACATATTGTAAGCTGTGCATGCAAAGTTTGATTTGTAAAGACTTTTTCTTGTATCTTGCAAAGTTTGAAGTCGATAGCATGCCGGGAAGTACCTTAATTTTGTTTCCGTTATCTCCGTAAGGAATGCATTGAGAAGTGCAAATGGTCCTCTGGGATCGAACCAAGGACCATCAGCGAAGATGAAAAATTTAATTACGAAATATATTTATGATATCTATCGACGTGCCGAGTTTCAAGTATCCATGTTATCGGGAAAGGACCCAAAAAAAATTTCAAAATCGCCGCAATGCATTTTAAACGGCCGATTTTTGCCCCGACCTAGCATCGAACCATGGACCATATTCGGCAATGTCTTTCTGATTTACGTTGGATTTGCACGGCTTCTAGCGATCCCTTGAATTTCAACCCTCTACTTTTCCGGGAAGTGCCTCAAAAAATTTTTCGAAAATCCCCGCCATGTATTCTTATGGAGAAAATCGCGACTTTGGGGCCCTCTGGAATCGAACCTATGACACTGAGGATCAAAGTCGCTTTTTTCCTGGGGGTTTCACGTTATGGCCAATACGTGGTAAACATTTCGAGTCAATGACGCCAGTAGTTTAGCCTGTGAATTAGTATCCTATCTGGGTATCTGGGTATATCATGAGTGAATCCGGAGAAGCATCTATATATAATAGATATATATATACTAGTGATCGCCCAGTGGTCGAAATTCGACCATAATTCATTGATTTTTTAAGTCTGAACGTTATTGATGTTCTTTTGTCAAAGATTATACCTATATAATCATTGCTTATAATTTATTTCATTATTTTTCTATTACCTCAGCTGTGAGCGTGTACAAATACGTCATTAGAGTGTGTTGTTTGCCTTAATTCCCTTCAATAAATGTAAAATTTTAATGTTCGAAAGATAAATAAAACACAATTATAGCTTGTAGCTTTGTTTATTTTTGATACAATTCATTGTCATTTTTAATTTTAAAGATTGATTTCCAAAAACAAATCCGTAAAATCGCAGTAATTATATCCCTGTTATTTATTTGATCAGTTAGCGACTCTTTGCATCTCGGTTAATTGACCTCTTTTCATAGTTTCTGACATGAGTCCCTGCCGTTAATTTGGTTTGGAGATAAAATCCCCTTCTAATGTGAAAACGCATAAGCTCGGATTCGCCTTGGTCGCCAGGGGGACTGGTTTGTTCACTACGAAGACATTTTACAAAATTTTCGTTTATTTTGCCAGAGTTCTCGTAATTTCGACACGAATACTATGTTCTACGACCAAAATAAGAGTCTCTATTCAATTCCCTTTCTTTTTGTACTTATCTCGATTTCCTACGACCATTATTTCTAATTTAATTCTGCAGAAGAAAAAATGTCTGCAATCGATCAAAACGAAATTCACGTGCATTTCTCATAAAAGACGATTCTAATCGTCCAGAGTCGAACCAAGGATAATTTGGGCAAAGATATTAGTTTTCTGCACTCCTTCTACGTATCAATTTTAACTATGCCAAATCTCAAACTCCTCCGTTCGCGCCATATCCTTAAAAAGGGATCCAAAGTTTTTTCTTCACGTATAAATATATATAGATTTGATAATGATTTATTAAAAGATCAAATCTAATATCCGATCACTCGATCCATCTAAACCATTACAGTACCAATTGCATTGATTGCAGTGCTGCGATATAATTTTCCTACGAACCTTACAAAAACAACCTTTAAAGTATAATAAAAATGTTCGATTACTGCGTTATTTTTAATCCAAATTCTCCCTTTAAAAGGAAAATTTTACTCAAATATTTGTTTACACAATAAACATGAACTTAATATGTACATCTTTCCACAATATCCATGTTAAGCGTAGAAAGGCGAGTTGCAAATATAGATATTAAAAATTGAGGAAATAGTAAGTCCTGAAAGAGTTTCAAGTGGTGGGGCAGTACACTAGGGATACAACAAAACGGCATGTAAAGACTACTGTTTCGGCGAATCAGAACTAGAATAAAAAAGGTAGAAAGGTTCTTGTTCGAAGTAACAAAAGCCAAAAAAAAGATTCAGTCAGAAGTTGGGGAAAAGAAAAAAAAAACATGGCGACGTATCCTCTCTTCAGTAAAATTGGTGTTTCAATTGAATACGACTGTCCAAAATTTGTGAACCACCCGAGTGCATGAAAATGAGATTTTTATATGTTATCGGGAAAATAGCAGACCAACGCACGCGATATAGAGGCATTTTTCAACCTGCACGTTACTTGGAAATGATTAAAACGAGTCCAAAAGACGTTTTAAAAATGCAAAAAGGTTTTGTAACATACAAACTCATGAAACGTCAAAAAATATCGATAAAATATTCTAAAAACTAAGAACCACGTAAAAAAACATTGAAAATATTGATAAATATCCTAAAAACTAAGAAACACGTTAGAAAAGCTCACTTATGTCCAAAGTTTTATAACTATTAAGTGTAAAACAGGCACTGGATAGGACAAAGGGGACAGTCAGCAGCGTAAAATATTGTTAGAACAACACAACCATCAACAAAATTAACTCTATGACCAATGAAAAACGAAGGGATAACCAAGCCTCCACTTTCTTCCTCTTAAATTTGACATCTAATTTTGGCTAAGGCTTATAATTATCAATTTCAATGATTTAAGTCAGTGATTAGAGCCAATTAAGTGTAGAAATAATTAAAATTACTCGGAAAATACTTATAAATACACGGACGTATGAACATTATTTATATTATATTACATTACTTGTATTATGTTATTCATATTATCCTCATCATATTATTTTACGTTACTATGCATTACCGCGTATTATCAATAGCTAATACATAGATATATTTCTCCATCTTTCCTTGATATTTACAAATCGATAAAATACTCTTTTCGTTATGTTAGATTTGGATGAATTCATTATAAAAAATAGGTTCAATTTTATTTTCAAAATAGTAAATGCGACTGAATTTGATTACCTAAGAAGCTGGTCTTGAGTGCAAAGCTTAAGTAAGAAAATAAGAATGAGGAACAGAGAGAATACAAAAGGTATAGAAGCGGAAGTAATGGCCGTAGCTTTAGTGCCCTTGAGTAATGGGGATATTTACATCCTCCATTTAAAAGGCCCTAACAATTAGTCCAGAGGAGACAGAAGAGGATAGAGTCAGAGTTGAAAAGGCAGCGGAAAAGGATAATGGAGAGGGATATGGGGGTCTTCAAAGTTGCCGTATTTGGAAAATTGGAGGATTAAGAGTGATAAAGCCACCTGAATCGAGCTTTTTCGTAGCGAGGCTTAATTATGCATTAGCGGAGATTAGCAATCTATTGCGGGATTCTCATACGAAAGAGCCTCCTAATTAATCCCACTCACCTCAGTAAAAACTTTCCAAGAAGCAGGGAAAGAATTAAGGCCCTGTTTTCAGAATCGTTATCCTAAAATTTGTGTAACTTGAAAAACGGAGGATTTACCTGCGAACGATTTGAACCGGCTCGAACTGGAAATATCGTTGCATGCGTGAAGGATTTGATGATAGGTATTTTTACGTTTTATAGTGCATAGATATTTATCTTAGGCTCTAGATCAGGGATGTCTCTATATCTAACCCTTACAAAATTAATTGAATTAATATAAAAGTAGTATATTCAGTTGAATATCTCCGGATCAACATTACTGATAACTTAAATCGGAGCACGCATATTCGAAAAATCTGCGACAAAGCAAGTGAAAGGCTTGGATTTGTAAAGCGTATTGTCGGCAAATGCGATGAAAAGGTGAGAGAGCGATGTTATTTTACCTTGGTCAGACCCCTTCTGGAATATGCGGCAAGTATATGGGATCCGGCGGATGAAACGTGTACTCGCGTACTTGAGAAAGTGCGGCGTAAAGCGGTTCCTTTTGTTAAGAAGTGCTACGATAAAAAAGCAAGCGTTACAAAAATGCTCTCAGACGTAGGTTGGGAATCCTTGAAAGAAAGGAGATTGGAAGCTAGGCTGCGATTGCTTAATAAATTCAGGGAAACTACATTTTCCAAAGATACAATCGGTATCATGCAACCCCCCTGCTACCTCGGTCGATCCGATAATGACCGTAAGTTAAGAGAAATAGATGCCAGGACGAATGTTTTTAAAAATTCATTCCTTCCGCGAGCGATACGTGACAATAACCGAATAAGGAAGTAGTTTAGATTCAAATGGTGTTTACACCCCCTGCCGCACGCCGAAAGGCGGCTTGTAGGGTAATAATGTAGATGTAGATGTACAACCTCCGGTCCTTTACCCCTTTTCGTGGGAATCAGTCCTTGATTACTTCCAGCATTCATCAATGATTCCCTTATTCCCTTCTATCTTCCCTAGTAGTAGTATTGTTGAAAGTGATTCGACAGCTTAGGTCATTTCGCAGGTGGGTCTCCACCGGGAATAGAGTCCTGAACCACTTTCACGGAAGACAATTAATTACTTCATTCACAGGATATTTCACTCGAACGATCAGATCACCTGATAACGACGATAAATCGCAAAAAATTGGTAGTTCAAATAAAATACCATCTAGGAGAAATACCAATCCCGTGATGATGGTGTTGTACGATTAACTTGTTGACTGTATCGGTAGAACTTAATTGCAATGTAAGTTAGAAAACCGTAATATGATTTGAATTTATATAAAAAATATGTGCATTTATTCACTTTGAATATCATTGTGGTGGAACAGTTAAGCAAGTACTTCTCAATGAATTATGAAAACTTTAAAAAGTAGTAGCAGTAAATACTATTTTCGATACGAGTATGTAGAGAGTGCTCCCCCTTTATTTTGTGACAGAAAATAAGGCGGCCCTCTGCAGGTGAAAATATAGAAATCTTCTCCTCTAGATACTAGGTAACAAAATATTTAGCAACTTTGTCTTTCGGGAATCTTTAACCTTGAAACTGGAAGTTTTTCTGAATGTTAGAAAGCATAAATGATACTTAATTATATGTTCAAATTTATTCCACTGAATACAAAGCAAGATATACATCTAGACCGTAATGGACACCCTTGAGGGATATATTGCATGTACCTAAACGGACTGGCAAAACAATTGAGCATAGGAAAACTAACTTGATCGCTATATAAACTAGAGGCTGTATTTTTCATTCCGTTTCCCTCTGAAGTGATGAAAGAATCCTTAAAAAAAAAGAAACATTTTGAGCACCTGTTTTTGTTTCCTTTGAGCAAAATGCGGCGTTGAACGCCCAGAGAGGCTCCTGGTTCCTTACCTCTGCCCTATAAAGAGAGTTACCTCCTGGGATGCGCGCATTCTACAAAGGCCACTCCCAAAACAGTGAGATTCTAAAAATGTGCGATTAGGAAGAGCAAACTCAGTTATCGTCGTCCTTACGTCGCAATTGCCTCTGCTGCGAAAAAAAGTTGCTAGTCCGTGAAATCAATTATTCCCTCTCCGATCCATACGTCCCTTTTCAACGGAGGTATCTTCCCTTTGACGCGCCTTCCATCGACTGGAAATTCAAATGATTCCTAAACTTTTTCACCGGAAAAATGCTCGCTCTGACCTAAAAACATCACTTATTTTTTTCCTCTCTCTCCGTTTCAATTAAATACTACGGCGCAGAATGGACATCAAATGCTATGTCATTATGCTCCGCGAATAAAAATCTCTCCTTGATTATGCACCGCTGAGAAAAAAAGAGGGTTAATGCTGACGTTGTCATTAGTGGGGATTCGAAGGTCGAGGAATTAATAAAGCGCAGGCGATGCAATTAGAATTGGATTTGGGACGAAAGATTACAAGCCTGACACGTGTTAAAAATGGTGGCATTTCCCAAAAATAGAATTCAAAATCATTTCCTTCCACTCCATTTGAGTTCGGTCGAAAATTTGATATTTCGTTATTATTTTAGAGTCCGACAGTGCGCAGTGGATTACAGTGGAGACATACTGTTCCAGAGTAACAGAAACAAATGTTCCAAAATGTATTTCGATGTATTTGAGTGTTTACTTTGTGAGCATTTTGAACGAAACTCGGTCAGAAAAGGCATCCACCATTTTATTTTATAAAATGTACGAAATGCTTTGAAACTTTAATTGCGGAAATTACGAGAAACAAAATGCAGAAAACCAACCATATAACCACATCGTGATATTTCCTGTAGATACTCACATCGTCTTTGCATGCTTCTTGAAATATTTCCTTATGAAAATCTCAAGGAATTCTTTTCTAAGTTTAAATGTCATATTTTTACTTCCTGCACAGTCTTAATTATAGAGATGACGATAAATCAGAGATAGGGCCATATGTAACTAATATTTCGATTGATTTTCGATGTTTCGAGTCCCACGTCCAAAAAAATCATTTTCGAACTCTTTCGTCCTTTGACCCGCTTTCTTCCGTTTTAGTACTCTGATTGGAGATAATTTACTCCTTTATCGAGTGACAGAATCAAGCTCAAATTCGCCACGTCTACTTTTTCCAGTAAGACATCAGTGCCCTACATAAATACATATGGCACTATAATTCATTAAATTACTAACTTTCCGATTAAAATATTTGTTTCGGAAATTTTGAAAAAATGTAGTAGTACATCAAACATGTCTAATAATTATTAAAAATAAACTATTTTGAGCGTAAAAAAACATGCAAATGTTTGATCCTATAGACTTATACTATCCTTCTGTTGATGTACGATTATCGGATTAGCTTCACCTCGTAGCGAGAAACACAGGAGAGTAATGACCGAGGGGTATAGGCAGGTTCGTCCAAGAGTACGGGTATTTTCGTGTCCGACTAATTAGAATGGAATCTAATCTCTCAGTTACCATCTCCATCTGTGATGAGATTACTTCTACGTAACAGGGTTTTCGTTTCGTCTGCCAGGGGTGCAAACTGAAAATAATTAAGCTATTTCGAATGCATCCTTTCTTCGAATAAACTGAATATTTGGAGGGACTGATTATAACATCCCTTGCGTTCTCTGGCGGCATAAAATGAACTCGTGGTGTGAAGCACGCATCATATTTTCATTACAGTTTTTGAATTCTCTGTTGAACTCTGAGTGAATATCTTATTTTTATGTTTGTTTGTCGAATTCAAAATAATCCCATCTAAACTACAACGCAACCCAAACCCTAAAATATATTACATCGATAACAGTTCAAGAATATTTTAGTTGCATAAATATTGTTATGTAAAAGTATATAAATGTATAGGACGCATAATGTTTAGCCAGAAGGTTATAAGTACTTAGTAACGACGTCTATGTAAATTTGTAAAAACACCCGATGAACGTTTGATATTAATAAAATTACATGCATTATAATTTACGGATATTAAATTCTGCTAACATGAGGAGCCAAAAGTGCAAGAAGACTTATGGGTAGGTTCACATATTTATCGATTCAGCTTCCTCAGAAAGGTGATAAAACATATAAGCGTTATCATTTAACTAAATTTTAATTCTTTATTTAAAATTATGAGACTGACTTTAAAATACTACACATGAATTTCCTGTGCATATTAATTTGGCATGAATGAACAATTAATCATTTACTAGTAAATTGGCCACATTTTATTCTTTTATGCGAAAGTACAATATACATGCTGCTTTCTTGAGAGTTGTTCCTCATTTTTTAGCAAGTTTGAGATATGTTTTTGACATCCTTTCTTCAAAATATTTATCATAATATTGTATCATACGTTACAACTTGAGTTAGCGCTCTGTTTACTTTCTTCATTAGCATGGTGCTAATTGCAAACAATTTCCTATGAATAATAAATTAGATAAATTTTTCATGTCCTAAGTTTTAATGAACGAATAAAAACTTTCCACGAGTTTATATTATCCTTTTAAGAGGAACTTCGTAGTTCAGAAGTTCATATCAGTTCATAAGTTCCTATCATCGATTACATACATAGTCCTGTATTTCGTGGTGCACGAATTCGTGAGGTGAGCAGCACCTTATGTAATAGTACTGAAAGACGAAGAACCACCACCGTCTGTGGTTGGCGCATCTTCTGGACCTTCACGGTGGTATCACGGACGGGTGCAATTAGCGTCACGGAGCGGCAGAATGTCATGGTTTTCTGGTGAGGAGGTATCAAAGGTCAAATGAGCTCCCCCCAGCCTCTTGATGGTTCCGCCGGCCCAATCAAGGCTTTGGAACCTGAGACCTCTGAAAGCAGCCTCACTCTGCTGCATTTCTCGTCTGTTAATTACGTTGGCAAACATGTGTTTATTCAAAGATGCATCCGCTTTCAGCAACGTCGCTGAACCAGGCGGTGATCTTCGAAATACGTGCATGGAGTAAATGCGAAGCACCTTGATACAGATAAATGAATTTCTAGAAAAAAATCAAATTCGGAAAAAATACGTACCAAAAATTAAATTCTGCATCTTTTTTCTAGGAATATACGTAAACCGATTTAAGAATGAACATTTCCCGTATTATTTCGTTTTTTTCAGGAGACTTGGCAAGCTTTTCAAGTAGTGACGCCTTAGGGTAACTTTGGCAGCAATTGCCGAAATAAAAGACTTGAATAACAAGACATATGCTGTATGAAAGTGAGAATCACACCATTGGATGGGGATATTTAATGTCACCAGCAGATTTGCTAGTCGCTAACTAACAGGGAATGTAGAAGAAAAGAATAACATGGTATTTTCTGATCATTTATTCCTTTAATACTTAAATATTATCACCTAAGCCATTTTTTAACTAAAAGGAAACTAGCCACTCAATACTGATATCACATATAACTTAAAACCTCTTGTTGAAATATCGTACGATATTCACACCTATCTACTTTTAAATTGAGAAACATATAAAATGTTCATATTTTGAGAGAACTGGGGACACCAAAATAAGGTAAATCTGGAAATTGTCCTTCCGCGTATTGTGGTGGAGAAATGTTAACACACAATTGTCGAGGGAGTTAGGATTACATTTTTACTTTCTCCCTATACGTAGTATAGAGAAAGTATTGTATTAGCAAAAAAATTCAAACTCCAGATTTCAATGGAAATAGATGTTTTGGGGACCATAGAGTTCGTTTTCGCTATTTTCCCGAACATTTCTGTCTGTGGTAAAAAGGTTTGTGGGCGCTCTATCTTAAAAAGTTATTACCCGATCATTTACAAAATTCATATTTAGTATTTTCCTAACAATTTCAAGAGTTGATTAGTTTTTTATATATATCGCTTAACCGGAAATTGCGGTTTATCCGGAACAAAATTTTGTTTCTTAAATATCTCTGTCAGAATGAAATTTAGGCATATACAATTAATTACAAAAGTTATAGATAATGTACATTTCTACAACTTTTGTTTGAAAAATTGTTTCGTAAAAATGATTGTTTAGGAGTTATTCTTGAAAAATGGTTTACCGAAAGTTGTTTTTCCAGAAATGGAAGTTTTTCATACATAACTCTGTCAGAATGCAATTTAGGTATAAACAATTACATACAAAACTTATAGATGATGTACATTACTACAACATTTGTTTGAAACATTTTTTCGTAACACTGACTGTTTAGGAGTTATTAGTGAATACTCGCTAACCGTAAGTTGTTGTTTATCCAGAAATGGAAGTTTATCAAATATATCTCTGTCAGAATGTAATGTGGGTATATACAATTATGTACAAAAGTTCCTGATAATGTATTTTACTTTAACTTTTGATTGAAACATTTTCCTGTAACACTTACTTTTTTGGAGTTATTTATATATTACCGGCTTAGGCTTCTGTTTTCAATAAATATGGAGAAAGTCATGTGTTGGCCGCACCAGATTTTAATTCCTGCGTAGATATTATCTTGGCCCTTCCCATTGCTAGATGGAAATGCAAATCATTGTGAGTTATTCATTTACTACTAGTCTGACTTTCCTTATGCACTACGGTGTTTTTAAGTGCGCTTGTTTTCCCTGTCGTCAATATCCCGAACGCTATTCACAGGTCCATGTTTAAAATGGAATCCAAAACAAACTTATTGATGTATTTTGTGAAATTCTGAAACGAAATGTTTAAAATGCGTTCATCTCGACTTTCGATGATAAATCCCAAAAGACCTGCTCAAAGAGCGGCAGATTCGTTTACGCAATCCACAAAACAAAAGTTCGAATTCTTCGCAAAAATGCTTTTTTTCTCCTTTTTCAAAACTTGATTTGAAATAATAGTCGTCCAAATTCAAAATAAGTATCTTAATGAATGAAATTAAGTTCAAAGCTCCAATTGGCACCAATTGAACGTATGTTGGATTACAAATCACAGAAACATTCAAGTGACTGTAATTTGATTGATGTTACTTTTTGCTATTATTATTTTTTTTCTACATTTTGCACGCCAAACACCAGATTCTATATTATTCCACAATAATGACAGTTTCAAGTGATTTTTAAATATTTTAATACTAGTTTACCACCGCCACGCTGTATGGAACTAATTTACTGTAAATCTTTAATTATTAGAATTCTAATTTTCTGCTAGACTGTTTGAGTAACATGGTAAAAGTTCCAAATGAATTTACCCAAATTTAAAATGTGTAAAGTAGCTTTTTAAATTTAGATTTTTAATATATGGCACCATTTAGTTTTCAATTTTCCACAGTAAACTTAATAAAATAACTATCATACTGTTACCACTTACATTTGAAAAATCTGAATTTCGCAGGCTTTTCCAAATGAGAAAATGTATTTGTTCGGAGTAATAACTGAACATGAAGGGGATGCGTTACTGAAATCACAATATCCTACCAAAATGTTGAAACATTTTATGAATAGTCTCACGATTTCTAATCGAATACATTATTCCACGACTCATAATATATGAAATTTTCCACATTTGGTGTCAACCTCTTTGATTGCCTAACAACAATTACTTTAATTTGAAAACAGAGACAAGGCTTGTAAGATACGAAAATGAGCTTCCAGATAGACATATATACACATCCACTATAGAGCACGTTTTTCAAAGAAATGTTTTTACACGAAATCCACTCCTGACCTTTAAAAGAGGAACAAGAGATTCTATGCTTTTCTTTCTAGAAACTTCGTGAAAAATTACTTGAAATGGCAAGAAATAATTTCTTTTAAAAGAAGCAATAAATATGGAAGATTTATAATAAACACCATATTCTCCTCCAAAACATTCACCCAAGTAAGCGGGAAAATTATTAATCGGGTCAGAGACAGAGGGCCATTTTTATCATGCCAAAAATAAGCTATTTCTTGTCAAATGGGTTAAAAATAAACAATTTTATTTTTGTATCTCCTCGATTTTAGTCATTTTTACTTTCTCCATATACGAAGTATAGAGAAAGTATTGTTTTCATGAAAAAATTCGACTTCGAGATTTCAACGGAAATACATGTTTTGGGGTCCCTAGAACACGTTTTGACTATTTTCGGAATGATGTCTGTGTGTGTGTGTGTGTGTCTGTATGTGTGTGTGTGTTTGTGGGCGCTCTAACGTGAAAACTGTTGGTCGTATCAATACCAAACTTCGTATATACTACTGTGGTGTGTGCTGTCAGGGTTGATTAGTTTTTGGAGTAAATCAGTTGACCGGAAGTCGAGCTTCATTCATTAAAGCTCATTTCCGATTTTCAAAATATCTCCATAAATATGATATATACGTGTATTGAATTACTTATAAAAGTTTTAGATAATAAAATTTACTATAACTTTTGTATTTAACATATTTTTGTATCACCGGTTGATTAGGAGTTATTCGTGAAATACCGATAAACCGGAAGTAGCTGTTATGTACTTTGTGGGCGCCCTTTCTTAAAAACTATTCATTGTATCAGCACCAAATTTCATATATAGTACTTTGGTTAGTTTTTTTAGAGTTGATTAGTTTTTGGAGTAAATCGGTTTACCGGAAGTCGAGCTTTAATCTTCAAAGCTCATTTCCGGTTTTCAAAATATCTCCATAAATATGATATTTAGGTATATAATTTTATTTATAAAAGTTTTAGAAAATGTAATTCACTATAACTTTTGGTTGAAATATATTTTTGTATCACTGATTGTGTAGGAGTTATTCATGAAATACTGATAAACCGAAAGTTGCTGATTATGTACTTTGTGGGCGCTCTGGGCTCTATGGGCGAAAGGCCAATTTCATCGTTTTTCATCGATCATGTCCCGTAAAACATTATTTTTTATCATGTTTTTGGCGTCAAAGATAATAAATATATATATATATATATATATATATATATATATATATATATATATATATATATATATATATATATATATATATATATATATATATATATATATATATGTATGTATATATTAATCACTCATATTCCAAGTTTAGATGGAATATAGAGTTCGAAATTATTGTCGTAGATAAATATTCACATCTTATATATATGGAGAAAGTCATGTGCTGGCCACTTTTTGAAAAAGGTATTCATTGGACTTAATATTTAATTGCTCCAAAGGCGAGGATGCCTGTTGGATTAGAAACCCAATAGCGTATGATGAATAAAACAAGAGGATCAATATGAAGGAAAGGAATTCACTAAGAAAGTTATTAATAAATAAAATAAACTGCTTTTAAAAGTACCGGAGAAATTTAAGTATGGCTATATTCCATAGACTGATAAATGGGGCTTCAGAATACTTACAGAGCAGAAAAAATCCCTATGCTTGAGATAGGCCTTTGGCTGACGAGATCACCAACGCCAAGGACGACGTATTCTAGCGAAGAGCGAGATTTGTTCACAAATAGGATGAAGATTTAAAACTCTAACAGGTTTTTAATTAAGAAAGATAAAGCTTGGCCATGAAAAGAATAACTAAAGTTGAGTTAAACTAAACTTACACTTAAACCTTTACCACAATGTAATAAAATAAAAATTATAATACTTTAAAGATATGTCCTTTGATAATGATCTTCTACTGGTCGAGCACCAGCTTAAGTTAAAAGAATGACAATCGATACCATTGTTCAAAATTGGAACTGATTGATAGGATAAAATTGCAAAAAAAGAAATGTTCTTGTCATTAATGGTATTATAAATAGAATAGCAATTGATATATTTAGAGCAACTTACAGAGTACTAGAGGAACTTATACATTTACCAGTGTGGTAAAGGTATAATTGCTTTATTCATTGTAATGGAGGATTACTAAAACTTCGAGACCAGATTAGTAGATTCTACTAAAGGTGAGTTTTTCAATTTATAACTTAATGAGCTGAATGCTATTGAGTGATATTCAATGGTTCCGAAAATACAATAAATGACGAGTTCCCATAGTTAAATCATGTGACCTGACAGTTTCTTCAAGTATAAGATAAAAAGCAATGAGTGAAATAAAAATTATAACACGCAAATGAACACATATCTACATTGTAAGTTGAAAGAAAAGACTAAGTAATTTCTTTCAACTTAAGATGTCGTTCCACGAAGTACAGCTAGGACATATTGATTACATATCTACATCTTGTAATTTTGAAACAATGCGAAAATATTCTGAGCATTTAGCTCATTTTCCCTCATTTAATCTTTAACCATTTTGAAAATGTGAGATGAGGTGGGTGAAGTGAGAATTAACGATGATTGATTTTCTTCGAAATATTTCATATTTCTGACAAAGAAGTTTTCATCTCTTGTTTTCAAATACATTGCTTAGACTAAGAGGAATAAATAGTTTTTGTATAAAATCATCCGCTGTTTGAATCTGGGTCAGTCATATTAGAATTAATGTTTACAATACAATTGTTATTTAACAGAGTGGAGGGTATGAAGAGGGTGAAGTTACAATTGCCTCAAATTACGCATATGATTAATTCAATTAGATCATTACATCAAGTTGCTTTCAAAACATTACCACCATTAATCGCAAGTATAATATACCTACTCCCTTTAGTATCCTAAAGTACTACATTTTTTACGGATGGCATTGAAGAAGGAAACCTCTCATCCGTCTCCCTAACAGTGGTTCATCAGCACTGGGAAGCTGTACAAAAGAGGAGAATACGGATGACAACAGAAGTAAGCAATGAGCATCTAAACTTTGCTGAAGCCCCACGCATCCCCTCTCTTGCAACTGATAGTTTACCCGCCAAAGCAAAGCAGAGTTCGGATTCCAATATAAATAGCAGTAACATCCTGCTAGTATATTTCGCTTTTATTTATTGAGTTTCAAATGGAAGTCTTCTAAATGCACTAGGCTCTCAATTACTTCGTTGCGGTGACAAGGACGCTTCCATACTTCATCCTTATTAGTCATGAAAATAATTTTAGAACTAAATGAATCTATAGTTAATAAAAGCATTTAAGGAAAGACAGTGTCGACAATAAGTTCAATGTTACTGTCAGTAATAAAACTACTTGATAAAAAAATTAAATAAAAATGAATCTGTTCTGTATTAAATTGATATAGGTAATATTCATTGAAATGTTTAAATTCAGGTAACAATAGATTATATGTACATTTATAATGCCATTAGTAATTTTGACGCCAGAAATGTAACTAATAGAGTATGCTTTTTTCTTTCTTTCTTTAGAAAGTCCCATCTTCCCTTTAATCCTTGTCTTATACACATAAAAGCATAAATACGCATAAAATCAAAACATAATTGTACTACATACATATTTTTATCGATTAATCTGTAAAAGGTGAGGAAATAAGGACATATTAATAAAACAAGAAGGAAACGAAATTAACTGATGGAAAAACTGAAAAACTGTCAATGTTAATCACACAAACAATATCCACTGCAGGAAAACACCAGCAAAGAGGAGAGTGTGTTTGAAAATATAAAAATAAATTACCATATTTACCTCTATTTTGCAAAATAAAAATTAATAGCAACAACAGATATCCAACTGTCTGTAGTAAATATTGATTTGCAATGATGGCACCAAGTCAATCATTCAAGATATCCGTACGTGCGGAAATGATAAACTGCTGAGAATCCTATGAATATCGAAAAGTGTATTGGATCCGGAATGAAAGAGTATGGAAGTTCAAATTATCACAAAACAAGAATGAATGGAGATATCGTTTACGTCAGCTTTTCGCTTCCACAAAGCACGTGTGTTATTCTCCATTTGGGTGCGTAGTGAACGAACCCCTGAGGAAGGGACAATCGTGAGCAGAGGTGAATGGCGTCCTTAAGCGATCCATAAGAATGGAGCGGCACACATATTTGGCGTGAAAGTTGATTCGGCAACCGACGCTCTTTTGGAAGGGTCGCTCCCATTCGATCGATATGCTCGCAAATGACGTAAATAAGCGGCCTTTCGGAAGCCCTTTCGGATTCGGACGGACTTTCTTAGAGAGAAAAGCCCCGGACGACTTAATTAGAAGAAATTGGGACCAAAAATATTCATCTTGCGTATATACGTTTCTTTAAATTTCCAGAGCATCGGGTATCGCAGCTTTCGAAATTCGTAGACTAATAAACGTCTGCCTCCTGCAGAAAATATGATACTTTTCTTTAACCCTCCGTCAGTGGCGCTGCTGTATTCTATACAACACAGACAGTTTTCCGGGTTCCGTTTCTACCTGGGTGGTCCCTTGAACTTCATGCCCGGGTCTATTCCTCTATCACACTTAACCATTAACTTTCAAAGTCGTCAAATGCTTCTTTTTAGTCTTAAACTGACTGCGAATGCGAGTAAATCTGTGAAGTGAAGACTGTTGTAACACATACAACGCGCGACCGCTTGGGTAAGTGTTTCGTTGGTGAACTCTATTTTTGCGTATTATAACGTTTACATGGATTTTTTCACTTATTTCGTCTTAAAATTTATTAGACGCATTTCAATTTCGGAACTAATATACATCTAGCTTTTTAGGTACTCTCTGAGCGCATATAAATAAATAAAGGGAAATAATAATATTTTTACAAAAAGTTGTTTACTTCTTAAATTATTCCTCTTAAGTTATATTATTACCTATAGGTAAGTACTCAGACATAATAATTAGTTCAATTAATTTTACAATTTTGGCCGAAAAACGATCTGTTGTATGGAATACAACGCGCAACTGTTCGTGTTATAAACATAGGCACGACTCATGAAAGGTTTAATAATTCACCTTTGGTTTTAAGCCATAAGAGTGCACCTAAAATTATTCTCTATCGTCTGCAAAGTTAATATTAGTGTGACCGAGATCGGGTGAAACACCTTTGTATTCGTGAACATCCTCTGCAACATAAGCTCGGCAGTCAAAAGCTTCATTGAAGTCGTGTTCTTGTTGAATCCTAGTTCTCAATACACTGGAGGAATCATTTCTATTTGAAGACGAAACATGTTTTGCTGGATTTAGACTTGTGATAATTTGATATTAATTTTATATACTAACATTACATATTGGCAATCTTCAAAAATCTCTAATTGCTAAATCTCAATCCAAATATGATAAATTTTATATAACGGTATTATTCGTTGGAAATAAGTTCCTTCTCAGTTTACACTTTTGGTCAGAACAGAATTTTAAAGTAAGAGACAAATTTACACCAGGGCTAACGCTTAAAATTGCAATCAGGTTTTTACTAAAGATTGAGAAAAGAAAAAATATTTTGGTTTAGCGAGGCAAATTTATAGCGAATAGCGGAAAATGTTTGTGTGCAGCAGCAATGCCTGTCCTTTTCCACCGATGAAGAACAATTTCTTGGAGAATAGTGTAAAAACAGCGAAATATATCTGAACAAAATTGTAACATGGATTGTAGGGAAATCACGAGGTTTGTCGAAACAGGGAGTACATCAGAAATAAGGGAATTTATTCCAAGTTACAAATTTAAAATACTTAGCACAAGATTTCACATAGGGATTTAAAATGGTCACGCAAACAATTGAGCGGATAAGGTAGTAAGAACTTGAGGAGTTTCTTCGAAGAGATAGTTTTCCTAAGGATCGCTCAGTGAAGAGAATTCTCTCACATTCCGCCCAAAGGCTTTCACAGAGGAGATATTTTCACGCAAGAGCCTGTTCAGTCTAGAGATATTCATACCTTCGCAGATTTCACACAGAGGATACCATTCCAAATAGTACTTAAAAAGGCTTTTAATGACCATGTTCTGAAGAAAGTTTTACGCCAGCGTACTCACATATATTGGTGCAATACAGCTCACAATAATTTACACCATACATTTAGATTATTGATAAAGTCAATCGTTTTTGCCTCTACTTCGTAGAGCGATATAGTGAAATAAAGAAAGACACTTGATAATTTCCAAACGATATTATTTTGACTACCGGTTTCAGACCAAGAAGATGGATTTTTTCTGAAACCGGTAGTCAATAAAATATCGTGCGGAAATTACCAAGTGTGTTTCTTTATTTCACTAGATTATTGATCGTATTTTTATTCATTTTTTTACAATTTTTTCGCTCTTCATTCGTCTAACTGCGGTCTGGTTTCCTCGGCTTGGAACTGGGATTTGAAACATCAATACCAAAATCTGAAGGGATTTTTTCATTCAGTATGCACACAGTAGGGCTGAAAGATAGATTTGTTACAAAATGGGCATTTCATGAAGAAAAATGGAGGGCAAGAAAGACGAATGTGAACTGCTGTTAGGGAGACGAATGGCGGCGCTATGTGCGGCTCTCGAGGATGATGACTCCTTGGCAACGAGAAGGGGAACTTATTCCGCAAAGACTCTCCCTTATCCATTACAAGAAGGTGGGCGTCGATCAAATGGAGATGGGCGAAGGGGAGATAAAGAAGGGAATGGAAGAAAACCAACAAAAGGATAGAACGTCCAAATCCCATGACTTCTCATCGGAGTGTGGTTCTGTGATGTCAGAATATGCCGATGGGCTTTTATTTCGTTTCCTCTGATGACTCATTTTCGGGTTTCCATCTTACTTAGACTCCACCTGGTGTGTGGGAGTAAAAACTATGGCCTCCTATGGACTAGTTTCGTGCTCGTGAAATATAAAAGATCCAGTGCCAGGACGGGAGTTTTTAGAATGCAATGAATTGGTAAACGTCGCCAAGATGATCTGGTATATTTGATAAGAATAGTTAGATGGGAAAAAACTGAAACTAGGCTTGAAACTTATAAAACATTAATATAATGACGGTAAAGGATATCAAAATTGCAGGATACTGCACCACTTTAAGGGGGAAATGCAAGAGCTAGTTTTTCACATTCGTTTCAGCTTAGATCATTTGACATAAGATGGGAAACGTGGAAAGAAAGACAATAAAATATTTTGGTGAAATTGCTTACCAAATATATTGATAAAAGACTCACCCGCCTTATTTGTGATATGATACTAAGGTGAAATCTAGAAACTATATGTAGGGGTCATCCGATTGAATGATATAAGTCAAGTTATAGCTGATCACAAAATAGGATTAGAGATGCATCTTCATACCTTTGGAAGAACCGATTTTAGAGAAATGCAATGGAATCGTTTCATTGAAAATCCTTGTAGTAAATTGATACTGTGGTAATAGATACAAATAGATATGATAAATATACCAATAGCAGAATTTGAAATAGGTGAAAATACATGATAAACGAAAACTGTAAGAATGATTTTTCAGAAAATAGTATGGCTATGACGATGTACGGAAAATGATTGATCAGAGTGGAAACTCTCAGTAACGTGGCAATAAAAAAATAGCATTGAATTCGTAATAGGATAAACTGTGTGGGATATTATCATAGAGTTAAATAAATTAAAACTTTATGAAGAAGAAAGAGAAAAGTTCTGTACAGCGTATAGAGGTTTATCGTGTTACATTGGAAATTACCAAGTGGAAGCGACAGATAAAGAATTTCCAGTGCCTTCAGCTTATTTCACAATCAAATGTAGACTTCCTCTACTATTTGATATAGTTTTTCTCTAGTTCATAATGTTCTTGTTATTTGCCTCCAAAATGTGGCAACGGAACCGGAGGTGCGGAATGATTATGCGGAAGTAAATCCAAGAAGATCAGGAAGAGGTACTCGAGAGAATTGGATGGGAATCTGATGGGAACGATGCGAAAAAACAGCTGGATGGGTTTCCATCCGAAAATAGAGCACAATATAGTGGAGGTGATTTTGAAGGAAAGGTGGAAGGATAGAATGGGGCTTCACCTGATAGATGATCACAGGAATAGCAATAATAATAAAGCGTCTTTCATCAGGGCGAGAGTAAGACTGTTAGGTCTCCTTTTACATCTAAACCTTCGTCATATTCATTTTAAAGAAAGAGTTATGATAGATAATGGAAAAGTACACATAAAAAATCTACCTTACGGGTTTAAAAACCAATGGTTTAGCTTAGAAAAAATATACACCGCAGCAGGAAATCACCCACAAGAAGGGGTATGTGAAAAACCTGCGGAACCTACGAATAGTTAAGTAAATTCTTATAGAGATAGGTTAGATAGATCTGAAAGGCGAAACGAAAAAAGCGCAGATGCATATTCACATATATAAATCAATATGAATGTTTGTATAAAAGTAAAGAAAATAATTAGACTATAAGAATAAATTGGTAAATAAATGCAAATCTAAAATTAAAATAGAATGGTGAATGCACTAGTATAACCAGATTCGAAACAGATAAAGTAAAAACTTGATGCAACATATTCACAGACCTATCGAGGAAAAACAGCACGGATCATGCTCAGAGTTGGAATAATTTTGTCATAAAGAAAAATACTTCGCATGCGTCTAGGTAAATGGGGCATCTTCCACAATCATCGAAGTAACGCCGTGGGAAAATCAATACACGGCGAAGGATGTTCTAATGAGAGATAGGCCCGTGTCTAAGAAAAGCGAACATGACGTGGACGAGTCGTCGGCACCGTGTTACCTTTATTGAACCACTTGTATTTCGGCCGCGGGCGGAAGCGGCTCAATGCAGCGAGGGGAGACAGCAGAAGGGGAGAATCCCCCCCGCTGATTCCCCCAAAAACCATAAGCCATCTCTCCGTCTTAAGTGATCCTGCACGCATCTTATCCCACTCCACACCTCTCGCAATCGCAGGATATCGAGCGGAATCTCTCCCCCGAAGAGAAAAATGGCATCTCACTCGGAATTGCACGGAGACTATCAGATGGATTCGCATACCCAGGGATCAGTTTCCCGAAAACCACTTCCCGAAATTACTATTTTTCCCAATTCTAATGCTGGTCTTTTGAAGGTGAAGCCGGTTTGGGGAGCGAAGTGATACTTTCTACAGCTTCCACTCCTGCCATCTTGGCTTACAATTACAATCATCAGAAACTTGTATCTCTCCATTTTAGTTGTGATTCCTTTTGTCTATTATATATCTATCATATGAACTTAAAGAGTCGTATTACTATCATCGATGCCTTTTTTTTTCCTTGTTATTGTTTGGAGAAATGGACGCAAGGAGAGTCTAAAGAACATTTTTCGCGAAAGATCCATCACACGGGTATGCAAATGAAATAAGCCTATCCCTTTTACGATCCTCTTATATCTCCTATCACTCCGTGCTCGGCAGATTGCAAGATATCAATTTTGTTTTATTATTTAGCTATAAATACCCAGTTTTGTTCTTAATAAAAATCTTGTAATTATGTCACAATTCAAGGGAAAGTTTTGTTAAGTAGATACGCATATAACAGCTAATTGTATATTATAAGAGGTAAAGTATTCAGCCAATTGAAGGATAAGAGGATACTCAAGGCCTGATGGTGCTAGGACTCTAGCAAAACATGTTGCCAAAATAAAATTGCTGCGTAAGTGTACAAAACGGTCTTCCATTCATTCATGGGAATGGACTTTCTCAGAAAAATGAAAATAGATTGAGCGAAAAAAATATTTTTTATAAAAATAAATGTTAATAAAAATAATGGGAGCCAACTGAAAGAATACATATACCACACATACTGTAGTATGTAGATTTATAAAAATAGCCTTCAAGTTCAACTCAGAGCTCTAAGACTGGATGAAAGTTATACTGTGATAAATTACCTGGTCGTTCTTTCTTTTATTTTTTGACAACCATCCCCAGCCTGCATAGCATGCAATAACTTACATTTCCTCCTTTAAATCATCCCCTTGCATCTTACCTTCGGTTACTTCCTATAGCGAACCCTCCTTTCACATTATTTGTATAATCCATTTCTTTCGCCCCCTTTTATTTGCTCAATTAAAACGTTTTCTCCCCCACAAACCGCAGTACTTAATTGTTTGTTTTTCCATCAGCCCAGCATATTCTTTTCCTACGCACACTCAAACGACAGTCTTCCTATCTCGAGCTCCATGTTTCGCACGCACCAAGACGCTCCCATGGTTTTCGCAGGACTTTTCCGGATAACCATCTGAAGACCCTTCATCATCAGCCCCCTTCTTCTGCGGAGGCACAATGAGGGAAGATAGGAGCCCAGATAGAGGCGGTTGGAGGAGGCCCACACCCCACGTGAGTGGGACTAATGAAGCAGAAAAAGAAGTTGAAGAAATGCTTCTCTTTCGGCCCCTCATGCCGAGTATACGCAACGTAATAGCATCACGCAGAGTCGTGGGGGAGCAGAAGGCTCTTTACTTATCCCTAAGAGGGGACTTTATCTCTCCTCAGACGCTTTAAAAATGACAACAGCTCTATTCCAATTCCTCTCACATAAACGCATGAGAATTACCATTTGCACAGTACGCCGAACAATCAACCAAACCTTATTTTTACCCCAATAAGTCTCCTTTATCCAAGGAAAAAATCTTAAAAACCCAATCCCTTTATTTTCTCCTCGGAGTGATGTCTAAACACGCCCCTGCGAACCTCCCTTATCGAATAAATTTACTGTGAATGTTAAACCCTATATCAAACCCTAGGCTTCAATCTCCTAAAGATGCCCATCCAATATCACGGAGAACCCTGAGAGGACGCACAGATTTATCCCTGCAATTCTAAACAAGAGGAGCGGCCTTTTGCAGAGGCTTTTCTAATTCACGAGTGCAACGCTGGACTGCAATGCCCCATATGCTGCACGGATTCTCGGGGTCTAAGAAACGGAGCAACGCTCACGAATAAAATTACTGCATCATCGGAGAGCGTGAATTTCCTGAATTTACTATGAAAATTTAATTCTGAAATTCTCTCTACGAATCGTTCTGTTTTGCCTCTCAAATTTTACCTAAATAAATTTTCATTTGTTACAAACTAATATTTTCCTAGTTTTGTTTTCATAATACCTGGATTATATCATCTGAATCGCTTGGTGTTTGCAGCCCCTGCCACACGCAGAAAGGTGGCTTGTAGGTTATTTATATAGATTTAGATCATTATCAAGATAATGTGTACTTCTTAGCAACACTAGTTGTCTTCATTGTATTAATCACATTTACTTCTCCAATGTTTTTGATTTTTATGTATAGTTTTAGACTTAATGTAGATTCATTTTCATAGTTCTTCGCGAAAGCATATATTTCTATTTTCTCTGGAATTTTTAGTTTTATTAGTTTCACCTTTCAAGGTAACAAGTTAGCTTTCACTTGTATCATACATCGCATTTCAAAGTCGTACGGAGAAGTTTACATTCTGACACCTTTTAGCTATTCTATTTTATTTTCTTATATTCTTATTATTTATTAGTATTCTTTTACTGTCTTTACATAACTAATTTTTAAATGCATTGGTGAATGATTTGTTTCATTCTATAATAGTTTTAATTTATTTACATTTTAATCTAATTATTGATATTAGACGACCCCAGATTTTGGGGGCCTTCTTTATGATTCAACTAACGTTTTATTTAATTATTTGACCCTTTATTGGTGAGTTTAGGCCCAAGTGGACCCCTCTTCCACTTAACCTCGTATGTCGTCAAAATATGAATACTTATAAATTAAATTGAAACAAAATGAGAGTAGAGAGTGGGGAAAAATCTTTGCAACTGAAGGTTGCTAAAAAAAACCTACGCTGCGGGAAAACACTCACAGAGAAGGGGGGTGAAATAAAACCGCGAAAACACAGTAAAAATAACAATGAAGTATAGACAATAATAAATACATACTTTTATAAACATACGATGGTTAAACTAAACGATAGTTTAGTTGGAAGACTCCTTACTTCAACCTTCAATACAGACTCCATTTACTAAGTAGTCATTACATGAAGTCAGAAAGAGTCTTGGCAACTTTCTCTGTTTATCACAGCAATCCATAATGAAAGGACCAGCCTCACTGGCTGCAGCTACAAGGCGTTAGTCGTATATCTAAGCGTTGAAATTGCATCACATCGTTATCCGTGCATCCACTCAAATTACGCTCCTGAATGTGATAAGCCGAGGGGAAGGAGGGCTTCAGCGAGATGGATTTTCTGGAGCGACGACGAATTCCGGGAATGGACACCGAGGATATTTAAGGATCTCGAGATTCGTTTGCAGGGAGTTGAGGAAGAAATAGAGGGAAGACAACTATGAAGTTTAGCGAAGAAGGCGATGGGGAAGAGTAAATGGGCGAGTTGAAACTCGGAGTGAACAAATAGGGAGGTTTTGGAGCGTAAATGTTGGAAACTCGAGAGAGTCCCTCAAAAGAGAGGAAAATGGGGAAAGCGGCGGCGTTTAAGCAAAGAAAGATCCACTCATTTGCGACAAAAAACGGTGGGAGTATTGATTAAAATCGCCGTATTAGTATCGCCACTCCGTGCGATTAACTGCTCTAATTCCCATATCGAGAGCCACATGTCCTGATTTCGGCGGGATTTTCCCCAGTTGACAACGTGTCCCGTTTGTCACATCGGATTGTCCCGGTGTAAAACATTATGCCATACATGAACAGCAATCCAATGACGAACATAAAGGTACTTGGAATATTTATCTGGAAAGAAGTTCTTGAATCGCAAATAGCTGTGTCCTTTTTACACAAACATCCTCTTTTATCTATTTAATTATGTACCAAAAGCGTGTAAATAAAGCGTATTTAAGCGTATTATAACACAGATGTAAGATGCATTCATCTCAGGTTAGATTTTTCGCATTTATGCATTAATATAATATTTATTATCATGGTGGCTCCCCAAACAGTGATATGCGGTACTCCGGTTGCTATTTACCAATGTAAATTCAATGGTTACTTAACTATTGATGTACATCTTAATATCGAAGACTACCATACGCTCTTAATTAAGAATTTCATATGCGCTTCATAGTTCGAGATATATCAATGGAATATATATATATATTCTGATTAAAATTTTCCTTTCCATATAAACGGTTTATTTGCTAACTAGAAAAGACTATACTCCAACATGTACAATTTTGTACGATGTAAATAAATATGCCATACAAATGCCTGGAAAATGAATGCATCGGAAAGATAAGTTGCACCCAAACACTTAGTTATACGTAAATTTTCTTCTTCAAATCGATATCATGAACATCGGAATTGATTTCCGTCTACAATTTTGTGTATATTTGTTTCTAGTAGGTATTCGATTTACGTGTGGTGTAATGCAGCTGAGAAAAATCCGTAGAATTATAATCAAACCTCATTTTCGAGCAATAAGTATTATCAATGCGGTATTAATGTAATATATAATAATCTTCTACATTTCTAACTATGGTGCGCACACGAATAGCAATCATCCATGTAGAATTTATTTATTATACAACACCACCTATAGTAGTCGCTAGAATATAATGAGAGTGTGAACAAATTAATCTCAGTAGGTTTACTGCTGACAAATTAAGGCGGAGAAGACGTGAGGATTATCAGTACCCTCCACGGAGTGTCAAATAATTAATAAGAGCTTTGGGGTCTCAGTGGACAAAAGCAGGGAAAATGACTCGCATTCCTGAAGTCTATTTTTATCGCACTCAAAAGAGAATTCCTTTGGCGGGAAGTTCGGGAGGGAGATAAGTGAGCAGTAAATGAACGAAAGCGAAACGGGGAGATCCTTTATTGAGGTCCCTCATCTAGAGACAAAGTCAAAGGATTAACTGATCAAATAATGTCACGACTTGTTTTGATTGGATCACCTGACTGTGTAGCTCGCTAGAAATAGGATTTGTAAATTGATGAAGATATGCGAATAATTTCTATTAATGAAAGCCTTTAAAATTGGGGTAAGCGTTATAAAGTTGAGCGAGGGAGTCATCTCAGTGAGGTTATGGGGAGATCAAAGAGGGGATCCTCGGGATGTCTTAAAATGTCGTAGAAGTCAATAAATGACGTCATTTAAACTGTTAATGAAAGAATGAGAGAACGAAATAATTTTCTTAGAAATTATTTTATAAAGGTTCCTAACATTCTCCCAATTATAGGGTTAAATGGAAAATGGGATATTGCAGATTTGAGCCACTCACGAAAATGATGAGAGCATTTAATAACGTCCTGAGTAGGAATAGTTGTAATGACCTCTTTAATGACTCTTTAGATTCATTTTTTACGTAAGTTGTACCCTACATTGTTAAATTAATGATTTTTTTATTGTGCAATTGCCTTCCCCTTCCTACATTTTCTTTCTAACAGTTTTAATTTGTATTTTTCAATGTTTTTAATCCATATTTTTTAAATGTAATTAAATTATTATTTATGTTTTTTATCAAATTACACGTAATTGGTTTTTTTGTAACCTGTTTGTGATAAATAAATTATTATCATTTTTATATCCTAGTCCCAATGTTATTCAATAAAGACGTTCGCATTGTGTTGTATTGTATTGTATAATCAGAATTGCACAGAATTACTATTAGAGGTTTAAAACTCCAAAAGCCGTCTTTGTCGGCGTTCCTCCTCTTACTTCCCGGTAGTAGGAGAAAGCAAGAAAGGAATGCCGCACTATAATTGTACCCAAAGATCTTTTCAATAGCAATGCTACCGTCCTCTTCTTGCTTTATCCGGGAAGTAAGAGGAGGAACGCCGACAAAGACGGCTTTTGGAGATTTAAACCTCTAATTCATCAACAGCCGTGTTCCAATATTTCTTTCTTTACAACAGCATTACAATTATTACTTCTTCTGAGGATTGCCACACTATGATAGCAAGAAACCGGAACATCACATTTTCGAAAAAGCCAGATAGTTGTTTTCAGAGTATCTTTTTGCAAATTCAATCAGTTTTCCGGCAACTGTAATTCGGTTTAGCACCACCAAATCGCCCAGTTTCATCTCAGAATCCTCTGTCTATAATACCTCGGAATATCTCGTCATTCACTTTCTCCGAGTTATTCAAGACGAAAGAATTGTAAAAATGTACCGGAAAGCGCCTGCAAACAGGGAGACTGCAAGTCAAACGAGACGTGCGGTATAACTTGCCTTTAACCTCGATAGTGAACGGTATTGGTATGGAAAAAAGGAGAGGTTCGGTAATGATTGAGAAAGGAACGAATTTGGACTGCAAGAAATGGTGCTTCACAAATATGAAAAGTGTGTGTGAAATTGAGTGGAAGAGAAGAAGAGGATGAATAGAAGCAGAATGACGGAAGATGAGAGGGGTTGTCCTAAAGGGAAACCGAAGAAAGGAGGCGGAATGCGATGGGTGAGATCCAAAGGAAGGGACGCACTCAGTACTTAGGATAACAGGAAATATATGAATGTATGACTGTGCATATCAGAAGCAAGATAAAAAGACAAAGAAGTCATACACAGAGTTGAGTAGAGCCCAAGAAGGAATTAGGTGCTTTCTCTGCACACATTACAATCGTATTTGAAAATAAATGATGCATTCTTCATTGAGTATATAAATATAAAGTTAGTTAGTTTAACCCTTTATTGGCGAGGATAGGCCCAAGTGGGCCTCTCTTCCACCTAACCTCGTATCTCGTCAGAATACGAATAATTATAAATTAAATTAAAACAATAAGACAGAGTAGAGTGAGGGGAAAATATTTGCAACTGAAGGTTACCAAAGAAAAAACCCACGTAGCGGGAAAACATCCACAGTGAAGCTGGGTGAAAAAAACCGCGAAAACACAGCAAAATAACAGTGGTTTTGAAAATTATAAATTACAAAAAATATAAACATTAATCAATACATTTACTGAAAAATGAGAATTATTATCTATTATATAAAATAGAGTGTGGGTGTGTATGTATGTTCGCTAAAAACTCGAGAACCGAGAGACGCAAAACTTTACAATTTTCTACATTATTAAAAGTCGACCCCGCGCAGAGTATAGGCTACTTTTTATTTCCCTAAGGTCCACGGTTCGGACCCAGACGGGTCAAAACGTTTCCATAAGAAATACACGTAGAGGTCAGTTTTCTGTAGCAGGATTCATTTCTTTTTCAAAATTAAATTAGAAATAATGGTCCTTGAAAGTCGAATTTAGCACCAAAAGAAGGAGAATAGAATAAAAATCCTTTTTTGGTCGTGGAATATTGTTTTCGATTCGAAATTGTGCACAATTAGATAAAGTACGTGAACATTTTATCGAAATTTTGAGGTCGTAAACAACCCATCCCCCTGACGATCAAGGCGATTGTCGATTTCGAGCTCATGCGTAATTCCATAAGAAGACATGGAAAATGAATGCCCAGATACAATTAATGCTGTAAGATATCTATTATATATAATTCCCTCTCCGGATTCATTCATATCTATCTATTATATATATAGACGTTTCTCCGGATATACCTATATATAGGGGATCGAAATTCTACCCATGTTCCCCAAGTACCACTGACTTGAAATATTTGTGACGTGGTGATGATAACGTGTTCCCTCCAGAAAAAGGGTGACTTTGAACCTCAGTGTCATGGGTTCGATTCCAGAAGGTCCCAAAGTCATGATTTTCTCCATAAAGATACATGGCGAGGATTTTCGAAAATTTTTTGAGGCACTTTCTGGCTAAGTACAGAGTTGAAATTCAAGGTATCGCTGGAGGCTGTGCGTGTCCGACAAAAACCATTAAGACATCATCGAAGATTATCCTTGGTTCGACGCTAAGTCATGGCAAATATTCTCCCGTTTAATTTACATCGCGATTTTTAAGATTTATTTTGAATCACTTCCCGATAAGATAGAAACTTGAAACGCGGCAAGTGGTTATAGACTGTAAATATCTTTTATATACGTTTTAATTATCAATTGTGATTTCCCCGTTGAGAATCAACGGGCACTTCTGCTAGTGTTAAATATAATCGTAAAATTACCTGAATATGCGGTTTTTCTTAGCTGATAGGAAAAGATGTCAGAGCATCACTACTTTTTTATGGATATGGAGTGAATGATGCACATTTAAGGAAACTAACGTATCACTTTGGATATTAATTTACCAATAATTTCCAACCACAACTCACTGAAGTTCTTCGCAGTGAGCCAAACAGAGCAACGCTTTAAAGTGCAGAATAGTGGTAGAGATGTAATCAACGGTAATAAGGATGGGATCAGGCATTAAATGTAGTAAATGTGTTTGGACGACATGTATCTCCAAGTTCATAATCTGATATTTCGATGCTACATGTAAGTGCAGAAATGCGCGCTGAAATTTTTCGCCGAATTTACTCACGCGCAATATTCGCTCAGCGTTTCATCAAAAGCATTAAACGCCAGAACTAAACTTCCAATTGCTCGCAGGAGCCGCGGGAAAACTAGAGCGCGGGAAAACTAGAAGGCGGGAAAACTAGAGGCGGGAAAACCAGAGGCGGGAAAACTAGAAGGCGGGAAAACTAGAAGGCGGGAAAACTAGAGGCGGGAAAACTAGAGGCGGGAAAACTAGAAGGCGGGAAAACTAGAGGCGGGAAAACCAGAGCGCGGGAAAAATAGAGTTCCGTTCTACTGGATGTCCTTATGCATTTCTTATGGAGATAACAGAAACAAATTTTAATTACTTCCCGGCATGATATCGACTTCAAACTTTGCATTAATTAAAATCAAGTCTTAATAAGTCTTACGGTCTATTCACAGCTATTATTCACAGCTAACAATAAGTCCTGGGTTCAGGGTCTCTAAAATTGATAATTGTTACGATGTTTAAGAATTTTTTGAACCTCTTCCCGATAATATAAAAACTTAAAACTTGTCATATAAATAAATATCATAGATACATTTCAAATACGTGTTTTAAGATTCCTTGATCGTCCTTGGTTCGATCCCAGAAAGCCGTTGACATTGCTCTATGCATTTCAGACGGGGATAATGGAGTCTTATTTCAGGACCTTCCCGGTATGATATGGACTTCGAACTTAGCATTTACGAAGATCAGGTCCTATCAAGTTATAATAGCCCATTTGCATCCACTAATAAGTCCTGGGTTCGACACCAGGCGTCTACAAAATTAGAAATTGCTAAGATTTAAAAAAATATTTTAATCTCTTCCCAATGACATTGAAACTCAAAACGTGCAATGTGAATGAAGATTATAAATAAATTTCATATTCTTGCAATATGCAAGTAACTTTTACTCGTATATAGATACCCAGATAGGATACTAATTCACAGGCTAAACCACAAACATCAATGATTTGAAATTTTTACAGCGTATTATATGTGAAAATTCAAGCAGACATATTGGCTGCAACTGCCTAAAACGACGTTCTGCTTTTTACATACATTCCTTATGTGAGAAATATTAATGTGCTCAGGCATCGAGACCAGGAAGTCTATGGTTTTATTAAAACTGTTTTCTTAAACCGTGATTTAATATACATCTTCCAGGTAAGAGAGAACTTCCTATCGTTTCAATAAATGCACCAAAAAATATTAAAAATTACCCCATGGATTTTTAATTGGAGATGTTTGCATCGTCCTCGCATCGAACCCAGGACATTTTCTATAAAAGCAATTTATGGTTTCGATAGATAATGTCCATATCTGTGAGCTCCTTGAATTTTGATTCTCTACCTATCCGGGAGGTATTTTTTAGAAATTTCCGAACATCATTTAAATGGAAAAAATCGGGATATTGTAACCTTCTGGCATTGAACCCATGACACTGAAGTTCAAAGTCACCTTTTTTTCTGGGGGTTTCACGTTAGGATCTATTAGAATATCTTTCTGTTATTTGAGTTTAATTATCGTTTCCGAGAACCATTTTTCCCTTTCAGAAAATGTCTACGAGAAGGTGGTGCTGCTTATCCTAATGTGATCATCGAATATATTTTATAATCTTTAAATCATTTTTGTCATCATCGAAGAAAGTGTTCATTTAAAGAATATGAGATTAAATCTTTAGGTGACATTGTAGACATAATTACAATTTTATTTGCTTTGTTAATTGGTTTGGAAAATATTATAGCCTGGAATCAGCCATCCACCTAAAATTATGAGGCAAGTGTTACGATCAAGACTGTACCAAGAGTAATCATTAATTGGGATTTCCCCGTTGAGAATCAACGGGCACTTCTGCTAGTTAATTATAAGAGAATAATTTAATATTGGCTAAACTTGAGTACTAAAAATCACAGATATAATGAAATTTCCTACTACTAAGTAGTCGTCAAAGAAAAAATTTAATGAATAAACGGATATTGGTAGCTATTACTGTTGTAGTTTTGTGGTGCTCTAAACTATTTGTAAATAGTAATAGTATTTTGGAATATTAATCTGTACAAGACTTTTCGGTAAGTTTTCTTTTCAAGTTTTCGTAAGCAATAGTTGGGGCTGCCACCTGAAGAGATTCAATGTGCAGCATATATAATGAATAAATAAAGTCAATGACAGATATATTCTCAAATTTATTCGAAAAATATATCTAAATATTATCGTATGAAAACATATATTATGGCGTTAATTGCGATTTTAGAAGGAAAGCTAAGTTTTAAGATGGTAAAAAAGCTTCCGCCTAACGTTGACGTTTTTAAGCAAATATGTCGCTGGAATTTGAATGGTAAAAGCTTAAATAAAATAAAAAGTCTTTACAGTATTTCCCTTTTAGTATCCACTGAATCAGTTCAAAAGGTATTTGTATGAAAGATGGAAAAGGTCACGAGTGACAGAACGCCATAAAGGGAAAACAATTAAAGGTCAAAATGCATCACAAAGAACGAGAAAAGTTGCGACAGCAAAACAAGAGACACTCTAAGATATATTGGATCATGAAAAATTATAACCAGCCAAAATGTAAAAATTTCTTTTTTTGATTATTCTTCATAAAATTATAAATGGATCTCTTTTATCTCATCAATCGTAATTATAAAACATTTTTTTACTCATGGAATGTTGCTGAAAAGTAAATTCCACTTTTTACATATTAAAAGTTCACAAACCCTCTTTATGCAGATATATTTCTTTAATAGGGTGTCAACTTTTACTAAAATTAAATTAATAATTTAACTATTATGAAGAATATTAACATTAGCCATTAGTAAATACCTTAATTGTCGATATTGCCATTTTTATATTTTGACAATTTCATGTTTCTAAAAACGTTATTGTGTTACCTTTCATTTCTTGATGACATAATTCTATAAATTATACTTATATAATTATAGATAAAAGTATGTACATACAATATTATTAGTCCAGTTATTGTGTAAAATTTTAGCAATAGTTTGTCTATTCTGAGCGTACAATATTAAATTTAAACGCAGTTTGCAGTTTATTAAATATAAAGGTACCAACAATTGAATATTTTTCAAAGTGTAACGTCAAAAACCGTCATACAATTGCAAAATCAATTTTACAAACCAAATGTTTTCCCATTAGAATCGCCATCATAATCGCTATTGAAAGCCCAACTTGCATGTCTCCTCTAAAATGCAATTAACTCTGCTACTGATAGCTGTAATTCATGATAACCGCTAACCGTTTCGTTAACTAATTGTTCATATTAAGTATGCATACGTTAAATCCTAATTAATTAGAAATTCTATGGGAATGGAAAATATATTCCAGAAACGAATAAACTAATTTCGAATTAAACGTATTAATACGAAGAAAATGGGCGTGATGGAAATCCTAACAAAAATCTTTGTTCCGATTTGTATGCGTTTTTATGATGCGAATAAACACAGAGAGCAACGTATTTGTTTACGCTACAGAGGAAACGTACGCTAACTTAGTTCTCCGTAATTGTATCGTAGCTCTCAATTGCAGTTCTATGACTACATTGTGAATAAATATCACGAAACGATATTTCATAACTTAATACATTCTTGTCTCTTTTCGTCCTCACAATTGAATAAATACTGACAATATTGTTACGATAACATTTATTAAATTTTACAGTGTATTTTGTCAATTAAATTGATCTGGGCTGTGTTCTTTTTGTACATTTTATATAGCAGGGGTGGCCAACAAGTCGATCGCGATCGACCGGTCGATCGCAAGGCCAATTTTGGTCGATCGCTCGCAATGTCTGGGGTAGAATTCCGTTTACCATGGACTTTGAAGCGATTGTGAACAGTTACAGCTCGACTCATCGAAGAACACAGTCAATTAGCTTGAATATTTGGTAGTGGCATGCGGTAGCTTCTTTCCTTTTGTATCAACAGTATAATTATTGGTCAATATTATTTATCCTCGGTGACCACGTTGAGTTTCAATTTTCCTTCTGTTAAAAACCTTTTCATTGTTTTTAATTAAATTGCTTCTCTTACATGCCTATTTACTTGATAAGTGAGCATTCTCGGCGACAGATCACTAAACTGCGGCTATTACATTGAGAGAAAAATAAGAGACAGTTTTTACTTCACAGACAGAAGTCAGTATTGTAAACCGTGATAAATATGTTGTAACAGTATTGTTATTATTTCTCTCAATATAACGGAGCTAATTGCGGCAGCTCATGAGTTTTTGAATTTTCCAGGAAATATATTTAATTCAATATATATTCTTTAAATTTTCATATTTCTGTGCATTCTTGTATACCCATAGACATGAATATGAAACCGAAAAAATCTGAAACTTAACACTTCAATGAAGAGCAAGTATCAAACAGATAATCCACAAAATTCTGAACTGAGAAAACATAAAGTTAGGGATCTTAAAACTCAATTAAGAAATCAACAAAGTGTTTTTAAAAAGCCAAAGTTGAAGTCACAAGCCGTAATTACTGCATCATTCAAAGTAAGCTATCTCTTAGTAAAAAATGTAAGCCATTTTCCGACGGGAAATTTGTAAAGGAAATTGTTTAGAAATGTCAGATTTACTTTTTAACGATTTTAAGATCAAGAGTGAAATTATTGCTGCAATCCAAGATCGACAATTGTCTCGAAACACAGCGATGCGACGAATTGAAGTGATGAATGGGAATGCAAAAGAGCAGTTATATAATTATATTAATAGATAATCTTGTTTTTCCCTTCAGTGTGACGAATCGACATAAATAAGTGATACAGCACAATTACTTGTTGTCGTTCGTATGGTTTTTAAGGATTTTACATCTGAAGATGAATTGGTGGCTATGATTTCTTTGAAGGAAATGACTAGAGGTGTAGACATATTTAAAGCCTTAAAAAACTTGTTCGATGATTTGAAAGTACCACTTTTGAAATTAGTCTCAATAACAACGGATGGCGCAGCAGCAATGATAGGTTGAAAAAATGGATTAATAGCCCTATGTCAAAATGAAGATGAATTCCCAGCCTTTTTGAACTATCACTGCATAATTCACCGGCAAGCGTTAGCTAGCACGAGGTTAAACATAAAATAGGTAATGGAAATAGCGTTTAAAATTGTCAATTAAATTCGAGGAAGTTCCCTCAAACGGCGTCTCTTGCAACTGCAGCTCGATGAAAGCCAACCTGAATTATTAGTACATACCGATGTCAAATGGCTAAGCAGAGGTAAATTTCTGCAGCGATTTCATGATTTATTGCCTGAAATTATAGATTTTCTTCACGAACAAGATGGAAACTGTGAAAATTTAAATGATGAAACTTGGCTTAGTGACTTAGCATTTCTTACCGATTTTACTACATTATTAAGTCATTTAAATTTAGAATTACAAGGTAAAAATAAAACAGTAATTGATATGATCAGCTGTATAGACGTATATAAAGCAAAATTTATTTTTCTAAAAGATCTGCAACAAAATAATCTAAATCATTTTCCAAATATGGCGGATAACCTAAAAAAACATCAAAACATTATTTTTAAGATCGACAAATACGTCGCGAAAATCCAAAAAGTAATTGAAGACTTTGAAGTAAGATTCCAGATTTTGAAGAAATTAAAGAAACTGTGGATTTTATATCTCTTCCTTTAAAAAAAGATTTAAGTGTGAAACGCATTAGCCAAAAAATTCAGACATATTGGATATGGATCAAAAGGCATTAGAAAATGAAATT
Source organism: Sympetrum striolatum (assembly GCA_947579665.1). Classification (NCBI taxonomy): domain Eukaryota; kingdom Metazoa; phylum Arthropoda; class Insecta; order Odonata; family Libellulidae; genus Sympetrum; species Sympetrum striolatum. The sequence goes on along the minus strand of OX388347.1, from coordinate 97,823,323 downwards.
ATAATCTTACAAACTGACTTAATCTTACAAGCCAGAAAATTTGAAGATTTTCGAAAATATGTCAACCGAGAAAAATATCCCAGTACCACCAAATGCAGCGAATATATCTATTCTTGCTTCGGATCTACATACTTATGCAAATCGGCATTTTCATACTTGAAGCTAACGAAGACTAAACAACGTTCTGTCCTGACTGATTCCCATACTGAAGACTCATCATTATTTTCTTTGTCAGGATATACATCTAATTATGATTCCTTGGTTAGGTAAAGTAAATAAAGTAAATTCTAAATCTGTCTTTATCTGTAGCTACTTTGAATTAATAAATATTGTTTATAATTATCCATGTTCTTTGAATTCTCCAAACAAATATTGTTAATAATTATCCAGGGTCTTTAAATAATTATTGTTGTTGTTTTTTACGTAGGTAGATAAGCCGTATGTCTATATTTCAGCACGAGGTGTAATCAAGAGCTATTGATAGATTAGCAAAACGTAAGTCATATTATTCTTTCATGATAACATTTCCTGGCCCAAAAAAACGCGAAAATGAAATATTGAAATTAAATTATCAGCCATACTGTGCATTTCTATAAAAACTTTTTCATATTTGCGAACAAATAGTACAACAACTTATACATTGCATTTGATTAAAAAAATAAATTGCATTTTAAGTAGGTAAAATTCTGTCTTGAAAAAGTGTCGGAAAATCAATTTTTTTAGGTACCGCATGAACGGAATGCTGCTATCAAAAGTCGAGTCTGGAAATTTTATTTTCTTCATGAGCCTATATCTCAAAAATGTAATAAGTGATTTAAAAAATAATATATTTTACTTATCTACCCATACCTCGCTGGAATGCACCTTATACTGAAACACAGTGTATAAACATAATATGCCTTTCACACCCCTTCTTCCCCCTTATACTACGCCTATGACAACAAGTCGATCGCGACACACTTTTAAGATAAAAAGTAGATCTTACATACAGAAGAGTTGGCCACCCCTGTTATATAGCATGGGTTCAATTTACTATTTTAATAATGTTATCTGTTATTACATCAAATATAGTATTTCCTACTTTTAAATTTGGACCTTACAAACTCTGTATGGTTTCTTTAAAAATAAGTTACTCTAATTCTATTCCATAAATTGTCATTGAATAAGTAAAACGAACACTTTAAAACAAGATTTACTGGAAATGAAACTAAAAATACTGAAAGAGAGTCAAACCTGCAAGATATGCAGATAAATTATGATTTAAATCACAGCATATTTCTTTAAATTGCAGAACGAACTATAAAACTCGATATATAATCGTTATCTTTATTTTAGAGGGTATTTTAGTCATTAAATCGAACGATATTGTTTCTACTTTCGTGCTTTACAGTTTATTTATGTATCCGTTGAATGTGGTTGAAAAACCAAATCATTACATAATTAAGAATAAAAATATAACTTCGAGAAAATATTTTTACAGAATCGAGACTAAGTAGTGTGATAGTTGAGGTTGGGATTTTTTACGTCTTCATATTAAGTATTTGAATCATTTTTATTTTGCTACAGAATTCCGACTTTGAAATTGGGTCATTTCATATTCTGTTCGGCTACTTTGAAAACAAATAATTTGAATGATTCTCTAAAGTGTTGACATGGGGTATTAACGCTTTCAAGTATTTACTAAAATGTAACTACAAATACTGAAGTGGAATCAAATTTGGAGAGTATGCTCATAAATGATGATTTAATTGCAGCATATTTCTTTAAGCTTCCAAATTCAACTAAAAACTGCCTTCGAGGGCAATAAACGAAACCGGTAGCATAAAATGAAGGGGAACGAAAAACTGTGTTTCATTTCTTCTCGCGAAGGAAACGTAACAAGTCTATTTCCTCTTCGTTCGCCTGCAGCGATTCGTACACGTGTGTGCGATGTGAGCAAATAAGACGAGAATTATCTCTGTTTAATACACTTATTCAGCATTCTCGCGTTTAACTTCGTTCTCTGTAATTATGTTGCTCTCCCGGGATCCCCTCCCTGCATAATAGTGCGTATATTTGCCGAAGAGTGCGCCACCGTTCCCATATTTAAGTGATCTTCTATTCTAATTCGATGCAGCGGCGTTGATGCATTGCTCTGGTGCAGTGTGGAAGGTCAGGTCAGCGCCCGAGGCGACACCTAGATGCGGCCGAGAGAGTTAGCTGAGTAAACTAACTAAACAAACTCCCAAATGAACTGTCCAATAAATGAATAGACGTTGCAAAAGGCCTCGGAGGCTTGGCTGTGAGTTTCCTCCGGAAATGCGAAGTGAGATGTCTTTATAATAACAGCGCGAGGCATCGCGTCGCCGCTGAATTATTTCATCTCCCTGTCATACGTAATGGGCTCCATGGAAATTAAATGTTTTAGGGATGACGAGGAACCCATTGTTCGAAAAATATGGTTCGGCATAAACTACAGAAAAATTCATTTCGTCTTTCGTAACTCGCAGTGCGTGGAAGTATAACGCTCGTTCCGATATTTTTGTTATCGCCTTTTGTTTAAAGGAAAGCTTTAAAATACTCCAGAAATTAAAGAGTTGTGCCCATATGATATAAATTAACTTTTCTTAATTTCATATCACATACACTTCTTCCCTGGTGCCTTTTTTTCACGAATGGAATATTATTTTGCTTTCACTATACAAATATATCTTTGTTTACTTTCGTCTCGGAGTTGTTCACTATATCCCATACCTTACAAGTCATACATAAAATGACGATGTGATATAAATGACTTAATTAGGAGTGATATTGAATAAGGACTTTCATATTGGACGTTTTTAAATTAATTCTACCACAAGTGTTATCCATATGGCCATAGTGCTGCACTAATTTGGACCTGCATATTTAAGAGTTCCGAGGTAAGCCATGGCAAAGTGCCTCACTCCTCATCCCCATTAATTAGTCACATTTATTCTCCAAAGCTTTTCATAGATGTTGGTGGAAGTATCTAGGATGCCTTCGGGCTGATGCTGCACTGATGGACCAATTTCGGATGACAAGAAGTCAGGATACAAAGTTTTTGAAGAAATATGAAGTATAATATACGCAAAAAAATTTAAGTCACATTTATTATTGTTTTTTAAGCCACCAATAGCCAATACCTTTTCACGTAGTCACTTCATTTGTCTTAGAAGAATTTATTTCGTAAAACAATAATAACTTACTTTAAATTTTTGGAGTTATTTATTTGAAACTGGATGAAAATTTACCACAACTGTACCTCAAAACCCGGTACTGTCCTGTTTAAAACCGGATTTACCTCTGTTTACTCCGCTTTTATCCCGTATTTGTCCTGGAATCTCGCATAGTGAGCCAAATTTCGTCTATTTTGTAGATTGTTAGTTATAGGGGTTGATGTTTAAATGTCTTTCGAGCAGTGTATTCTACGGACTTCGTCTTTACTGAATACCAATTAAACAGAAAATACGTCATGTTATGATAAACGGAAAGTATCAAGTAATTAATGGAATTAGCTTAAAACTAAACCCTTCATAGTCATACTAGGTCACCAATTCAAATGTGCATCAATTGCCATTAACATATTTCACATAAAAGTCAATATTGGACAGCGGTTTCCGCGAATTCAATTTACGAGTAAACAAAATTTTGTAATGTTGGAAAATTTTATTTTCAATATCATTTTAACTTTAAAAGCCTTTGAAATGTCAGAAATGCGTCGAAACTAGTTAAATTTATACAGAGGATTTTGATAGGTTTTAGTTGATTCAGGAGATGTTTTTATTTAAACGTCATTCATATTATTTATTCGTCAATAGAGAGCGTTAGGAAACTCGATTTATTTTTCGGTACTCATTTCCTTTAACCAAAACTGCAATTCTCGGAGACTTAGATATTTTATAGAGTTCTTTCGGAAAAGTCGTTCGCGAGCGATCTGCTCTTCGAGCCATATTCAGAACTGATCGTTTATTCAATGCACGAATTTAAAGATGCTGATGAGTATTTTCAAAAATATGTTTTATATATACCGACGCATATGATATCGTCAACGTTTTGATCATAAACAAGTGTTGTTTGAATGATATTTTCAGAGAGGCAAGAATACAATCCTTGCTATCCATTGTGAAAGTGCATTAGATATTTTTGCAAAAGGGTGATGAAGACGCATCTTGGCATATGTAAGGGTGAATGCCATTATCCTAGGTCATAAGGTTTCTATAATAGAGTAAGGATATACGAACTGACACCATACAATTTATAAAAGGATAAAACCTACAGGGATTCTTTATAGAAGCTCACGAATTCCAAGCATTTTCTGCGAGAAATTAATTTAGGTCATAAGGACGAATTGACGACCTATCCACTGGATGCTGTGTGAGGCTGGGCTCCACGACCTCTTCGAGACAAAAACCGCAGCAACAGCGAATTAAGTCTAGGAGCCTCAAAATTAGGGAGACATGATGAAAACAACACGACGTTGCATAAAAACGTCCAAATTCGCCGTCTAATGCCTCGTCACCAACAGATGTTCTTCAAGAGAGATTCCAACATTAAACACCACTTAAATCCGGAGAGGTTAAATTTAAAAAGCCCATCTGCTGCGTTAATTTGCGAGAGTGCTTATATAAAAAACGTCGCACGAGTTGTGTGAATAGAGGGCACACGTTGTTTCCACGAATCGCCTTTCTCTTTCCCGCCCAAAAGTGTCTGTTTGCCTTCGGCTATTGAATGCACCCTCCGAGACAACTGCTGTGCTCGACTGTTTGAGACCCGGATCTTGCTCACAGCGCTCTTATTCAGGCCATCGGAACAGAACCAAACCGGAAACGGGTGTCGAACACCGGAGCAAAAACCGAGCAGGGAGAAAAAATTATAATGCTCGAATATCAATCGAAACCTAAGACTATCACATAGACCGCTATGATCTATTCATTAATATTTATTTGTATTAAATGTCTTCAGTTCTCCTTACTGCATAGCAGATTTCAACTTCATTAAAATCGCCGTAACTATTAAAATGTATGAACAGCATTTTATTGTAGAGTAATTTAAGTTAGAATGCAAGGTACACATGCTCGATTTTGCATTATCATTAACGTATCCTTTAGAGTCCAAATTTGGACTTAATTGATCTCTAAAGCCGGACTTGAAGGCGATAACCAAAAATTATACCAAGAGTAAGAGGAACGGTAAATATATATATATATTCAATTCATAATTATGATGTTTTCATCTTCCTCCATTGCCGATCAAAGCATTGAGAATAGCATCATCACAGATAAACAATAGTTAGCATATATTCAGAACATATGACAGCATAATCCTTCCCGAGTTGGTGAAATCAAAATATATTCACCCCGAAATCCAAAACTAATTCAGACTATATATATATACATTACAATATAATATTCAGAGTAAACAGTATTAATTTCTATGATAAAGTCAGGCAACCAATATTACAACCATTATAAATGTTAGAGGAAATCAACTATAAATGAAGATGAAAATTCAGAGCAGCATTCTGCACAGGCTACATTATTCGAAAATAGTACTTAATGTTTGAATAGATTATACATTATGCTGACAGCTATGATGAAACAAAAACTGTCGATTTTAGCTTCATAAAGTCTTTAATTTAATATAGCGATATATACAGATATTTGCAAGTAATGTGGAAATAGAGAGGGAATATGGAAAGAAAAGATTACAGGGGATTGGAACTCACTCACCAAGTCATGACGTCATTCCCTAAGTCCATTCGAAGATAAATTTGAAGCAACTTTATGGACGATGACATTTGTGACTAGTTCACGAAAGTGCAATAAAAACGATTCTGAGAGCCTTTCAACGTGAACGAAGTTAAAATTGACGTATTCCTCATATATACTAATTAATCTCGTGAAGCCTTTAAGCATTTCACGATATTCCATTTGTATTTCAGGTGCACTACTTCCTGTCAAACAGGTATCTACGGAATGCAATCGGGTAGTAATGATACCATAAAATGGATGAGAATGTTTTTAGAAGGAGAAAAAGTTGGCCGAGAATGGAGGATCACAAAGTGAGAAGTTCGTCTTCCCGGAATATGATAGAAGGGAGAGGACAAACTGACGAAAGAGAAGAATTCCGCCATAAAAACCAATGTATTCAAAGAGGAATGGAAAGTGAAGCGGAATGGATATACCGGGTTGCTATGGCGGGTAGAAAAACAAAATGGCGGAACCTTCCGAAGAGAATGGCGAAGTTGGGGGAACAGAGGAAAGAACGGGAAAAAAGTTACATAAACCACCAATGAATAAGCTATCATTGTTACAATGAACACGGCATCAAAAATTGCAATTTTGCATTAGTAAATCCCCAAAAAGGTATTAAATTTAAAAATCTACCAAAACTCGTACAAGAGCTAAGTAATTCTGCCACAGGGCAAAAAACTTTCTTTGCAGAGTACCAAGAGCTTAAAACTTGGTGGTTTGGGTAATAAATTGAAATAATATCCTCCAGCCTTCATTCCTGGAGTATGTTAAAAAAGAATGAATCCCTCCCATGGATATTGAAGATTAAAGTGGCCGAGGATAAATAATTTTTGGGACATTCCTTAATTGTTGTCACTGCGATAGAATAAATCAAGAAGGATGATTTTATTTTAAAATTCACACCATAAATTAACACATTATTCAAAATTAACACCGACAACTCTCAAGATATGTTTTACTGTTTTAATTGTTGACAAAATACGCTTACATATTTTTAATGTAAGACTTGAGAGCAAATCCGGGCTTGTTCTTTGAGCTACATGAAGTATTATATTGATTTAATTATAAATTAAGTCTCCACTACTCACCACATAACAATCTGCATAGCGTAACCTCGAACAAAGAGTTGATTAAGCGTCTTAAGTGAAAATTATTTAAAAATCAAAGTAAATGATACGATTACATAAGGTAGGTTGTTAAAAGATTCGAGAACATTTACAACAAATGTCACGTTAAAAGAATTGTTAAATTAAAAACAAAGGTAATTTGAAGGAAAATATGAATGTTTGCTGTCCATTAATATATAATAAAACATTTCTCATAAGTCATAATATTGTGTTTTTATATTAATTCTGATTTCAGCTATCTAAACATAATTATCATACAATACACAAACGAATCAAGTTACAATATTTTACTGTTGCAAATTTATTTGCAACGGGTTTCACTAGTAATGGTATAGTCTACTAAGTTTATGCAAAGTTTACATAAATAGAATACGCTAAATGTAGTACACGTTTGCGTATGTTTGTGTGAGTAAACACACAGAAAGCAATGCATATTAAGCAGCATATGTTAGGAATAATCATTCGGACAACAAAATCCAGTGACTGCTACAGTGAGAAACACAACCACAACCATAAACATAATTATATAGCGACAATGTGTTTGTGGCTCGACTGGAGTTTCGTAAGAAATGAGAAAAACGCTCTTTCCTATAAAAGAAGATTCTAAACGTGCGAAAGGGGGAGAAGTGAGTGCGTTGAGAATGGGGAGAGGAAAAGCGAGACAAGAGTGTTGGATTACAGAGAGGAAGGAAGAGAGAGCCTTAGAAATGAAAGCAGAAGATAAGACAGGAAAACACATCCCAAAAGGAGCAGAAAAAAGCGGGTTCCACAGCTTAAGGCGGATAATATTTTAGGTAAGAACAAAAGTTATTAATTCTGGATTCTTGCGTTTCAGGTGACTTATTAACCACGAAATTGTGAAAAAAAGATATTTATCTAGATGTGAAGGATTCGCAAACGATGGTAACATAAGTTTGTCTTATTTTAATGTTCACTAATTCAACCCGCATGCAGCAGTGGTACGTAAATGCAGGACTCTAAGGCTTCTTTAATGCACCGAAAAAATATGAGCAGAATGCCATGGCAACAAAATAATCCTTTCCGTCGGCAAGTAAGTTTTACGTAACATAAACTTTTGAGAAAGCCACAGTCAACAATCTAGCCTTCTCTCTAAGTGTGAAAGATATCTTTGCACGTAAAGGCGTGCTTCTAGGAAAATTCTCAAGGAAAAACCGAAAAAAAGTTCAAACGAATCCTACTCTGGGGACGCTATGATAGCCGAAGCACTTTTGCAAAGCATAAAAATCTCCACCAAGAAATCAAGATACTCCACGCTGGACCATTTATGAATCAGAGAGAAATCCTATTTGTTTAGAATTCCAAAATGAACATCGTTGTCCTATGAAAGATGAAATATGGGGAAAATAACTATAAAAATTGACCGTTGATTAGTATCCCCTTAGAATCCCACTGTTTTGCAATCCATCTTTCTCTTTTACTATGGTTTGGATGTTCTCTTTAAAAGAAAATCTCATATTACGTTTTATTCTTAGATAATAATGATGACTCAAAAGCTGCAGAGGATAAGCTGAAATTTGATATGGTATGTATTCATGGGTAACGTTACTGGAACACGTATATGATATATCTGTCAATATTTGTAATTTCATTTTGTGCGTGTGTATTCATGCACGTACTGTAAATTAAATCATCCTGCGTATACTATTATTCTCCCTATCTATTTAGAGTTTCTCGTTGTCATGGTTACCAAAAATAAATTATGATTGCTCGGTTGCATCTGCTCTTCGCTCCCCTTCTTGGCCTCTTCACATCTCTTTGTTTTCAGGTAAGAACTGCTGATATATAACAGTTGCAATTCCCTTTCCCCGCATGGCATACCCTCATCCATTAGGGTCTTCTTATTTAATCAATGATGTCGGTCGCTCCTGTTGCCATCCCTACGCAGGGGTTACGTTTTCTTTCTTTCATAATAAGTATACAGGGTTCCATGCTCCTTCCAGTTGTCCGTAGTCGCTTGGTTATTGCAGCGTTTAATACAACACTGGTCACTATATTGCTTGAAGACCTTTCTTCGCAAGATCATTGGGATATTTGAGCTCAGGTTCAATTCTAAAGGCATTCCGATAAAGTTTGAATTCATTTTAAAGAGAGAAGAATATAAAATGAAATTTATGATCTCCTTTTTCTTCAGTAACTAAATCGATTCCTTTATAAAGTTGGGGGCACGAAACGATAATAACAACTGATTTATTAATTTTATAAACAAAATATTGTTTTCAGCTCTTGTTCTTCAACAATATACCATCTTCCAAAAAACGGAGTTCACATATGTAGTTCGAAAAACTTAAATCTCTTGAGTTCTGGATTAATCATAACTTTGAGGCTTCTGGAATTGTCCTAAATTAAAACGTAACAAGCAATGTCGCCGTGCAGCATTGTTGCAAGATGTAACACATGAATTTCTAACCAAGTCCATATACCAATCAATGAGACAGCAATCTTTGAAAGCAACAAACACGTGGAAACCAGCAATAATTCCTGGTTCTCTCCGAACATACTGGGTATGCTTGAATATAAAGCAAAAATGCTACTATTTTATTTTGACTCGCGGTATTGTATGGAACGGTAACAACCGAAATAAGATCTAGAAAGGCTCAGGAGTTCTCCAGTAGGAATGAGATTCTGTCGGAGAATAGAATAAATGAATGAGAACCTCAGGAAGACCCAAGAGCAAGCCTTCGTCCCCAGCAAAGCCCTCTGTCGAACACAAACTTTGGCGAAAGAAGAAAAAATCACCAAAGAAAAATTTCGTGCTACATTCGCCGAGTGTGTCAGCTACTTTCTAAATTGGATATTTTGAATCATATAACCTCAAATTGAACAAATTTTCGTTCCTGTGAGTTGACAAACATCCAAACTAAGATTAAAATGAGGCACAATATCTCAAATTTGGCACGACTTTGGAACTGCAGTTAAATATCCCGGAATATGGGAGGAACGGTTCAGAAAGTAGGTTGGAGTGAAGTGGCCGTAATAGGCGAGAGGAAAGAAGGAGATGCGGACCTCAGGCGTCGGAACAAAACAGCTACGCATGAATAATTCAAGCACCTCGCCTATCGTCGGACCCATCCATCCCTCCAATTGCTTCCCCTCCCCCATCCAAAACTTCCTATAGCTCATTTCCAATCTGTTCACCTCTCTATACAGCCACGTGGGATTACCCATCCCTTCCCATATCATTCTTCTCCGAAATTATCTCTTTCTGATTCATCCTATTCTCTTTCCACAAAGTTTCCGATCCTTTCATACTCCTGTTCCCCTGAACGTCACGGAGGAAAGAGCGGGAAATGGCTTTGGATAAAAGCGTCGCCTAAATCAAAAATGAACAACAACTACCTGAACGAATTCTATATTTTGGATAACACACATATTTGGCAATTTTAACGCAAATAAATGTTATAAGAAGTTCGCATTGAACCCAATTTGCAATATTGTGGCCAATTAATGAAATGAAAAGTACTTCCCTGAGCATAACTGGGGCTGAGAGGCTACATGCACGAGGTGCCATGTCTAAGTGCATAACTGGGGCTGAGAGACTACATGCACGAGGTGTCGTGTATAAGTGCACAAGTGCCACATTGTCTCCCCACGAATTTGTCTTATACCGATTACATACAAAGAAGAGATACCAGGATAAAAGGCTCATTTGATCATTTTTTATTGCTCAATAACTTTCACATTGTCAGAGCCTAGTGAAATAGCTAACCGATTAATTACTGTAGATGAAACTTGGATACACCATTATAAGACCGAAACAAAAATACAGTCCAAACAGTGGACTGCAAAAAGGGAACCGGCTCCAAAAAAAGCAAAAACTTTTTCGGCTGAGAAAGTGATGGCGACAGTTTTTTGGGATAGTCATGGAGTTATTTTAATCGATTATCTTCAAAAAGGAAAACCCATTACAGGAGCATTCTACGCATCGTTACTTGACAAGCTGAAGGTAGAACTTGCGGAAAAACGGCCACATTTGCAGAAAAAGAAAATCCTGTTTCCCCAAGACAACGCACCGTCTCACACCTCAGCGGTTATCATGGCGAAAATCCACGAAATACGGTTTGAACTGCTTGGCCTTACTCACCAGATCAAGCGAATTCTTTTTGTTCCCTCATCTAAAAATTGCGTTCGGAGGACAGAGATTTTCGTCAAATGAAGAGGCAATCACCTCCATGAACAATTATTTTGCAGATTAAAACGCAGAGTACTATTTGGACGGGTTGCAGAGATCGGAGCATCGCTGGGAGAAGTGTGCAGAGTTACAAGACTACGTTGAAAAATAAAAAAATTTCTTGTATCTTTGTTAGGTCGGAAACTTTTCAGATCACCCTCGTACGGTTAACCCAATGCCCAAGGTCCAAAATATAAAAAAATGACGAAAGTTTAAATACATAAAGGTCGTGTGCTAACTATTGAGTTAAACGAGGTAAAAATACGGGAAAAAGTTGGCATGAATGTTATTAATGGCTTCTAAGGTTAAATGGTTGAACATATCTAAAATTAGTTGAAAGAAACCACAAGTCACAATATACATAAGAACAAGAACATACAAACATTACAACACAAACACAACACAGCACACTGGAAGCAGTGAAGTTGTTTTTTCCTTCTTTCAACTGTTTGAAAAAATGATTAAATAGTGATAATATATAATGCTAAGAATCTCCTCTGCAAGGGATATAGAAAAGGAGTTGTAAAAAGTTATCAATAGTTAAAGAAAATCGGAGAGAGAGATAGCAACGTTACGTGTGAAACTCATTAAAGACACCAACGTATACAACTCGTGGCGTCAGGAGATGTGTATCAGTGATTTTATCAAGTTCATATTTGTAAGGACACACTGTTGCGTTTTCAATACTTGACTTGGGAATCTTAAAGATGCCAGACATGAACCACGGCGACTTGTTTCACTAACGATACAACGCTTTATCCAACACAATACGATTCCGCGTTATACATACATCTCCTCATGGAAATGGGTACCACACCGAAGCTTCCAACAATGGGTATCTTATTAGTTGCTACAACGATTCCTTCGCAACCGGTAAACAAGTCGTGACAGCCGATGATAGACGCTCCAACGCGCCACCTTCGGGGCTGCCATCCAGCGCAGCACATGACGGGCTTGCCGACCTTCGGTGCAAAACTTTTCTCACGTAATATTACCTCAGAATGAATAGAATCGGTTTAATATTCGTCAGAGGATAAACATCTCAAAATGCCATATTGCGTTTGATGAAACGAAGCAAATTTGTTATTGTAAATTGACGATGAACGATGAGATTATTTTATATCGGATATCAAAATTGCAGATGAATTGGTGTGCATGAGTGGAATCTATTCTGAGAATGGGAAGGTTATATGAAATGCTCGAAAAGCTTGTTAAGGTTATTGATGTTGGCAAAATACGCTGATTTCATTTTAGATTGTTTTGTTTACTGAGTATTATTGGGCATAGATTGTGAACTGTAAACTGTATGGCATTAAATTTTTCCATTTTACTTACGTTAATTTATATCCTTCAGTATTTGAAATCATTAAGCATATGGTAGTTAGTGTATAAGGAAGTTTTATGAAATAGATAGGCTTCAAATTTGCCGTCATGTTTACTTTTAAATATTCTGGGATTTTATGGAAATGAACAGTTTGTTTGAGAAAAGATTCTTAATATTTCCATCGTGAAGCGAAATCCCTATTCTATTCCCGGAAATTCTATTCCCGGAAATTCTATTCCCGGAATATTCTGCAATTTTATGCAAACATAACGGACACTAATTAAAGTACCTTATCGCCTGCTTACTTTACACCCCTGACACTCATGTGCTGTTTGATTAATAGATTCTAAAATTGGCGCAGGGCATTTATTGCCAACAGCTGTCTACGCTGTTGTAGTCATTAAGATATGATACAAAGAAAATCCTTTGAATGAATTTTAGGAAACCCGCTTCTAACTTGCATACCATGCTTACATTTCCTCCTTTAATGCAATGGAGAGACCACTAGGTTATAAATGCATTCCTGTACAAAAATTGGAACAAAAATAGCTTCAAATTTCACTGTACATTCCCCACTGTGTAACTGGAACTTCATTAACAGAGGCATTAGTATTATCGGAGCATAACTTAATGAGCAACGAATTGGAAGCATATTAAAAACTTATCATTCACCGACTCCGTCCCATTCGACGCTTCATTAAAAACTTGTTATCTAATGCCGAATAATAGTAAAACACAAATTTGCCCTTTATTAAAAACGCAATCACGCTTCCACCGCGTTTATTCCTTAATTGCACCGTAGATTGTGGAATTCTGGGAAATTTCGACGGGGAATCCACCAGCAATAAAATAACGATAACATTTTACGATCCCAAGTAATAAATCCTCCAAAAAGAAGACCCCTTCAGTCCCTTTATACTTTCTAAAGCCAGCAAAGGGGTTCATAGAAGGAAATTATTTTTGCCTTGTTTTCCCTTGACCGCGCCACCAAGAATTCCGGGCATCTCAGCAATTACTTGCACATTAGGTATTTAGGTCATCCTCTGGATGCCTTTTTTCGCTCTCTCTGCGGGGCTCAGAGAAGGGACACTTGAGGACATCGCGAGATCGGATTTTACTTTGCTTTTGCTTCGATATCTAATGTCTGGCGAATCTTTTGATGATTCCGTCCTCTGGGATTCTTCTGTGTCCTGATTTCTTTTTCAAAGCAATGCAAAATGCGCTCTGATTTCTTGGCTGTTTTGTTTTCTACAGAAAATTCGAAAGTTTAACCAAATTGTGGTACATATTTACTTTCAAATAGCATAAGATACCGTCGATCTATGAAAAAATATATTAATTTTACATAATGTCTGCCTTAGAAACTCATCAGTACGAAGGTTGGTTGTATCCTCAGATTCACAACAAATAACCAAATACTTAGGAGAGAGGATTAGGCTTATAAACTAAATGAGGATCTGTGTGCAGTGACGTAATCACTTAAGTGTCGTCTAGGTGCATAAGTGCCGCACTGTATCCCAATGAATTTGTCTTATACCGATTACATACAAAGAAGAGATACCAGGATAAAAGGCTTATTTTATCATTTTTTATTACTCAATAACTTTCACATTGTCAGAACTTAGTGAAATAGCTAACCGCGAAGTATATTAAGTATAATAAATTTATCTCTGCCATTTAGCAAATGTTGAATAAAAGATATTCAATGCAACAGAAACAAGATACGTGCTATTATAACGGACTCTACCAATCAAAGTCCTGGTAGCATTTTAAAAATTATTAAATGACTTATTACCATTAATTATGTTAAAAACGGAATAGTATTTTAGTATCAAAATGTTAGTGGATTATCTACAGTTAACCACACTAATACAACACTAGCACTATACTGATCCTTTCCTTACAAGTAATATACTTTGATATAACAGTTGCATGATCGAAGATACAAATTTATATGCAAAAACTTGCTACTTATCTCTTAATATATCCCTGCATAAATATCGTGCACGTTTTTTTTTCAGGGTTCCCGATAGGCTGCCTCTGCGGTCGTGGGTCCCCACCGTACATCACCCTTGGCAAAACCCGATCTGCGCTTCGTCAAAGGCTCTCCTCCCTACCCTAATTTTAGCGAATCCACTCCTCGTGGTTTTTAGGGTTAAGTCCTCCGCAATGGAAAACTGTTCTGTTCTAAAATATCACGAATTAAAACCGCTATAATTGAATGATGTTCTTTCTTCGCATTATAAAATCAAATTGGTGCTTGTGTTCTCTCATGGCCTAATTTCTAACGCATCGTCTTTCACTTCATCCTGTGCATGGATAAGTTGGGTGTAAATTCCCTTCTGAGCAAAGATCAGACGCGCGCTGAGCCCAGCTGCGAATTCGCTCTACGTCATCTGCTCCCCCTTCGGGAGCCCCTTTCTGCAGATCGCCTTTAGGTTGATAGATGCCCCTCTCAAGCGAGGAAAAAGATCCTTCGACAAGACGCGGGAGAATTACCCTTCCAAGAAATGAAACCAGAGCAGTTTCGGGCAAAGTAAATAAGGGAGACGCCATGGTTGAGGCGGAGAATTCGGAAAATTCCATTTCAGCCGGATGATCGCTCATGTTTCTGGAATTAATGTGGATCTACAAGGTTCTCTTCAAAACATTAACGTAACACTCGCAGATTATTCTATCAGTGCCGATCACCGGTCTTTTGCTAGCGAACCTCTTATTGTAAGTTTCACTTGCCTTAACAGCACAAACCCGTATCTATAAACAAGTGCCGCCATGAAAAATTAGACAATTCAAAGAGTAAAAAATTAAAGATTTAAGCTCAAGATGTCATTTAAAATAGTTAGCCAAGATTTATCCTTAAGGAGTAATTAAAATTCGCTGAACTTGAGAGATATACAGTAAAAGAGGTCACAATAAAGACTTAATTTAGTTGTATAAATATAAGAATAGTTCATACATTGCCTTGATTACATATATAATAACAAATTTAAGTCTTTCATCGAATACACAATATTATTTTGACTTATGAATTTGTTTGACTTATAAATAAGTCAAACACTCTAAGCAACGTAACAATCTCTATAGAATGCAAACTGTCGCTAAAACAGGATAGTCTATGAAAGAATGAAAACTACAATCCAGCTGGCAAAAAAACGTTAAACTGATAACTATACCAACACCCCACTTTTTAAAGATTATTTCGGCATTTCCGACGTACTAGCCAGTCTCACTCATAGCTGACAATCTATATGTATTAGATCGTCATCTTATGTAACAATTTAAACAGATATGTTGATATTAAACGAAAACACCGTAACAATCTAACAATGCTGACGCTTTGTAACAAATAGACTAAATATATACAGTCTAAGAAAAGCGTAACTGAAACGTTTTCGGGAATAAAAAACAGTGACAAGGGGCGAATATGCGCCGTCATATTGTCATCTGTTTTTCCATTCTTCGACTTTCTGCGGACAATCTTCGCCCTCAAGACACAAGAGAATCAGCCTTCCTGAAATGATTCCGGAGCGAAAACATGACCGGTTACGAGTAAAATAAATAAACAGGAAGCGATGGTCGGAGAAGATGGAATATCTTCGGAAGATATTCCATTTCGGTCGGTTTATCTCGGAGGACACATTCCCTATCCCTACTTCTTCTCCTCCATTTCCTTTTCCCACTCATTTCATCACGGCTTCCGTCTCCAACACCATGATTCTTGTTTCGTGCGAACAAATCTTCAAGACCAGTGACATAAATGTCCTTTTTGAACAACAACTATCTTCCTTTGGAAGAAATATTTTGCTACGACAAAGCTTTCCCAATTAAGTTTCCAATAAGAGTTAATATATATATTTTTATATTCACATTTACAAATGTACCAACTACGTTAGCCTGGCCATTCTTAAGTGTGAGGAAAGCGGCATATTCCATGTTAAATGTACGTACAGCTTGCACTTTAACGTTATGGAAAAAATTAATGAACTGATAAATCAGCTACACATTTGAATTTTCTCGAAATGTATGATCAGCATAAGCAGCACGGTGGGTTGAGTTCTATACAGTTGATCTATAATCAGCCACATTGAGTCAGTATGGCCTCGATAGGTGTAATTCCTAAAATATAACAAAACATATTCCAGATATGCCTACCATTTTTAAGTGGCAGTGCTTCAGTCTTGTAGTAAAGCTTTCAGTGTAAGCACAAAGAGAAACGGGAGTGAAAATAGCAACATGACTGGGACTAGAACCAAGGTCTTCCGTGTTTCTTTGGCAGTTCTTGTGAAAACTAAACTACCATACCTCATCAATTCCATCTCCAATGAAGGTTGCTGTGCCAGACGAGTGTATGATCAATCATGAAACGTGATTTACCAAATACAATAATATTATTTTAAATATAAATTATAGATTTTGTAGATTTACCAAATATAATAATAAAATCCAAAAGTGCTCCGAGTCCAAAATATTTTTTTTAAATCACTAAAGAAATACAAAAATATATGGAAAATCAAAAGAACAAGAGAATGAACTGAGAATTGCAACAAAAATATAAAGAAATAGAAAATAAGGAAAAACACAACATAGGTAAACATAGAATTTAGAACTTAAAGATTGCCAGCAATAGAGAACTACAACATTAACAAAAAACAATTTGAATTTTTACGTGAAGAAATCATTTATACTTTTCATTGATGTCGTTTAAAGTGATTCGCATATAAAAATCACAAGCTTATTTAACACCATGTTGGAATCACACCATAAAAATATTTAATTTCCAAAACCATATGGTTTTGAAAGGCTTCGAGATGTTGGAGTAAATTATACGGGCATCTTGTTTGAAAAACACATGGAGAAACTTGTACGAAGAAAAACTTGATTCCAGATACGATACATTATAATATTCCACAGATTTATTTCAAGCGTTTATCTGTAGTAATACTTCATAAAGAAACTGCAAATTCCGTTAGTAGCTTCTGTATCACTGCAATTCATATTAGATTTATTTCTAAATCAGAATAGAGATATTATCCAACAAAGTAAACGACGATTAAACAATCATTCCAAAAATGACATGTAAAGACAAGTTAACTAAGATTGAGATTTGCATGGTTCTGTCTTTAACAAATTACCACTTCCTCAAAGCAAGTAATCAATTTTCCATTCCTATTTTTCTTCAATTTAACACATTCTTATTATTATATTATATTTTTCTTCAATCTAACACAAAGAAACAGCAACTTCATTCGAGTTTGTATATTACGGGAAATCAGTTTAGATTTCGTTTTAAATCGGAATAGAGGTAAATCCACAAAGTTTACTAAGTTTAAGATTTACATGGTTCTGTCTGTAACAAATCACCAATTCCTTGAAGCAAATAAACAGTTCACTATTCCTGTTTTACTTCAATCTTTTCCCTTCCGTTCCATTTAGGCTTTCCTCTCGGCATTTTTCCGTTGCATTCCGACGCACAAACCACCAGATTTTCGCATTAGGAAGAAACCATAACCGTAAATAAAACTCGCGGGGTCAGTCCCAACCTAATAAACCTCGTGGAGAGAAAGGGAGCGTTAGTTTGTGGAATTGCAACCAGAGGTCGCACAAATCAGTGCGAAAGCGAACGTGACATTGGAATCACGCCGCGTGCCATTTTGAGAGCTCACGACGGCTTCGGGAATTCGCATTTCCTTTGGGATTGCGAGATCACTTCGTGCGAATTCCACGCCATTCTTCTTGCATCGCGATTCGGTGATTTGCAAGCCGCAGTTTCCTGGTTTATATTCAAAGTCAATTCCGCCGATGCAAACAAAAGGGCTTACGCTCACCACACCCGAAACCCGAGCGACGGCACGTGTCCTCTGTTTAAACCTATCCCTCTCAAGAGTACGCAGTCATACGAGATGTGTAAGTCGTCATAATTTAACCCAACATGCGACAAATACGTACGTTACTCAACGAGTATATTTTTACAAGGAAATTATTAACTCGAGATTGGGTTTCAAAATTACGATGTTCCTGATAAATTTTCCTATATTTATGCTAAAAAGAATTTTAATTAAAAAATAGAAAGAAAAACCTTAAAATCACATAAAGAAAAACGCAAAATAATATCACGGGAAAAGAGACCCACAGCAGATAAAAGACCGAATTTAATGGCAAGGAACACCTGGGCAATCCTACTGATAGTGGAATGAGTGAAAAGCAATGGAAGCTGTTAGTCATCATCGGGTTTCGCAAAAGAAGGGAAGTAAAATAAAATGGCAAATAGCATTCCATTGCAGACAATGCATTTCTCAGTGTATTAATAAATCTACGGAGGTGGCCGTGATTTTGTGGAAATTCATAATAGAAAGAAGATGTATACTTTTCCACAATTATGTTTATTTTAAAAGGAGGGGATTTGGGACATTGGTTAATTTGTATACCATGTCTTTCCGTTTCTGTGATTGAATGCTTAGTATTCTATGAACCTGTAGCCGAAACCGGTTGTTCCGAAATAAATATAATTGAAAAAAGTTTACATTTTCTTTTTATCTCAGTAAATTGTATGATAGATAAGTTATAATTAGAGGTAAGGTGAGACTTGTAGGCCTCAATGTCACCGTAAAATAAAGCCATTAGTATTATTCCAATTTTTCACTTCTCAGTCAAAACAGACGGGAAAAATTCTTTTATGCCGGGTATAATTCATCATAGGCTCGCACTATTTGTTTTATTTTTCCTTGTTTTATTATTTCACTTCAGGATTTGACTTCTATTTTAAACTATAGAAATGTTAAGAAATTGTCTAACTATGCTGCATATACTTAGAAGAATCATTTTTTTATTCTGATTAATTTTTTAATAGGACGTACCAATTCCTGAATATTATTCTTATATTTCTCTATCTCACGCTATAAACAATATTTTATACATTCCTTTACAGAAGAAACGAGTTCAGAAAAAATCCTCAGAGTCTAATCACCATTCAAGATGCTTCAAACGAAGGCTCAGACCCGGAACGGAGAACAAAAGTTTACCTGAGGGGTTGTGCGTGAGTCATTTCCATTTGTAGTACATCAAGTTATTAGGGGGAAATCTCATCTTTAATTTCCTCATCTTTTGGCATAATGTGATCAGGCGGAATGAGAATGGACTGAAATGAGGATATCCCCGAGAAAAGGGAGAGACTTATGGAAGGGATTAAGAGGGGAAAGAGTTAGTGGAAAGTTGAGAAGTTATGGAAGAAGATGTAAAGGAAGCAAATTGAATAAGAGGGGAGATGTATCGGGAAGAGGTGCAAGGGAAAGGGCGAAAGATGTCGGGATCGGCAAATGTATGCGCCGGGGATATTCGAAGGGGAAGAATTATGGAGAAGAAATGAAAAATTGCTAATCTAACAGATGAGAAGATGGAATTCCGCAGGAAAAATGGAGGGGCCGCGGTTGAAACTTGAAAATTCACTGTCAAGTTTCCGGCGGGCCCATACATTAAGAGTTGGCAATTTCCTGATGTATACATCTCATCATGGAAAATTACCAAAATGTAGATTCCGCAGCTTAGTGGTCGCAAGTTCAAGATCAAATGAACTACTCCTAAGATAAAGTTTTAGTAGTACTAATAAGTAATGACATTAATGTTCCATTTCCTGGTTTCGTTGGGCTAAATTGTTTCCAAATGTTAAATATTATTTGTTTTTGGTCATCGATGTTTATATCGTTAAACATTTAATTATTGTGTTATCTGTTGTAATTAGACTCGGTTTCGCAATTGCGGTAATATTTCTTCACTTTATCCTTCATTGACTTCCAACTACATATCTACTGCGAAATGTATTTCTATTAAAGTACTAAACCTGTCTCAACTAATGTGTGCACTACTTTTATTTCGTTATTTAATTGTTTCCTCTGAGTTTATAGTTATTTACACATGCTCATATATAGTGTAATTATGTATTATTCATTAAATTTTATACTTTTATAATTTCGTTAATGTACGTATTTATATTGATTTTTAAAATGAATACACCAAACTATCTCACCGCAAGGAAACTGCTGTCGCTGAATTCAAAGTATATTTAGCCTCCAGTAGTGATGAATAAGGTAGCACAATACTTCTACAACACTTCCACACATACTTCCATGCATACGAATATCTTAATAGAAATTATGCGAGTATTTTAAGCGGCACTAACTTTTTCTCGTGTACTCATTGGCTGGAAACTATGTGCTAGTACAAATCTAGCGTAGAGGATGCTTGGAATGTCAAATATTGGCTTTCACAGTCGTATATATTTTCCAGGAATAGCTAGTAAGATTTGGCGGTAATACGTTGAGTGTGATATCAAGTTAAAATAAAAAGAAGAAGTACATTTTCGATCTGGATTACAAAACTGGTAGAATTAAGCAACATTTCCTCAAAATTGTACCAAAACAACCCCCATTGTGAGGCATTGAGAAGATAAAATATACTGGCTGGGCAACTGATGAGCGAATACCTGGGTAGGTAGATAAGGAGGGCATTCCACGGAAAACCTTAATTAAAGCAAGGTTTATCGAGCAGACTGAGGTGCATACGATACAATGGTCTTCTGTAAACATTGCTGGAATGGTGTAAGTAAGGAAGTATTGGATAAAACCTCGGTAGAATTGCAAGGGACAGGTATTCATGATTTTAAAAGGCTATAAATAAGAAGAAAAATAGTGACTAGCTAGAAATGCAAGAGATTTGATTATCAAATCAACTCCTTAGACCGTAACTCCGTAGTATGTCTCCTTCAAGAAAAGGTATAATTTTACGTTTGAGAACAAACCATAATGTGGTTCGTAAAAGCTATGCTCTATCCTTGTTCCTGCTACAACCAATCATCGTATTTTCATCATTTTATGATAATCTTTACAACAAAAATTTACCTGGTATATATTTCATAAGGAACTAATATTTATTGCACTAAAAAATCCCGAGCTCTGAATTAAATGTTTTTGCAATCAATGGCAGATCTAGATATTGTTTTAGAGAGATTGTCCGAAATTATTTACTTTTTTATTGAAAGCATCTTCAATTGATAGGTTTAAATGCATTTTGCACATAAATCATAAAAATTGGTGGAATTTCATGGACTTCCGAATGCAGAAGTAAATCGACGACGTAGAATTCGAGTGATCGGGAGTGCTCACATCCGAACAGATGCCGAATAAGTACGGCTATTGATCATCTTCCACACAAGTTCAACTCGATGCATCAAGCGACGATATGAAGTGCACAGTATGCATCGGCACCAACGCATTTTTCGGGGAATTTCGGAATGATTGATTGGGGAGAGATGCACACTTTTCGAATCGAGATGAAGATTCGGTGAAAACAGAACGGAGGATAATTCGTGCAGAAAAAAGAGGAGAGTAAATGGGCTGAAGAAGAGAGGCCGAAATGCATTTGGAGGATCCATTTGTCAAGAGAAAGACGGGAGGCGACCGCAGCATCCATCTCACGTCTTTGAGAGAACTTTTTATGGCCCTTCAAAGTCTCATGCTTCGCTACTGCTCTTACCCCACGAAAACCAACCACCGGTTTTGTTACTCTTCTCATCAGAATCCGTTTTTTACGCAGAATTTTGCCTCCCTGAGAACGATTTCGATTTCTGCTGAGTTTGAGATACATAATTTATTTCGAAATTGATACAGAATGGAAAATTTTACATCTGGCTAAATCTATCTACAACATGTTCGAATATTAGTAATCAATCATTTGAACCTTCACTTGGTGAAACTTCGTTTCAAACTCATAAAGTAAAATAAAGTTTACTTTATTCCTCATAAGTTAATAATAAGAATAAAGTATAGGAAGTAAATATAATAGTACTTAAGAGTATTGCATAGTAAGTATATTGTAGGAATAAAGTGAAGCTTCTTTTATCTTATGTGCTTGGTTAGAAAATAATATTTCATCATATCGTATGCTTTAAATTCAAACAAAATTAGATAATTACAAATGATAATTAAATAATTGGTACGTGTTATTGATAGTTAATGCTACTGACTTTTGACGAAGAAATACATTTATTTCACTTACAGTTACAGTAAGGATGAAATCGATAATGATATAATGTCAACCTAGATCATGGTTGAGAGGATTTACTTAAATATAATTGGTGCTGAGTAATGGCACTCATCTTGAACATCAATGATTTCATCAGAAATCCAAAGCTCCAGTTACTCAGAAAAAAATGAGCCGTATGAATAACATCTATTGATGATCTTAGTATCTACTGATACACACTAGACTGAATTCAAATAAAAATTCAATTTTTTAGGGAATGTCTCCTAGTGGAGCCCAAAATCATCGACTCGTCATAATATATTGTTTAATAGTATCATTAAATCATACTTTGTATTTCTTGTTATCTATTTTTGGTAAGGTACTTTAAATATTCTTAAGTGAGAAATGTATTTTTCAGGCGATTCTATTTTTTAATATCCGTTGGTATACTTCTAAGAAGCCGGAATTTCTAAATTATTATAATAATCTTTTCACCAATTCTGAATCCGAACCGCAGTCTATCCTACTACACATTCTACGACATTGCTTTATTTTATTTATACTTCTATTATTTCTGTGCCTCTCTCCGGCATAGCAATCATACCATGCATATGTATGGCATACAGAAAGATAAACCCTGAACGATATGGACCGATAAACGTTCGTGAATATGTAAGTTTTCGTAAGTATTTATGTACACGCACGCATAAATCTACATTCACAGATACACATATTCATACAAACGCACAATATGATAACAGATTGTAAGCAATGCTCGAACTCTCCGGAACATTTTCCCTCTAAAAACTTCCTCATCCGAATCGCTGATTTGTGAGGAAGGGCTAAGGTTTTATTAGAGGAGGAATTAATATTCCGAGCATGGTCTTCCGACTCTAAATCATTCAAAATGCAACGCCGTTTACCCATTCTTCATTTAAATCATATTTCGTAGCTGCAATCATACAATCAGATTTCCGCTCGCAAATCCTTTCACTCGGTTCGCAAACCGCAGAGTGGCAAACCAAATCTTCCCGTTTCAACAAAATGCGGGCGACTGCTAAAACACGACTTATATTATAAAAGCCAATCGAATAAAAATCTATGCAGATGAAACGCGGATTTAAATTGCAAACAAATATTGGCATGTGGGGAAATATAACGGGGAGTGACAAGAAAGAACGGGCCTAAGAAAAATCGGTCAAACGGAGTTGAAGAATGCAAGAAGAGTTTGCAGAAGGAAAGAATTGGGACATAAGAGAAATTAGCAATTAGATATACACTCATACGCTAATCTTAATTTAGGTATCTGACAGTGTGGCACCAAGGTTGGACTGTTAGCTGGCTTGTTTCCATTTTAGCTCACAGTGAGCATCAGAACAGATGTTGATGAGCGCCGTAAACTTGTGCAACGTTGGATACGTTTTTGTAAAGCGGACAGTATCAAGACTACTTCAAGGGGCATCCGAGACCACCGCAATAACTGGAGCTGTTTGAAAATGTTTTTATTTTTTCTGAAATTTGTTGATTTGAAAACCAAATTGTGGTGTTTTGTGTTTTTATTATGTTTCCTAAATTTGGTGTTACTAATTTTCACAGAGTCTCATTTAAACAAAAGCATAATGTTAGGAACACTTTAGCATAAACATTAAAAGCATCGAAAATATTATTAACTGTAAATTATACAATACATTAAATTAAATTTATTTAAAACTGTGCTGTTTACACCTAAGGAGAATGCGTTCACAGCTGCAGATCAACAAAACATGATATTTTCATTAAAAACATATTGACACGATAGATGTTAGGAAAAACTAAACATATTTCTTCGTGGAATTAGGCGAGATTTCGTGATAATGGAAAGAAAGTTTTGCGAATTTATTGCAAAAGATCAAAGCTGAATTCGCGTAAGAAAAGGTGTCATGAGTGATCAAAAATATGACAAAAAGTATGTAAATAATACAATTATATATTGTACATTTATTTAAACATACCAAGATTACATTTCCCTCTCTTACAAATGATGAATGAAGCGAAAATCACCAAAATCCGTGCTTCTTGTTAAAACTGTCGAAATTAGCGTTATTTCGCAAAATTGGCCAAAATTCGCGTCATTTGTTGGTTTTATTGCTTATTGCGAAAAAGAAACACCTCTAGAAATAACCAAGATTTTATTTTTTCAAAGCCCCAAAAAATTCGCGAATCTTTCAGAATGTTTTACATTAATTCATTTTTAACTTTTTTAAATTTGGCAAATTAAGTTACTGCTTTTTAAGATGCTGAATTGTTAAAATTTACTGTTTCATCCCCTTTATATTATTTTACTATGGTTATTCATTCTTAACTTTTCTAGCAGCAAAACTTATATCGGTTGTAACTTTTTAATTAATAATCATATATACGTATGCTAAGAATTACTCTCCGAGTGCCTTTCACAGAATACTTTATGCGTTTAAGGAATTTCAAATCAACGCGTTTATACGACGAAAATCCACAAGAGGAAATTTTCCATCGGAGTTGAATATTATATTCCCATTACGAGAGTGAAATCATTCCCTTCGACAAATTTACTTCAATATTTATCCAAAAATATTGCTTCTGCACAGTTGAACAGCTCTCTTCTGCTGTCAATTTATTTATCGCTTGTAAACATGAGTGAATTGACTAACCAATATAGCATAGCACTTCTACATTCAGCAAAATTTTTAAACATTA
This sequence comes from Sympetrum striolatum, assembly GCA_947579665.1. Lineage (NCBI taxonomy): Eukaryota > Metazoa > Arthropoda > Insecta > Odonata > Libellulidae > Sympetrum > Sympetrum striolatum. The sequence continues at coordinate 97,798,204 of OX388347.1, read as the reverse complement.
AAATGATAAAACTTATGATGGAATCACCAAATATGTATGTACTCCATAAACGATCCTTTTAATGAGTAATCAAGAATTGCTATTAAGCATTATACTTGTAATAAAATAATTTCTTGGATAACACAGTATAAATTTTTTGCAATTGCTTATGGATGATGGAAAAGACAATATTCGTAAAATTTACAAAGTTATCATTTAAGGAGTTATTAATTTCACTATTTCTAAGAAAGTCTACGACATGTAATTTTGAACTAAATTGAGTAAAACATCAGGCTCTTAGAGATTTATGTTAAGATACATACTGGCTACTCTATAACATAATCATTGGGTACGATTTATATTGATCTATTTTCACTATAAAATCATATTTTCTGCTTCATCATTTGCAAGGAACGATTGCATTGATAATTTTGTCAGGAATTAGGGTATTAAAATACTTTATCTGTTCATTGTAAATTCCCTGAGCTACTCATGGAGTTGAACTGTTTTCTGAAATAGGTCTATGATTTTATTCCTTGCAAATATTGTTTATGTTATTTTAATTTAAGATTTTCAGTACAAAACGTGTCCGTGTTTCCGTGTTATTACGTTTATACGTATCCCGAAAAAACTATTTCGATTATGAATTCCCGATCACGTCCTCGTGGAAATCGGATATCATATATCGCCTTCGATGAAGCGAAATGTTAGCCCAGTGTTTGTATTCCAGATTACAGTATTTATCTCGAAACGTCGCCTTCTCGAATGCGATATACAATTCTGGATTCCTGAATCACCATATAAATATACGCACGCATCGGGTCACATTTATTATGCATTTATTTTCAATCAGAATGATTTCTGTGGTTAATTATTTTCTGAGCGTAATCTTTTGTCAGCATTTCCACCACATTTCTGCGTATAAGTTGGGATGAAGAGAAATTTTCATTTTAATCCGCTTAATTTTATTATTTACGCGCAATAATATTTAATATATACATTAATGACAGAGGGTACGAGTTTTTATCGCCAAATCGATAAAATATATAATTATAGCTCTTATAATTTAATTGTATTTTTCATATCTTTATGTATAATTTCCGAAGAGTCCGTCCTTCCCCCCTTTTATTTCAGAAACGGTTTGACTTAGAGATTCGAAACAAACTGCATTGTGTTTCTACGAGTTGGAAACCCCTAGGAAAACTATTCCCATTACTAAGAAAGCCCGGGTTCGAACCCAGGAGTGCATAATAGGGTTCCATAAGGAATACATGTAAACTTAGCTTTTATCGGTTGCAGGCCTTATTTCTTTTGCAAAATTAAATTAGAAAGAATCGTTGTTAAAACTCGGGAATACCATCAAAAGAAGGTTAATCAAATAAAGTTTCTTATTTTATTCGTGGACCAGCGATTTCGATTAGAAATTGCCAGTATTTTCATAAAATATAAGAAATATTAGAGAGATTTTTGAGGTTATAAACAAGTCCGTTCCCATTAACGACGAATGCGGTTGTTGAATTTCCTCATTAGAACAAATATCGAGAATTCAGGCTCGTGTTGACGTCATGATTGTTTATAGCAACGTAAATATTTATAGATGGCTACGCGAATTTGGTGTTAGCGTTTCAACTAAATTACCTTAAATCTGGAGATTATTTGTATACTCCCTGGTAAGTTGAAGACCTTTTTAATGTTATATTCTGACTTAAATTATGTAGCATATCTATTTACAACATTGTATTTCCGCGGTCAACGAAAATGATTAATCTGATTAAGAAAGTGAACTACTCTCTAACTATTGTATTTGTTGTCTTTGAGGTGTTGAAATACAAGCGGTGAGGTAGCACAATATTGAATATCTCACTCCTGACTGAAAAGGTAAGGTGTAAATATGTTTAATTATTTGGAGAATGTAAATAATTTAAAATCTATCTATGCGATAATAATTTTGAGTAATTGTCACTATCAATTACATAGCATTGATTTATATTTAAGTTAAAACTGATTTTCTAAACTTAGGTCCGGTATTATAACATATATTTAGAGTCGACCTTGGCTGAAATCTTCACGTAAACTCTAACAAAACGTATTGTTGTCGATATTTAAGCCTTAATTGGTACTTAACTCTTAAAAGTAACTTTAACCGCAATGCATCATGGATGTAAAGCAACTATATGGCGGAAATTTCTAGAGCTAGCCTCTCGCCTCAGTTGGTTTATCGCTGAAAATTGAGTTTGTTTAGTGGTTTTTCGGTTGAAAATCCTCAAAATATTTGAAATAAATTTGTCTATTTCCTACAGATATTGTACAGATATTTCTCGCGACATTGTGTTTTTCTTTTTTGTAAATCATATCAAAGACGTTAGGTGCTGTGAAGTATTTTTTTATGATTCAGATACTTCAAAAGTGTTATAATTAGTTATAAATTGGAAGTTAAATGAATTTATTTAGTTTAGAGCTGCCGATTATAGTTAATAAAGATTAAATTATTGCATTTATTGCTGATGAAGTATAAGCAGAACTCAGTTTCTACGCCAACATAGACGAATTTGACATAGTTAATAACATACATACGAGCTTTGACATTAACTTATTGATTAGCACAAAAAATCATGAATGAATAATATAATTTATCTATGTTTTTAATGGAAGTTTTTCATCAAGATATAACCGTGATTTTGAAAAGTGGCCATCAAAATTTCAATATTTTAGTATGTTAGACTTTCTACCAGTACGTTAGTTAGGTTACGTACCTTAGTAGTATTGCAACCTTTTATGACGATAGTGTGTGTGCTTTACGCACATATAAGCGTTGGATATTTTCCAAAATGACACTAAGTACGCGTACAGGAGATTCAAACTTTAGTGAATTTAAATATTGTCTCATAAGTAATGTACGGTATCTGTAGAATAGGAGAAATGAGAGGCATGTATTGTTGGAATCTATCATTAAAGGTCTGTAAAACTTCTTGGCTTTCTACAATCGCATAAGAGCCATTGTAACAGTATATTTATTAATATTAAATGCATACAAATGAAATACCTACAAGTATATGTATACTTATATACCATCCAAACATCATAAATTTCATTCTCAATCCATTTTCCTAGATAAAATCTATAATGCGAACCAATATACAAACCATATAGTCATCTACCTAAAGGCTTAGAGGGTCTTCTACCGGTCAACCATTAGCTGCTAAAATCGTAAGAGAGTATAACTTCATATATGTTTACTTATTATCCCCGTTGAATTTCAACGGGCACTTCGGCTAGTATTATTTAATTTAGTCAACGTAGACACACCATTACAGTTATTTAAAACTCATCGCTTAGAAAATGTGGAAAGATAGGTTTTATAGTATCGCATTTACAAAGAAGACTTTCAAGTAGAATTTCCCTAAAACTTTTAACAAAGTGGATATATACGTTTTTCATTTGCCCAATATTATAAACTAAAAGAACCTAATTTTCCAAGGTAAATGCATGGCAGTTGCCTGAAATAGAAGTTTTTCATATTTTTATCTGTGTTTGTAAATGAGATCATTATATCATAGATTAATTGGAAGATGGAGTTTCTAGTCATAATTTCGCCCAATAAAGACGCTTCTATCGTATTATTATATTCTTATCCTAGGATATATACAGGAATTAATTAATCCATTGGGGAACGTTTAATAGACCATAAATATATTCGGGTTTCATAGCTACACCATCAGGTGATAGTTTTTGCGTTAATATTCACCACCAAAAAAAGACCTGGTTCTGTTTCGAATATAAAACGTATTTTTTCAACGAAACGATTCTACCCGTGGCTGTACGAAGGGGCACATCCTCGTACGAGAGCCCTAGAAGCCTTAGAAATCAAGGTTTGCCCAACCTTTAAACTTTGCACACTATCCAATCTCGTCCCAACGCACATAATAGGCTGGTTCAGTCGCTACAGATGTCCCTCTTCTCATCATATTAAATAGTTAGTCAGAAGTTACGGCATGAGGCCCTTTCCCATCACAAGGAGAGGTCGACTGGGAAGCATCTTCCATCTCCAAATTAAGTCACGCGTTCCTGGTTTTCCACTGATGTAACTGATTTTAATCCCTGCTTAAACGTAAGCTCGTTGTGCCTGCTCGTAGGAACTGCTGCTTTAAGAGAATAATTCCTATCTGGGGTGAGTGAACTGGATGAAGTTGCATTAGTGATCTATGCCTTAGGTTCTCGCCGCTCCCCATGTCTGAGTAATTTAAGCGGTAAGCGTAGCAAAAAAATAAGTACAGAATGTAACCTTAAGTAGATGAAAAACTGCCATTGCCAAGCCATTTTCCTAATTAGAAGCTGCACGATACAAATAAGTTCTTAAAAATCAAGGATTCCATATAAAAGAGTTTTATGGTGAAGAGTTGAATAAGAGAATAAGAGAAAATAAGAAAGCAGGTAAAATACTGCGTGAAAAACGTTGCCATTTTGGAAAACGGACTTTGACACTACGAACAAAAGGAAACGCAAAATCTAGAGACTATCGAAAGTTGAACCTAAGGAGGATCTAGTTGTCAGAAGAAATCAGCAAAGAAAATCCACCGTAAAAAAACTGGAAAGAAACTGACAGGAAAGATAGAAACAAGAAGCGAAAACTGGATTAAATAGTCACCTTCAAAGAAAGAGAGATTGAAGCATAATTGTGAGGGAAGTTGGGAATAAAATGCTTCAATTCATGGATAATCATAGAAGAAATGCAATAATCAGAGTCTCACGATTTGGCCGAGAAAAGATGAGAATCTGGCTTAATATACGATAAAAAATATTTCAAAAACAGAAAAAATGTCGAGATGTTTACAAATACTCGTCAGCATTGTTGAATTGTTTACATTGATGCGTATCTACTGTTCTATAATAAACAATGGCAATATCCATAAAGAAAAAAGATTATTTTTAATTCTGAGAAAGAATGAAAGTGTTGAATAGGAATCAGGACAGATATATGAATCATAGGAGTATATTATTGCCAATACGGATTCCCAAGCCTTTCTCTTCTTTACGTGTTTCTTCCCGTTTCACTCATTCTTCACAGCTTTTACGTCAACTCAACTTCCGACTTTCTCTTTCTTAAAGGTCAATGTTTTTCGGAACACCCCAGAACACTCAACTCGTTTTCTTCACTGAAATCTTCACTTAATCATCTTCTACACTTCTCTCAATAACACATATGCGACAGCAAAATCGTTTGACCATTTTTTCACAAAAAAATATCTCGTTTATTTTGTGTATGCTGTTAATTTTTGATTCCTTGTTTTAAATTTCTAGTTTTAGTGGCGGGGGTCTTAACGATACATTATTAAGATTGAAATGGAAAACTACGGTAGTCCTTGAAACAAATCACCGATTTAATATAGTACGGATTAAGATCTTTAGAAAATTACGGTTGCTTTATTCATTCTTAGCTTATCACAAAGTTACTCCCTCTAACATCGATTTAATAATAAAAACGATTGCCAACAATGTAAACTAGGCAACAATACTATGAAGCGAAATTTAGATGATAGTAAAATTTAAGTAGTAAAACAATAAATAAACATTCAAATATGAAAATAAAGTAAACAATCATATCTATCATAATTATAACAAAATTCTGATGTGGCCAGCACATGACTTTCTCCATATGTAAGGTGTAAATATTTATCTACGACAGTATTTTCGAAATCTAGATTTATTCTAACCTTGCAAGATATATACAAATAATTTTTTTGCAATTTTTGTAGATAACTGTATATACCTAAATATCAGATTAATGGAGGAATTTTGCCAAAACAGAAAAGAGCTTCGAAAAGTAAAGCTCAACTCCCGGTTAACCGATTGACTCCAAATACTAATCAACTCTAACGACACCAACAAAAGTGCTACATATGAAATTTGGTGTTGATACGACAAATTGTTTTCATGTTAGAGCGCCCACAAAGTACAAAATCAGCAACTTCCCGTTTATCAGTATTTCACGAATAACTCCTAAACAATTAGTGATAAAAAATGTTTCATACCAAAGGAATAGTATATTAAATTTTCTAAAACTTTTATAAATAATAGTGTATACCTACACATCATATTCATGGAGATATTTTGCAAAAATGTAAATTTGCTTCGAAGACTAAAGCTCAACTTCCGGTAAACCGATTTACTCCAAAAACGAATCAACTCTGACAGCACACACCACATTGCTATTTATGAAGTTTGGTATTAATACAACTAATAGATTTTACGTTAGAGCGCCCAAAATCACATACACGCACACCCACATCCACACAAACATCATTCCGAAAATGGTCAAAACGTGTTATAGGGACCCCAAAACATGTATTTCCGTTGAAATCTCGAAGTCGATTTTTTCATGAAAACAAGACTTTCTCTATACTACGTATATGGAGAAAGTAAAAATCATAGGTATAAAAATTAAAAATGGTCCTATTACATAATAAAGTTTTTATACTTCGTAATATTATCTGTTTTGATTTCACATATTTGGCAATAACGAATTATTGAATATAAGTAAATTTTATGAAGTACTGAAAAATGGGGCCGAAAATTTAATAAAGGAATGAGACTATTTAAAGTTTTAAAGCAGAGAAATCTCTTTTTCTCGACTTTTAGGCAAACATTAACACTCAGACATAGGAATAGTGCGTAATATGGATATGCATAGCTATAATTGTTGTCTGTCAGCTCGAATAACCGTATCCAGAAGGGGGAAACACAATGGAGTGGCAGATCGAGACTGCAGAGGGCAGGAAGGAGCACATTTCACGGAGAAATAATTACGGAGCGACTTTGCCATCCGCGCCTCTGCACCTCGCACCTATTTGAAGCGATTCACACTCGGCGAGAGCACAAAAAGACCCCAGTGCGCATGCGCCCTCTCAATGAAATCCCTCTCGGCCGTGTTTTGTTAGGCTCCTTGTTTACCTCAGGGCGCAAACCCTCCCCATGCCCTTCTATCGATTGCAGCGTTCGCGGTCGGGTCCGCTGCCGCCCTTTTTCCGCGGCACTTATCGCTCTGACGTAGAAATATTTACGGATCATCTCAGTGCTGAGACTCCTCGATCTAGCCGCAACCGAGCCCTTGTTTATTTATTTAAGTATTCAGACCGCGGCGGTGTTTGCCTTCCATCTCCACGGAAATAGTATAATGCGTAAAGTAAAAATATCGTTAAAATGTTTACTTTCGTAAGTTACCATAATTTGTAAAGCTTTCGAATTCTGCTAAACATGCGCGTTTGCTTAATTTTTCTGATTTTTCAGCATGATGTGCCATTATCTTTGAAAAACTAAATTCATATTTATCAACATTCCTGTTTTAACCTAAACAATAGGGAATACCAAGTATAATAGAGCCCTTTCCATAAAATGCAGCATTCGGCTCATCATGTTGAAAACATGAAAAATTTAAAAACAAATTTACAGTTGATAAAATGTTTCAGCTTTTAAAAAGCGTCTCATTGAAGACTGAGAGCATGTTTAAGTTGATTTTATATGAACTACAACCTCTTACGAACCACCTGGGAGTGAAAAGGTATAAAATTCAACAACGAAAGAATTTAGCAATTGTAAATCCATCTCCATTTTATTAATTACTTAGGAATTGAAATGTGTTATATTGATAGCCTTTCTATTTAATAGGTACGATTATACCCTATGGTTACCTACTCTGAAATTTAAAACATGGAGCATTCCTTTTCTAATTAAATATTTGAAACGATTAGTGAAGTAAGTGGTACAATTTAACTCCTTGGTAGTATTAGTGTCAAAGCTAAAGTTTCCTTAAGAAACGTTTTTCTTCTCGTACAACGCCGAGCACCTTGGCTAGTATTTCATAAGAGAAACGTTACCTCCAACTAATTAACGTTTTATCAAACATGCTTGTATTTATAATGGTGAAAGAGATTATTTGAGTAAAACATTTCTAATATGAGTTTGTATAGTTAAACCTTTTTTGAGTTTGTAGCTATGATTGTAAAGTTAAAGAAATGAAACAGTTACATTCAATTGGTTAAGCAAGATACAGCCCGTTTATTTTGACAAGAGGCTTTTTCTTTTTCTTCCTTATTAATTGGAGGTTCGTAAAAAAACATTGTTCATTATTCAATCGTTACATTGATGGGAGTTAAATGTTCAACTGTTGCTAACAATAAACAAGAAAAGTTTTACTAAAAATCGGAAATTATTTCTGAGCAAATACGAAAGTTGCACAATTTACAACGCTCTCTCTGCGCAAACAATACTTAGTTTAGTTCTTATTCTGCGTGAAAGACTTCTGTTCAACGCAAGAAGCGAGTCAAAAAGTTTCCGTAAGAAATGCTGGTGAATTTAGTTAGTATCGCCAGACTCTCTTCTTCTCCAGAATTTAGGTAACGCATCAAAGGTGAGGAAATTGAAAACTGTATCACATTCAGGTCGTCTTATAAATGTTCTATATTCTATATAAAAGCTGTAATGATGATTAGTTAAAATAAAATATTTTCCAGCGTATAACCGTAAATCACTCCACCCCTAAACAGAGTTTTTCCCCAAAAATACTAGAAATTTCTATAAATAATCGTAATTGACCCGTTTTGGCCAAAGTATGTTACTTTAACTTAATTCAAGGTCGAAAAGTTTTTGTTGTGGTAAGTTTTCTTTTTACGTGAATTAAAAACTAACATGACGCGGTTTATTTGTCTTTGAGCCTTTACAGCTAAATATTTTCTCATTTTTGTTTAATCGACGCTGCTTCCGTTAAAGTATCAAATGTTAACGAAAGCAACGCTAATATTTCAATATAAATTTTCGATTAAATTGAATCAAATTGATAAATTAATTACGTAAGTTATACATTTAAGTAAGCTTGATACAGTATATATAATCGACTGAATTGATTCAATTAAATTATAAATAATTTCCGTTGATTAAATCAGCGCAATTCCCTAATAAGAATAGCGAAATCTACAACTAGAAACATCTTCATTCGACAAGTGTTATATAGATTATTGAATTAATAATATTTATTCCACGGGTACCATATTTACCTTAAAAATTGAATAACCTAAATTACACATTTCACCAACGATATAAAAAATGTACGAGGATAATTCGTGTGAACACCATGTATGTAACTGCCTTGACTTGACCAAGTAGAACAGTTTTTATCTCTGGATGAATAAAAATAGTATCGCTATTATTATCACTATTTGACATGTTTTACGACAAATCAAGAATCAGCTTCCATGGAACTCGGATTTTTCCCGCTGTCACAAACGCGTCGTTTATCAGGAAGTGACTGAGTTTAAAAATTAGAAAACGTTTTTTGAGACGTATTGTTTCCCTGGCTTTCATGTCCTCGGCGAGAGAGGATACGTATCAGTGGAGGGATATCGCTCAAGAGGCCATTGAGGATGGATAGCACTTAATGAGACAGATTGATGGAGCACATGATGATGGGAAAGAGATGACGGAGTGGCTGGAATCAAACAGGACCAAAGACGCGCTCTTTCAAAAGGCATCTTGTTCACAACTAAACGCTGCCACTCTCATATTGCTTGTCAGTACCCCTTATTGTTAACTGATTGGCATCGTTTACATTTTTATAGTATTATTGTTTATAGGAGCGGTTCTGCCAAAATGTAATCCGATGGTCAAGTGACACACATAGGAAGCGGAATGTACGACATTAGCAGTGAACTTGTATAAAACGGAAATGATAGAATAGGTAGACTGGGTAGTAGATGAACTATGAATATAAATAAGTCCTCAATAGTAATGTACCAATAATATTTCAAAACCAGGTTAAGCGTGTGACGTCACGTAGATGACTTGATAAAGACAAGGCTCCTTGTAAGTTAAGTCATATAAATATATATGAAACGCATATGTTGATGAAAATAGGATTGTACAGGATATTTGTTACTAGGATTTTTATTATTTATGGAAGTGAACAATGAAAGTACTTCTAGATAAAATAGTGAACAACAGATACAACTATTATAAAAATTCCTATTGCAATTCAAGTATAAAAAAGTAATTTAAGAAAATGACAATTATTTAAAATGGGAATCTATTTATTTTAAAATTAAATAAATGATACCTTTATTAATGTAAGAGCAGAATACAATCTGATGGCAGCGTGCATTCCTGGGCTGATAGATGGTGTGTCCAAATATAGCGTCTGGTCGTAAGACTCTGGGCCCCTCTAAGTTGGGCTCCTGAGCAGTCCTCAAATGCTTCTTTAAAGGCCCCCAACCAAAATGTTGAAGCTTACAATTAATCCCAAGGAAAAATGGGATTGAAAAAAGTCTGACATGAACGGGAATCGAACCCAGGATCTTCCCCTATCCGGGAGGCTACCTTAGCTATCCAGGGGGTCGATTTTGTAATTTGTCGACAGTAGTTATCGGTCGAGAAATCGGCCATCTTTAGAAATTAGTCGACCGAAATCTAGTTCTGCGATTTTGTGAGCGTTGCTCTCACTGCAGAGTGAGAACTTCGGTGATAACTTCCGACACATTTGTCGATTTTTATTTAGTAGGCGAGAACTGGCATGACAAGTGAGAAGTGGACATAGAATTAATTGAAGAATCTTAATTGTCCTAAAATACACCTTTTGAATCGAAATTACGAGAACTATGACAAAATAAACGAGAATTTTTGCCGTAGTGAGAAGTGGACGTAGACGTGTGAAAGTTTCGTATCTCCCTATTCCAATCATTCCAATATATTGTTTTTTTCTCGATTTTGCAGCTTTGATACAGAGTTATAAAGGTTTGATCGAGTAAGTCGAACATTTTGGAACACAAAGTGTAGTTTGAGCAGTGTGTAACACGAAGCAATTCTGTTATTTTCGCGTTTCTAAACATTCTATAGGTAAATAAGCAGTGCCTGTTTCAATGGTCTGTGTATTTGCTGTGAATTTTGCTGTCAGAACATGCAGTTGCCCCCACAACTTGTTCGGAAACTAGAATCTAGGGATCTTCCTCAATTTCATTATTTCATTCATTATCTGAACTCTATGAATCAAAACGAACGTCGGTATTAAGCCACGGTGTTTTAATCAACATTTCATTGTGCTCTCGGCTGCACCTGCAGGTCTTGCATGGTATAAAAGTTCTCGTATTCGTCATTTTGACAACTTCTACCGCATTGAGCCCCTCTTATGAATTATAATAAACATTTACACAAACGGAAAATCTCTAATTACGCTGGAAAGCTATTATAATGTATTATATAGTAGCTTTATTTCATTGCGGTAAACGATTATTAAGGAATTTCTATGCCATACTTGATATTGATCAAGTAAAAACTGAGACGGAGTAATGCATTAGAATATACATAAAATTAACATTAGAATAATCATCGAGGTTTTAATGCAGTTTGCAGGAGGTTTGATAGATATTTTGTTCTCTTGTATTGCTGTAGCAGACGACACCGGCATCCGAGTTCGTTTTTGTATCTTGCAGGTTTTGTAACTTTTACAGAATTAAATTGGAGATAATGGTCCTACGAAGTCAAGAAATTTATCAAAGGAAGGTAAAATAAGTAAAGAATCTTAATATTGTCGTAAATACACCTTTTGAATCGAAGAAATTACGAGAACTATGACAAAATACACGAAAGTTTTTGCCGTGGTAAACAACCAGTCTCCCTGAAGGTGATTGTTGAGTACGATACATTCATTCTCCCACAAGAATACACGGGGATATTTGAGAGACAGAATTTTAATGCAAACTTGATTTTATAGAAGAAAATTTAAAGCAGTTCGTTTTTGTGATTCTCACGAACTGCATCATGGAATCGAATTCGGAATTTCGCTATAATAATCTTAGTCATTAATGCAATTTTCTATGATATTTCAATTTCACAGGACAAACAGAAAAGATACACAATTAAAGATGTCATCGTATCAAAAAATTTTTAAAAACTTTATACAACAGTCTATATATCTACAACAACTTATTCTTATTGAGTTGAACGATTCATTGAATATACTCATCCGTTTTAACTTTCGTAAATTAAACATTGGGAAATCATACGATAACTTCGACGAGTTACTGAATCAGTTGTTTTGCCTTAAATAGTTTCGTTGAGTCTCGACAAAGTCTTTCATTTTTAAGGTGTCTGTCATAAAAAAGGTACAAAGTAAAACAAAATAATGTCCATTTCATCAGATTTCGATAGCAATAACAGTAACATTATCACGTAATGCCATTCGCATATGTTCTCAAGTAAGGCATTAAAAACATTATATTCGCATCATCCAAGTCTTGTAATTTGTATTGTCTGCATTTGTAATACATACAAAAGTAGAAAATAGTATAGATAATATTTAAAATAATTGGAAATAGTTTGATTTCTCAATTACAGCATATTAAGACACTTATTCTATTAATGCTTAGGATTTAATGGGCTAATGAATTGGTACCGAGGTTTTTAAATCCTCAATGAACGCCCTCTTGCCTTTCTTTTTTTCATTCGAAATTGGAATTGCGCATGCGCGAACTACGGCGATAAGTGAAATATGGCAACCTTCATCACGACGCTCTCGACTGGCTCTCGACCGAAAGCTCTCATGTCGATCGATAGTGACAATTGCACTGAAATAGCAGTTATCACATGAGAACTGTTTTCGGTCGAGATCGAAGCTTTGTAGTGACAACTCACAGCTGTCACTGTCGTGTGATAGCTCTAAATTACAAAATCGACCCCCAGGCTACCCAGCCGGAACATTTTAACTAGCCGTTTTGGGAACTTTGTGTGCAAGAGCAAGTGTAGTTTCGTCTGACTGTGCGGCATCCTTGGGATTTTTCCTGGGTGCACTTATGTGCAAAGTACTTTTAACCGTTTCCTTAAAATAAATGCTTAGATCATCAGTTGACATCATCTCTAGTTTTCAAATATTCCTTTTTATGTCATTAATTAATTATTCTACAGCTTAATTATATGGTAAATTTTTCCATTTTTTTCGATAAAAACCATTTTTATCAAGTGCATTCTCACTAAAGAAAATAGGGTTTTACTTTCCCTATCAAAGCACTTAGCTTAATTTTCCTTCCACCAGAAGATGAAAAGTTAGAGACCCATGGAGGAACAGAAGTGAAAATTAGTGGGACATCTGGGACTAGAACCCATGTCCCACACTTTTCAGGCAGGTATTCTATCCTTTAAATTACTATGCCGAGTCGATTCCTCTCTATTAACGGGATGCTTTGCAATCAAGGCAAAGTAGTAGTAACCACCGCATGCCTCCTCTTGAACATCTTTCCATCATCCTTGGTAGAGGACACTTTGCCCTGGGCACGACGTACTACTCTTTCAGTACGAGGAGATGATACTGTATGTTACAGTATGATAGTATAAGGCTGGTTACTTAATTCTAATTATCAATCATCTTTGCACCAAAGGGTTGGATAGTACATTTCTGCATGAAAATCTTTAGCGGAATCGATTATAAGTAAATTTCCCGACTAAAAATCACAATCTTCTAAAATCAATTCTTATAAAAAACTACGGTGTAAGCCGACCCGAGTCTAAGCCGAGTAATCTAATTTTATCACAAAAACTGGGAAAACCAATTGACCTGAGCATTCGATTAGGGTTGGACGTCGCCCTATCACGACGTATGTTCAAACATGGTCGTTTTCAATCCGAACACTCCCGACGGACTGCACACGATTACGGAAAAAAATAACAAAGAAATGTTAATTGAGCAATTGAGGCATTTACAAGCCAATTTCCGACTATAGCTGACTATTTCCACTGCAGAACAAATGAGTGGGACACTCACTCGAGTATGAGCCGAGAGGGGCTTATTCACCATATAAAATGCATCGGAAACACTCGGCTTATACACAAGTATATACGGTACCTAAACTAGAAATTATTTATTTCATACATTTATTTACTTAATTTATAGATACGATTCCTACAAGAACGTATGAATGAGAAGCAATAGCACGAACAGAAAACGATTTAAAAACGAATCAAACAGTGCTTGGGTGATTTTCTCCTGCAGGCAGATAAAGGGCAGTGAACCGTATCCACCGAGTCTCTCAGCTAGTTCACTTGAAAAGAAATCGCTTTCCATTTAGGTAGTGCGTATAAGGCCTGGAGCTGTAAGCGAAAGTAAATTCGACGGAAGGCAGTGTTTCGAGAAAAGGAATGTTTCGCAAGGGAATGCAAATTGAAGGTCAGAGGCGTCAATTCGAGCTTCGATTGAACGGAATTCGAATCAACGTCTTCGAGATGGATCCGAGCAGTAACAGCCCCCGGAAATTGGCCAAAACTGGATTTTCCGGGAAATCGGCGAGTTTTATTTGGGATGCCTCGTAATTTCGGAGGCGGGAATAAACGGCTTTGGCTTTAATGAAGCATATGATGAAACTATTGAGATGCTCGGGCTTCATGGAAATTTCAACTCGTTGCTGATGGTTACTCCATCGTACATGGAAAATGTAATTCGCGAAATATGAAATAAACGATTTCAAGGGTATGACACTCATTAAAAAACAGCTCGAATATTAAAATATATTAGATAAAAATAACCTAGGAAGTGCAATTGCTGAACTTAAACAAATCCGTGCATTTTCAGTACCGTTGAGCCAAAGATAATGATCCTCTTATATAATTTGGATTTCAATCTAACATTTTTCTTAGTTTATTTGCTCTCACTTTACGATATATCGTTTATTTCAGTAACAAAAGCGTAACACTGATGTATGCAGCCTAATTGCAAAAAGACATATTTGTTCAACTTCCAGCATCACATCAACGCCGATTATAGTTGTCTACTTGGTGTATAATCAAATGTAGTGATAAATCAAAATAAATAAAAATATATTTGAATTTAGTAATTTTTATGTAATTATATATTATATTATTTTTATAATATTATTTAAGTTATCTGTTTCCATAAAACAGAAAGATGAATGCCCGAGCCAGAATTCGAACCCGGAGGTAGAGAGTTCCAAAGCAAATGTTTTGTATTTTCCCTTTCTGGCAAATTTATTCGCTATAATACATTTTTGTATCAGACATTTGATCAAATAAAATGCAATATCAACCAAATTCTCAAATTCTTGGTAGAGGGTTATGTTTTAGACAATTAGAATCCTCGTAAGAAAAATATATTCACCACGCTTATTTTATATATAAACAAAATAAAGCGTGAAAATTATTATGAGGGGATTTTAGCACATTTTAACTCTGCAACTACCCACTACTGAATATTGTTTGTCAGCCATATCACATTCAACCCAAAATTGTTCTCGGCCGAAATCATATTCCTCACTTGGATCTGACTCAAGCGAGCTCTTCTGAGAAGCCGGAATTTCAGTAGCTAAGATTGTTAAACAAAGCAACATTCATCTCCTCTGAAATTACGTGACAGAAATTTCGATAACGAGACAGTCTCTAAGAAATCGGGATCATCATCAGAGTATCCAAGATCGAACAGGGCAGAGAAATTGCAACGAGTATTTTTCCATTTCATTCCAATATTTCCTCACAAATCATTACGTCTTATATAATAGAGAGGTCCAATGCTTCTTAGAATTTGCAAAGGATTTATTTCCGATAAGAATTTTAACAGATTACGGAATTCGAGTCTATGTTCGATTGCCTCTCAATCGCAGGGTCTTCGCACAATTTCACTTCAACGGACGCCAAAAAGAATCGCCAGATGCCGCCCCTACAGCGGGATTTTTCCAGGAATCGATATTTTTTGTTAAATCACTGGAATCTGTAGTCTTTGATGAATAAATTATGCCACTTTCTCATTCTCTGTACCCTTTTCGGTTCTCTTTGATATTCTGAGATTAAATCATTCGCGAGATTTTTAATGTTATCCGCTCATCCCACTTTATTAGATTTGGATATGTTTGGAAGTACTATAACTCACAAAAGGGGTTAACCTGTTATATTCCAGCAATTTTAACTTCCAGTTTCATTTTACACGAGCTGAAGTGCCCGAAGTTGACAAAAAGGTTTCTTTTTTAAGTAAAATTTTGCCCCGGCGCTAAAATATGCATATCAGAAGTCAACATTTTTGCCAACTCCATTACTACTCTGCCTTTTCCATTACATGATCCACAAAATCATATGTTCCATATAACAAGCCACGGAATCAATTTCAACACGTCGAAAAGTTATCGATGCCTTTATGTATGTATTATGACATATAAATAAAAGCATAAGAATTTATCAAAACATATATTCTATTATGATAAAAGTGGACTACCCAGATTATTCGTAGTAGGCTTATCATTTATATACATCACTTTTTGAGATAATATTTCCGCAATTCCCACATTCGTTAAGGCAGAACTATTTTAAGGACCCAATGTGTATCCAAAATAAAGTATATTTTATCAAAATTTTCATTGTCAAAATTATAACCAAAACGACATCTCATGATTAGAATAAGATTATCTATTGCATAGTATAGTATATGACTGGAGCTGTAGAGGTTATATTCATTCATAAGTGTTCCACCTTTTGCTAGGTTTATGTGCACTCAAAAATATCCCAATTCGGCGCCATCTCCTTCATTTCCTTATACTTAACCCATCCCTTATGACATCCAATATCTTTTGTCTTTGTCTTCCCCTCTCTTCTTTCCCCTAAATTCTACAAATTTTATAAATAAAAACTTACTTACAACTTAACTTATTTTATAAATAACAACTTAACTTTAACTTAGAAGAAAAATAATGATGGCATATTATAAAAGATAAGATTGTGATAGTTTAAGCATATGACTGTTAAGTAAACATCAAGTAGCCTATGCCCCGCTAAGTGACGAAATTGATTGATTTGCGTAGAATATGGTTTCCAAATCTTAGCAAACATTTACATTGAAAAACATACGTAAAGTCGTTCTAATTCATATTTAAATTTTATCAAATTCATTTTAAACGGCAGATAGGAAATAAACTAAATTACAAACTATTTTACTTAGATTGCTTTTCTTAATATCAATATCAATTCAATCTCATGTTATGGAACTAAGGCACCGTGATGTTGTATTTTCGGGGAATTCAACACCAAAAAATTCCACTCGAGCTTGTATGTATTTATATATATTTATATATTATTTATTTTTATATATTTAGACCGTAATAAGGATAAGACACACAAATAGACAAAATATTCAGCATCAACAAAATATTTGCTTTATTCATCCTTCATTAATTTTTATTACGCATTTATTTATCCTGTTATATGTTACATCCTCTAAAATTTAACACAATCAAGTTGACACAAGCCGATTTGAAGATTTGTCTTGCTGAAATAGCTTGAATCACATGATACTCTCATGATGTCATGATTCTATCTCCAAGCCATTTTGTTATTGCAGTCAACATTTATCGATGGTTTCAGTCATTATTCAAACTCATTATGCTTCAATTCCCGTGAACTTCCGCCATCGACACTGTTTCAATCAAAGTGCAAATCCGCAAAAACACCCGCGAATTGAAATAAATATCCCTCTCCGATGTACTTAGCCCGGGATTAACCGCGTGAATAACAAAACGGAAATGAAATTTGAATTAACCAAGCGAATATGTGAATGGCGAGTCCATGTTTACATTCTCTGGGATCAGTTTTAGTCAGTTGACAATCTAAAGTACGCGAGAACAGTCACACGGAAAAAATTTAATTTTGTGCTTCAGGTGTAGACTTTACTTACCCACCTACCTTTTCCCTACATTACTTCTTAAAACTTTGACCATTTACATCTAATCATGTCCCTGCAAACATATCGTGAATAAATCGGATATATTTAATTTTTCATTTGGTACAAGATAGATGAGAATTTGTCTTTCGTTTGCTTTTGTTCCCGTCTAGCTTAGGTTCCGATTATACGGAAGCAATCCTTCGTAGCCTGACTTAAACGTCAAACTACATCACTCTCATCTTGTCCGCTCACCTCAGATCCCCTCGTAGGTTTTTGGTAGCTAATGGTAGAAGGGTTGTGGATAGAACCAGGCTCCGGGCTGATGACTTAACATACAGACACACATGTACGCACATATCTCCCAAGATGCTGTCAGCGCAGTTGGTGTAAACACCCTAGTATTCCCACGAACTCTACGGTCTATCCCCTTTCCTCATTCGGCGATTATGAATGAACGACAAAAGAATATAGAATATAAGCCTAAACAATGAAAAGTTTTCATAAATATTCTCCCTATATTTCGAGTCTTTTTTGTCCTTTCTAGGTATATCTGTGAATTAATTCAATATCAAATTGTATCAATTGAATCATTCGCTTAGAAGAGAAGTAAATCCAGTTATAGCACGAACAGGGTTGGAACCGTACTTCAAGAAGAACGAAAGATTGATAAGTACAAATATTTATTGAAGATGCTTGGCTGAATTAAATTAGAGAATATCGTACACGATGTTAATTTGTAATCTTATTATTTTAAATATCGTCAAATTGTGAGATCAAAAAAGTCAAAGGAAAGGAAGAAAGACATAAAGCACCGAAAATACCTGGGAAATGTATTCGGTATCAGAGATACTATTCATTTAAATACACAACATATATAAAAGATTCGAAAATGGTTCTTGAGCTTTATCATTTCTTATGTGGACCCTTCTAAATGGATTACCGGGTGGGGGTCTCACTAAAATAACTAAATAAAATTGACAGACGATTTATTTATTACTATATGTGCTGCAAGTATTCTGGTGGCAGCCCCAACCATCGTCTGTGAACAATTTAATTCAAACCACAATGTCTCACACCAGACTTAAGACGCAAACTAATATTCCAAAAGCAACATCACTACCCAAAGAGAGTATTGGAACACTACAAATGACATAATTTACAGGCATCTCTCTAGTGCCCCCACCAAAACATACTCCGAATAAAGACTGATAAAAGCTTTTCCACGCTATAAATGGTGAGTCCCTTCAAGATTGAAATTTGGAGTTAAAGTTCGGTTGTACCCCTCACGTGCGGCCGGAGAGAGATCCGTATAGTTAATTAAAGAAGGATGCAATAAGGCACGGGTAAAAAAAAGAATCCCATTTGTCCCTTAAACTGAACCAACTCAACCCGACTCAAGGAATCCCAGTTTGGATGTTTTCAAGAGCAACATGGCCTAAACAGAAACGCCTCTTAAATAATGAGAGGGAGTACCTGTCGAGCCCTTCCTAAAGTAGACAAGTGGAATCTTTATAATGCAAGTGTTTTATATTAACTGCATTACTCCATAATCCCGGTGAGTAACTGGTGGGCACGACTTATGTGTACTGTTTTATGCATGATGAGCTATCAAAACTAAGAAGCATCATGCATTAATGAATTCATGATCATGTGCAACATCGTCCGAGATAAAATAAGAGGAAAATTAAGGGCTAGTAATGAGTAGATCATTTATATAAAATAGTCAGTTGGACTAATATTCTAATCCGACCATACCTCTCCATCTCCCCACCAAGAACGGCGTCGGTACGTGGTACCGGCTGCACGTTAGAGAAAGCTTTGCCTTGACTTTAATTTTTAATATGTATCCGCGTCAACAGAATCGAAAGCTTTACTAAAGTCCAGTAAGATCAAGGATGGTTAGTTACTATCATCCAGCGGCTTACAAATGTCATCAATAATTTAGCAATGGCTGTGGCGGTGCAATGCGACTTCCGAATACCTGATTGTGAGCAGTCAATTCCATTAAAATTATATGATCAGTAAAGTATTCATGAAATTTCATACGGAAAAGGTATAGAAAAATTGGCAATTTTTATGAAAAACTCGGCCTCTATTGGGTAGGGAATGGATTTAAATTAAGCAATACGTGAAGGTTGAAGAACCGAATTTATTGAACCGATTCTTCTGGTTATTACTATCGGTAGGTTTGCGCAGGTTTTTCTCACCCCACCTTCATGGTATGTGCTACCCTGCAGTGGATATTTTGTTCCTAGGAATTTCTAAAGTTTTTTACATTCAAATTCTTCCCATGCTTTCTCATACTATCTCTTTGAATTGAATATTTATATATTGTCTGACGATGGGTTAGATGAAACAGGAAACGTTTAGTGTCAATCTCGCCCGAATAAAGCCGTATTATTACCATTATTTTAACGTCAAATTTTAATGTAAAATGTACTTCAAATACAGTAAGAGATATTTTTACTGAATCTTCGCTATTACATATAAAGTAAAACTTAAGGAATTGGTCCGTGTATTTTTAGCATACGCAACTAATGCATTACAAAAAGCATTCGGGGCCTGACCACATGGTAAAATTCGATCTAATTAGTAAATTGAAGCGACCTTGCGCTAATCTTAACGTAGGGATTTTCGTTTTTCGAGAGAAGGGTATAATAGAACGGAAGACGATGGGAATGGATTAAATGAAGTGGAAAGAATGCAGCTAAGGGAATCTGTAATGAGTGTGTAACGAATGGAAATGGACCGGAAGAACGTCACGTCCCACATATGGGCATACGTGGCGCCCTAATTCACGGAAAGACACGAAAGGGCTGCCATAGAATTCGCATTTCGGCTGAAAGCCTCAGGGAAATCCGTGACGTCAGAGGAGGGCGCATCGGTGAATCATGTAGAAACGGATCTTAAGACAATGAAAAACGGAAGAAATGCATTCTGGGAATAGTTTGGGACGGCAATAAACACGGCGAGGACCATGAGACGAGGACAGGTTAGAAATAGGATTTCGGGAGGAGGGTCTATTGATCAGTTTCAAAGGTTCCAGCCTCAAGGCAGATATATATAAATTCGAGAGCTGCGCAGTAGAAGACAGGAAGAGCCTTAAACGGCATCCGATGGCGTTAAGGAAAAGGCGGACATAAAAAGCGGTCATGGATGCATCGCGCGTTGATGTTACCGATTTATGGAGATCATATTGTCGCAGATTTACATGGAGATCAGCTCAATGTTCATAATAAATAAGCCATATTCGCAATCTTGGGCTCATTGTGAGCAGTAATGTCACCTGTAACCTAGGCATATTTTTAGTACCTCTAAGATGAGCTCATAGCTTCGAAGGCATCATTCTAAAAATGTCTGGAAAAAAATATCATCAAGACCAAGTATTGACTGATAACACCCTGCTGCACCACTCAATACTCAATGGTATCCTTTCATTATCACCTCTGCTAGCAATACTTATGAAATTTGCAAATTAGAACTTTTTTTGTAAGCTTAGGACGATTGTAATTGTATCATTGAAATAGCTCTACTTTGGATAATGCCATACTTGATCGAATACTATTGTAGTCGAAGGAAGTGATAATGCTTAGAAATTCACTGATAGGAAAGACCTTATAGGAGCATTACATTACATTATCCAATAATAAATAACTATGGTAATAATAGAAGGTATTGTTTTGGTACAATTAGGATACCCGAATTCCAAAGCAAATACTATCTACACATATATTCAAATAACGACTATTCTGGAACAGAAGCTACAAATATTACTCTTTAACTGTTAAAAAGAAGAAATATAAAAGATAAAAGGAAAGATTATGACTGCCTTTCTTATTCACCCGGTGAATTTTCATTGATTTTTTTTCTGGATCGGCTTTAACTTGAGGAATTTCTTAGAAAATAAAAATCAGGAGCACTGCATAAAAGTAGGCCTAATTAGGCCGACTGTAGCATTGAAAAGAATAAACTTTTGAGACTCTCATAATTAGAGCGCGGAAAAAAAGTCTTTCGACTTTTTTTAAAAGTGGGACTTTTGTGGTTTTAAATACAAATCTTCACCAATCTTATCAAATAAAACCGTTTTTAATGACTTTCTTAGAGACTTTTTGGGACTTTTTTGCTGTGGCGGGACTTTTTTGAGTAAAAGAGACTTTTCTGGGACTTTTTATTGAAAATACCTGCCTAAGTTAATATTTGGCTCTTGTGACCACACTTGTTCTACTTTGTGTCGGACAAATATTGTTTTTTATGCAGTGCATACTACACGGAGCAGATATTTACCGTATAATGTAAGCTACTAACAATTGCTAATGCGGAATTTTATTGATAGCTCCGGAAACTTCAATGAATTCTTTCGATTACTCCACCGTTCATGAAGTAAACCCATGCAGTGCTTCAACTCGAAGGTGGTTTGGATATGTGAGGGTAGAGCTCACCACGTACTTATCCAATTGCATGTTAAATTCACATATTGTTTCTTTCCCTGGGCCACCTCGCCCTTTTTTTGCTAAGGATGTCCAAAGACTTCACAAAGGGACATTATGAACCAACTTATTTGAACCCGGGTGGTCTGCTGACAAGGGGACAGCGCTACACTGTATGCTAGCACTCTGCTTTTTTTCAGGAGATTAGTGGAAAAATGATACAAATATATGAAAGGTTATCTAGAATTTCCGACGAAGTGAATGTCTCACGTTGAGTGTTGATGGTTACGAAATGAGCCTAGGAAAGGAGGAGGAGGAAAAATGAAGGCTCAACAAGGACTGGTGAACACATTGTATGAACACAATTCTATATATTCGAGTAAGCCGCGTAAAGTTTCAGTCATTCGCTGAAGTCCCCAAGCGTCGCTAGACCATCGTCCGCTCGTTTGTACAGCCCAGCCCAAGAAAATGTACAAGGTGAAAGGACAGGCGTCTTCAGAAGCCAAGCTGACTGCGTATGCTTTGTATACTTTGTATTACTATGCTTCACTATTCAAGTACCTGCAAGTACTGAGCAACAGTATTTACTGCAATGCTTGTGAAAAAACCGTGAGTATCAATACAACTTTTGAATCTGACGACTTTAATAATTATAATTATTATCTTAAGAATTTTTTGGCATTCCCGAATAAGTCAAAATTGTGAGATAAATCTTTAACTGTACATTGTGTGTGTTTTTAATTATAATTCTTTATAAAAATACAAAGACCTATTTTGAGCTATGCTGAATAATTAACTTTAAAAGTAATTCTCATAATAATTTATCTTTCTCATTATTTTTCAAGATATCATCGGACAAAAAGTCACATGTGAAACAGCACATTGACAGCTCATCGCATCTATCTCAAGTGAAATTAAAGGAGACCGTGAGCTTGCAGAGTTTACGACAGAGCCAACTATCGTTTGCAGCCACCGGCGATGAGTTTGCTTTGGACTTGTGCGAGCTATTTGTGGCATTGAACATTCCTACTCACAAATCAAAACACCCTCTATTCACATTGTTTATGGAAAAATATTTAAGAAGGACAGTTCCATCTGAGAGTTCTCTTCGGAAAACTTACTTGCCGAGACTCCACGAAAAGGTATGAGTTTCTAAATACTTTTACGTAGTAAATGCTGTAAAAATCTTTTGCATGCCTGCTCTTTGGATATAAGCGTTTAAAACTTTGGTTTAATACGATTTCAAAGAAATATTCGGCTGTATCAATCATTGTATTACATAAATAGTTCACTAAAATATAACAAGGTATAAGTATAAAATATAACACATACCTTGAATGGGCATTCCCGAATAAGTCAACATTGTTCGATACATCTTTAACTATACATTGCGTGTGTTTTTAATTATAATTCTTCATAAAAATACAAACACCTATTTTCTGCCTGCCTTTCAACTTGCATAGTTTGCGTCGGAAACAGTATTATCTATTGAAATACTTTTACTATTTTCTGGTCGTAATCCGACTG
Organism: Sympetrum striolatum; assembly: GCA_947579665.1. NCBI lineage: Eukaryota > Metazoa > Arthropoda > Insecta > Odonata > Libellulidae > Sympetrum > Sympetrum striolatum. Next base: position 97,774,585 of record OX388347.1, on the reverse strand, counting down.
GAATAAGATTAAGAACGAAAAAATATTAACTATTTACTAAGAAAGTAATTATGTGCCCTGGCCAATTTTTATTGCTCTTTTAAGTGTTTGCCTTAATATTTTTTTTAAATGCTCTTGTGTTTTAGATCACGAAAAGTATCAAGGATGACCTGAAAGTAAGCAAGTTATATGCCATTGTTGATGAAACGACTGATGTTAAGGGTCGATATGTGTGCAACATATTGGTCGGAAAATTGACACCAGATGAGCCCAATAAGCCCTACCTCATAGCATCCAAGGAACTTGAAAGAGTAAATAATGAAACGGTCGCTCGCTGCATTGACGAATCTTTGAGTAAGTGATGATACCTTATTTGGTATGGTGAAATGTTTGCTGAAAAGGCGAGCATATTCAAATTAGAACTGAAATTAATTAACGGTATAACTTATGTTGATGAGTTTTACCGCATATTTACCTTATCGTAATGTACTCACCAATTGTTTACAGCTTCCTTGTTTGGAGATAATAGTGCTAGAGAGAATTTGCTTCTTCTCCTAACCGATGGAGCGGCGTACATGGTTAAAGCCGCTAAAGTTTTGGTGTTTTTCTACCCTAAAATGATCCACATCACTTGCAAAGTGCATGCTCTTCACAGAGTATGCGAAGAAATTCGCAAAAGATTTCCCACTGCAAATAAGTGGGTCTCTACCATTAAGAAGGTAGGTACTTGCCGTTAATAATACTAAAAATAAATTTTCCAATATATTACTGCAGAACTAATATTTAATATTTTCGTAGGTATTTTTGAAAGCACCGTCGCGCGTGGATATATACAAAACATTTTGCTGTGATCTGCCATTGCCTCCGGATCCAGTCCTCACGAGATTTGGAACATGGCTGGAAGCTTGCGTGTTCAATGCACAACACTTCGAGAAAATTAAGAATGTAAGTAATTATTTGTAGTTATGATTGTAACTGATGAATCAATTTCATTATATGAAATAGAATTCCTGCAATTTTGCTCAGTTAAAAATAACTACAACTGCACGTTCTAAATTAAAGAGGAAAACTGTATTTTCATTTTTTACTTCAGGTTATACAGAATATTGACCCTGAAGACGATGCAGAATGTATAGAAAATGCTCGAGAACTCTTAGAAGATAGCACACTCCCACTGGAAATGATATGTATTTCAGCATCCTTTGGGTTTTTGGTAGAAAAAATCAAATATCTTGAATCTTCCATCCTGAGCCTCAGTGATTCGGTGTCGACAATAATGGATGTGAAGAAGAAACTTGAATGTGTAAAGGGTGAACAAGCCGTAAGTGTTTATGGCAAATTGTGCAATGTTTTGGATAAAAACGAAGGCTTCAAGTTAATGACTGATATAGCTCAGATTCTCAACGGAGAGGTCAAGGGGCAGACATCTAATGTTTTACAAAAACTCACCTTAAGTGAAGTGGCTACGCTGCGATATGCTCCTATTACAACATGTGAAGTTGAGCGATCGTTTTCGACGTATAAACTTATTTTGACTGAACGTCGCACAACATTTACCATGGAAAACATAGAAAAATACCTTATCTGTCACTACTTCATTAAATAATTTTTTGGCAATACAACTCAAAGTGAATGAAAATACGTTTTTTTCCTTTATTTTATATCATGCAATTAATAAATAAAATCTGTTTTCCATAACCTGTAATTTGACTTTAATTTCCCTATTTCAAAATAAAGATAGATATTGATCAGCTAAAAAAATTACAGGGGTCAACTATATTCTTGAACAATTGCTGATCATCAAAGAAAGTGTTATTCAGAATTTTAAAAAATATTTTGTAAATTATGGTGATCTCCTGTCTTAAAAGTCCATAAAATAACACGTAAACCCACGAATCCGCATCTCTACCCTCTTTTCTCCATCAATTCAGTTAAATTCAGCCACTTTCTCATGGAAATAACTCAGACTTTTAAAGAGACTTTTTTCAAAAATATTGACGACTTTTTAGGCGACTTTTTTTGAAAAATTGGAGACTTTTTTTCCGCGCTCTACTCATAATCATATAAAGAATTTTCTGTAACATGGAAACACAAAATTTCGAATTCCAGATTTGAAATATAAATCTTCGTACTTTTGGCCGGTTCTACGATTCCCCCGGTGCAAAGGGACGGAAGTTTTGAAAACTGGACTCAACCGGAAAAAACGGGGTCTTTCCCGAATGATATCCGGCATATTGAAGTGCTTACTTATACACAACGCTTGAAAAGCACCGGCTAAAATCAATTCTGCAAAACAAAACTGCGAAATTTCTTTTATTTAAGTTGTAGTTTTCCGAAAGATTAAGCTTGAGCAGGCTGACTTTACAGGCAATGGTAAATCATCAATGGTTGATCGCAGCTCATCTTCGCACGGAATATCTCGTCGGGTTATCGTCCCCGAAGCCATTATTGTTATTCCCAAGCGAAAGATGAGCCGGATTTATTCCCCGCAATTTTCAAAATTGTGGTTCGCATTTCGTTTTTCATCTCGATTCCTCCGTCGCCATACATACTTGATGAAAGTTCCCTCCCCTCCATATCTCAACGACTTCTCATTAAAGCATTTTCTTTGGCCAAGATGTAAAACCAAGTCCTACATCCATTACCCTTCCCTCTGGGGAAACATTCCAGCCGGAAGGACAGACATGCTTTGGGGTTTTACTCAAGCCATGAATGCTTAATCCTATCGGGTCCTTCTCGAGAAAGAAGTTTTGTCGTCCCCTCTGGCGGGCCATTATGGAGTTTAACAGATGAGCGCGGCGGCCGCAAAATGCGAGAGAGTGTCTTCTGGGGGCACTTGTTCCGGCAAACACAAGGACATCTGCAATCGAGGGCATCTCTGGCGACTTTCCATTCCGAACCTCAAAACGATTTATCGGTTCTCCGGAGGTGTTTTCGGCGGAGGTCAGCGCGAAACGTGGAGATGTTAATTGGGGGGCGACGAAGTGCGTGGAAGAGTTATTGGCAGTATTGCCCGCGCTTTCTGGGAAACTGTCACGGACGGAGGCCAAGTTCAATCCCAAGGAGATGCATCTACGGGGGATTGTGTCCTTCCTAGACACAGCTCGTTCACTATTATCGGAAACGACGAATATTTCCGCAGATAAGACAAGGTATAAATTTTCGTCAAAGTTTTATAGTTTTATAGCTTATACCTGTTCTAGAAAACAACCCCCAAAATATTAACGGCCTATTAATTTTGTCCAATAACCTACAATATAATATTTTTCGCATTTCGTAACTAAACGTTTACCACATGAAAAACCATTATGCATTCCTCCCGGAGATGAAAAGGATATTAAATCAAACCGTTATAAAACGCAGTGTAACTGACGTATTAATTTAGTAAAGATCAGCGATCATCAGCTGGATAGTAATAATGTATAGCGCATTCGGAATGATGTCTTATTCATAATTTTTCAAATGAACAAATTTTATTTTCTTGCATCTGGCAACACTGTGTTGCGATTGCTGCAACATTCGCCATTTGGCTTTACTATCAGTAGCTCAATGAACATATCGTTAACTAATCATTTTTTTATTTTTTCACTATTTTTAAATTAATGAATAGTTTTAAATTCATTGGTGAGTCATTTATTTGACTTTATATGGTTTCATGTATATAATTTTCAATCTAATTTCTTTTGAATCTGTCATAAAAGACGGCGCACGACTTTGGGTGTCTTTTTTATGACTCAACTATCATCTTATCTGTGGGAATATACGGTAAGTGATTTTTTCATAGCAATGATAAAACTTTTTGTCAGGAACAGAGTATGTGATTGTTTAACGGACAGTCATGGCTGCGAACAAATAGAATATGAACTATTTTACAAAAGATTTGAACGCAAGGTCAACGAAACATTTTGGGATGATGACCGTCTTATAGAAGAAAAAGCGACGCATGGGGATTTAAATTGCGAAATAGAACTAATATCACCTTCAGTGTTCTTCCTAAGTAACGGGAGGACGTCGGAATGGCGTTGCTATAAAATGGTATCCAAACAGGATTTAAGTAAACAGCACTGGGAGAATTAGTAATAATGCTGTCAATAATGTATTCAAAATTCCGAAAAGGTGTAATATTTACTAATCTTACCGCATCTATTTCCATTATTCTCACATCTACGACTCAATTTTTTGACACTTTATTTCGGAGAAGTTCAGTCTTTAGTGTGCCTATCTTTGTCATAATATTTCATATTGGTAGCATTCCTTAGTAGTATGAATTTAAATTTCTCATGTCTCTGTAAGTAAGGCCTCCTATTATATATTATTACTTTTTCCCTAAACGTAGTATAGAGAAAGTATTGTATTCGCAAAAAAATTCGACCTCCAGATTTCGACGGAAATAGATGTTTTGGGGCCCATAGAGCTCGTTTTCGCTATTTTCCCGAACATGTCTGTCTGTCTGTCTGTGGTAAAAAAGTTTGTGGGCGCTCTATCCTAAAAAGTAATTATCTGATCATTTCCAAAATTCATATTTAGTATTTTCCTAACAATGCCAAAAGTTGATTAGTTTTTAGTGAATATCGTTTAACCGGAAGTTGCTGTTTACCCGGAACAATTTTTTTTATATATCTCTGTCAGAATGTAATGTAGGTATATAAAATTACAAACAAAAGTTATAGATAATTTACTTTACTACAACTTTTTTATGAAATATTTTTTCGTAACACTGATTGTTTAGGAGTTATTCTTCAATAATAGTTAACCGGAAGTTGTTGTTTATCCATAAATGGAAGTTTATCAAATATATCTCTGTCAGAATGCAATGTAGGTATATACAATTATGTATCAAAGTTATAGATAATGTATTTTACTACAACTTTTGTATGAAACATTTTCCTGTAACACTCATTGTTTTGGAGTTATTTATATATTACCGGCATAGGCTTCTGTTTTCAATAAATATGGAGAAAGTCATGTGTTGGCCACATCAGATCTTTTAATTTTTTGAATTCTTATTTAATTTCTAAATGAGTATAAATACCCGAAAGCATTCGAAAGCTTAGACCACCAATCGTCGTTTTATGCGCTTAGTACGAGGATCGTATGAACTACCTTCATTCTAAAACAATGAGACGGCTTATAAAAGAGCACACACCAGCGCATCCTTGAGCTGCTCACCTCCCCAATCTGAAAGCGTACTTCCATTCTGCTCCCTCACACAACACCATTACATCACCAGCTTCCAATTACGGCGGTAAACCTATTTAAGATGGACCCGCAAAACCTCACAAAAGACTTCCTTAAGACCCTCAAGATGGACGCTGAGGTAATCGCTTTCATCTCGCTGCAAATCGAGCGTGGCTTTCCTTTATCGACAGCCGCAGAGCCCTCCGAAATTATCTCGCGCACTGCCTTTTCAACCGCCCTTCAAAAATCGCATTCAGGGGCAATTGTGAATTTGGTGGAGCACCACTGTTAGGGAGAGGAAATATGAAGGGTCGGAGGGGATCGAAAAATAGCTTTCCTCCCACAATACCCTTCGCTAAGACTTGATTACAGGGCCCATAGTCTTCGGGCGAAAGGTCTTTCGGAGAATGGAAGTCATTGGTCTGGGAGGAGGTGGTCGGGATGAGCCCACCTCTCTGATTGGTGGCCCATCATTGGGAAAACCGAGCACGATTCCCGTCTTCTCCGCTTGTTTCACTCATACGAACGCCAAATGTTTATTCAAAATTCTCCGCTTCCGTCGAAGTCCTTACATTTGCGAAAATCGTCTTTCCTGGCACTGTTTGAATTACTCATTAAACTAGTTTCCAAAAAGGAGAACTACACGGTAAATGTTAGTCTAGCCGACTTCCCAGTCTGCCAACTCTCGATTAAGGTCTTGTATTTAAGAGTAAAAGAAAGTAAACTACATCACACAACATTACTCAATTCTTTCATCTTGAGTTTTGGATATTTTCCTTATGAGTTTGAAATTTGCTCTCTTTTATATTTGGCCCCAAATTTCAAATTAAATCCGGCAAGATTTTTAATTTCTGAAGCTAAATAATTAAGTGGAAAGGTTTCTTTAACGATACGCGTTATATTTTTTACTGACTTAGATTTGTGTATAAATTAAAGTGACAATAGACATTATATATTGAAAGAATTAAAAAATATTGTTGATATATATTTTTGGGTGACTTTGCAGTTTTCCTTTCTTGTTTCGTGATTATTTTATGTACAATTTTTACTAACAAGTTGTTTGTTTGCTTTGCCACAGGCCGATGATAAATCAAGGTCTACTATCAGATCAGGAAATAGCGTTGTTGAAGACATAAGGATGCTGTTTTATTGCTATTTCTAATATTAGTATCACTGTACTGAAATATACAACCGTTTTTGGAGTTTAACATTCTTAGTTTATAAAAAAGCAACAATCTTGATCCATTTTTATTTGGACGGGATTTTCCTGTTTTTTTTGAATAAGATAGGATTCGAAAACTGAGTAACTACATTTTTTCCCTTAGTAAAAGGACCTTCGCTTTCACGAGGGAAGACGATATGCAAAATATACAGAGAATAGAGATTTCCTTCGAGAATTTTCCTCTTATTTCAAGTTCCATCTTCTCGGGATACTTTTCATCCGGATATATTCAACCGTATTTGCCATTGAATAAGAATATATAAATAAATGATAAGAGATACGAATAAACCGGATACACATGCGTGGCAGCCCAGGGGTATCAATTCTTGCTTTCTTTATTTTTGACTTCTTGGACTTACAAACAATGAAAGCTTCGCATATTGCTTTCTCTAAAAATAATCGCTTCAAATGTTGATCTGATCCTCTCTTGACTTTCCATGGGCTTACCAAGAATTGTCTTAGCTCGAAAATATTACATCGATTTTTATGACTATTGTGGTTGGGTTTTGATTTTTTATAATCCTTTCCGTAGCAACTTATCTATTTGGTCTTCATATTATACCATAAGTGGTTGTTTTCCTGCTGCGGAAATATTTTTCCAGTGCTCATTGAATAATCCAGTTAATTTCTTTCTAAAAGACAATAATTCTTTTCCTTAGTTCCAATATTTATCTTATTTTGTAATATTATTGCTTATTTTCTCATTGCATTGCAAAATGAAATATATCTCCATTATATTTGGAACAGGATAGATAAAAGTTAATCTTTCTTTACTTTCGCTTGTCCTATTATTGACTGTGATGAGATGAAACACTTTTGAAAAATGAGTTAAGCTTGACGAAAGAAAAAATTAAGGTCTCTCTTTATTGAATCTTGAGAAAAGTTTAACTCCTCGAATCATTGTGCTTCACAAACGTGGACTTGTTCCGACTATAGTATTCTGGCTTGTTGAGGAAAACAAGGGCTGATGGTACTGCACTGTATTGATTAAAAATTATTCGACAGTAAGGATAATTTTGCACATGGGCTGCCACCGGAAATCGAACCCGGGAACGCGTGCAAAAAAGCGTTGCCCACAGGAGTACAAGGCTAAATTTAATGATGTTCCAATTGACCTCCAAACACTTTGCAGACAATGAGTAAAATAGCAGATGGAACTCTCTAGTCCCAAATTCGCCTAACAAAGACGTTTGTATTTATGCACATAGACGCTGTCCTGAGGTAGAGCTCGCGTATCGCCATGTGCTGCAGGGTGTGAACGCCAAGCGACGCGTTCACTCATTAAATCACCAACGGTTATTGAACTCGGAAAAAAACGCTTTATTAAAAACGTATTGCCTCCGAGACCATCTCTCTCCTTTTATGTTCATCGTAAGATCATAGAAAAATAGAAGGGCGGTCAAATACACCATCGGATCATCCGTAAACGTACTTTCCCCGAATTTATTTAGCAAAATTAACCAAGCTTGTAATCTCCTTTCCTGTGATATTTGTGAAACACTTTCCAAGGGAAACTGCCAAGGAGATTAGGGAATGGCATCATATATTTATCGCGCCCTCTCTTGTAATCATTCCCTTGATGCTCCCTAAAGTTGTGTGATTGCTTTAAAAAGAAAATTGCCCGGGAATGAGGTATAAATTCAATTTTGGGAGCTGATGGAATTCTCATTTTCTCTTTTTTCGAAACTGTTTTTGCGCGAGATTTTTGGAAACTGTCCAAATTCTGCATAATTTTCATATCATTCCCATTTTAGGGTAGACGCTAATAGTTTCATTTATTCATAATACTCCATCACAATTTGGTAAAATTGTGTAGGCACTTATATTTTGCTTCGCATATCATTTACTAATGCCCTTTTCTTTCCTCTAATTACTCCATATTTTCTTCGGGATCTCATTCATTGTACTCAATCTGTAATTTCTCAGTTATTCTATTCCTTTCGAACAAAATGAAATTTTACTCTTAAAACCAGTCATTTTTTCTCAATCTACCCTCTTCAACTACCCTAACGGAAGTAATACACTCCCATCGTATTAGTCTCACAAAATATCTTCCAATCCAGTCATTAATTACTGTTTCCTTCTCTCCTGCTCTTTACACAAACCTTTTTTTATTTCAGTAATCTAGTAACCAATTCGGGAAATATTCATTATGTACCCGGGAAGGATATAAAGGTTACGGAAATATATGTAGAACCAGTTCAACTTCATCACTTACGGTGATTCACCATATACGGTAATTAAATATGAAATATTTCTTGTTTTCCTGGCGTGTACAATGCATGAAGTCTTCTCGGAGTCTATACCAGATAAAGCAATTTGTTACCTTCATTTTGATGGCTGGATAATTAATGAATGATTAAATATGCTTTCCTTTCATAACAAGTTTAACATAAGATTACGAGGGAATCTTGCGGTTTGAAAAGTTTTATAGTGAAGACATTTTCTTATTATAATCATTCAAATTAAGGGGTTGGAGTCCCAAATATCGCCCCTCGGCTTAATATCGCCTAATCGTGTTTTCAAGCAACTATTTGCACCATCTATAAGTGCACCCGACGTTCTGAGGTAACTGATATAACTACCTAAAAATTACTTCACTTCAAGTAATCTTGTGTAAATAGAGGGATCAAATGATGGAATGTGTTGCCTGAAGAGGTCTTCAAACCCTAACCGAAAAATAGAAGTTAGTCTGAATGTAGATTCTGCAGTTTAAGTATTTAATTGGATTCAATATTTTATTTTTTGTATTATTTGGATATTTTTAAAGTGAAGATGTGAAAACGATGAAGAGAAATTTTGGCCTGAAAAGTGACATTGTAAATTGTGAAATGTTGTTTTTTTTATTGGAGAATATATGTTGAGTGTATGTTTTCGAGTGGTACTGGGGAGATGTATGTAAATTAGATCTTGTTGTGAATTTGCGGTGTTCGGATACTGTTTATGAGTAGTAATGATAATTTTGGCATATTTAAAAAGGAAGAGTAAAGGGTAAAACGCACATAAGGGCGTGCACCCAAGAAAAATTCCAAGGAAAAACGGACTTGAAAAAAGTCTGACTGGGCCGGGAATCGAACCCGGGATCTTCCTCTATCCTGGAGGCTGCCTTAACCAGGTGAAGGCAGCCTCCCGGATAGAGGAAGATCCCGGGTTCGATTTCCGGCTCAGTCAGACTTTTTTCAAGTCCGTTTTTCCTTGGAAATATTTGGAATATTTGTTTGTGAGTAAAGTCTGGTGTTAGGGATTGGGGTTGGAATTAAGTTGTACATAGACAATGGTGGGAGTTGACACCGGAAGAAATTCTACTTGAAGCAAATGTAATAATAAATAAATATTGGAATTTCATTTCGAATATCTTCGATACTCGGCTTATGCTTCTCGGTACAACTTCCAACATCGTTAACGCACGTCAATACCCTTTGTTGACGCACTACTGTTCACACCAAAACAATTAGTTACCAATGAAATGTGAGCAGAAGTTAAGTACCTCCAACGTTTTTTCAGTTTCTTCAGCGGAGCGTAAAGGTAAGCGATGAGGAAAGAGAGCTCGGTTCAGTAACCAACTCGATACAAAGAAAGATTTCCGCCGAAGAAAGTTTGAGCGGTCATGCGTCCTACGCAGCGCATTTGTAACAGCCAATTGAAGAAACTTTCCTTTCGGCTCTGCGGAGTGTCAAAATATTTGGATCCTTTCGCAAGACTCGGGAGTCTCACAGGCGACACCACTGGTGGAGAATTTTAAAGATATCGAAAACATTCGTTTAATTCCCTTTCCACCCTCTTTCTACTCTCACCTCACGTCTCCCGTAACCTTTCTTCCTCCCTTCGGACTCCTTATTCCCTCTCCCTTTCACTTAACCCGATCCCTTAAGTTTTCCGTTTGGTTCGTGATCGGAATTACAGTCCATTCCAACTCGATTGCACTGGGATTGCACCGACCGACGCTCATTTCCCATTCAAAGCTGCCGATACTAATCCTTTGATTACCAATCCTCTCGCAGTTTATTAGAGTTTTCATTTGGCCGAAGGAATCCTGTTTTAACTATCATCCGTAAATTTCGACTGGTATTAAAGATGAAATTCTGTCAGGAAGAACTGTGGGACTGTGACGTGTTATGTACCTTATATATTCGTGTACAATCCGACTTTTTCTGCACATTTTATCCTATGAAAACCTCCATCGGCTTATACTTCTGAGGGTCCCACTTATATGTTCTCCGGTGAAAACAGTCAGCCGTAGTCGGAAATCGGCTGGTAAATTTCTCACTTGCTAAATTATTAATTCTTTTACAATTCCATCCGCAATCACTCCGTAATTACTGCACTTCATTGGTGTCTATTTTAATTTGAAACTCATGAGTAGCTGCTGACTTCCTACACTTGGCTTATACTAAAGTCACTTTTCCCTGTTCTTGGTTATAAAATTAGGTACCTCGGCTAATATTCGGGTCGGCTTATACTTGGGTATATACGGTCTATCTTAGTGTGCTTATGAAACTTTAATATATCTATCATTAGTATGATTTTGCGAATGAGCACAAAGCCAAGAGGCAATGTTTCGTTAGAAATACACAGTAAAACCCAGTTAAGACGCTTTTTTCACACACACGACTGACTGAAATCCGCGTTATAAGCGAGATATTTTTCATCAGGGAAAGGACTACGCTTAACTTTTGGTACGCTGAAAAGCTTTTCACAAGTGCTTTTTTGGCTGTTACAGAAGTGCTTAACACTTTAAAACGAAGAGAGAGATGTTTAACGAAAAAATCGGCTAAAGCTGGTTTTAGTGTATTTAGGGACGAGAAAAATCCTTCTTAAAAGCGGTTTGTAGAGCGTCTTAAGCGGTATATATAGTCTTTTACTATTCTTTTCTGTAAAAGAGAAAAGGCCCAGAAGAAAAGTTCGCATTTAGTAATTTCGGTGCGTATTAGCGTCTTAAGCGGGTTTGAAAGTATATACTTTTCCTACATAATATTTTAATGATAAAAGAAAACATTTCATTATACATTCAAGAGTGCAAAAGAGCCGTTTGAAGCGTTTAAAAGTGTGTGTAAGTTAGGTGAGGTAATAGTTGTTCAGCTCAAACGAAATTTTCTCCTCAAAAGGAGTATATGAGATTTTTTCAAGCTTCGGATACTACGAACTTGACAAGACTAGGTGTCCCGCACATAGTTCTTTGATTATCAGTACATTTTGGATTTCACCTCAACAACTAGAATATTTTACATCGCCTCATGCTGTATATTAATTTTGTGAACAATGGTTATTTCGACTCTATCGCCGATAGATCAACTCCATTTTTACTTTCTCCATATACGTAGTATAGAGAAAGCATTGCTTTCATGAAAAAAATCGACTTCGAGATTCCAACGGAAATACATGTTTTGAATGATGTCTGTGTGTATGTATGTTTATATGTGTGTGTATGTGTGTGCGTGCTTGTGGGCGATCTAACGTATAAACAATTAGTCGTATCAACACCAAACTTCATATATAGCACTGTGGTGTGTGCTCTCAGAGTTGATTAGTTTTTGGAGTAAATCGGTTTACCGGAATTTGAGCTTTATTTTTTAAGCTCGTTTTTGCAAAATTCCTCCATTAATCTGATATTTAGGTATATATAGTTATCTACAAAAATTACAAAAATGTATTTGTATATATATTCCAAGTTTAGATTAAATCTAGAGTTCGAAAATACTGTCGTAGATAAATATTTACATTTTATAAATGGAGAAAGCCATGTGCTGGCCACATCAGATTTTTTTCATTGCTCTTTGGGAATTGAAAGCCAATACTACTATAGAAGTTTTGGCAACGGTTTGATGAGTAGCCAAAAGTAAAACGTGAGCTGGGTTGTAATGGCCGAGCCAAGTGGTATAGAACAAATGTATGACCACGCACTTGTTCCCTTGTCGGTAATAAAGGTTCGATATTACATCGACCCCTTAGTTGAGAAGACCCCCCGTAACCATACCCCCCGGCTATGTACGTACCGTGTAGTGGTGAGGAGTCGTGTGCGCCCCAACGACTCTATGAACTATGCCGGAGGCAGTTTAACAACTGCTGAGGCCTCCCTTGCTAGACTAGTCTAAGACGAGGGGTCAGATTACACCCCATGTCAATAGGACAGGATGGGTTAAAGGAAATGAAATCCAATGCCCAAGTAATAGTGCAAAGTCTCGGGCATAGACGAAATAAACGGTGAAAACACAAGCACTGAATAGAATAATGGATTCCTTTAGAAGAAGAAAGGTGCACTTTGACAAGATACATATTAATTGTATATAATAACATATTAATTAAGTTATTTTATGAAAAAAGAATAAGAGGAAGAATTAAGATATTACCAAAATTCAATACGTGCATTGCAGGAAAAAGAAAAAACAGGACAAGGTTGACGATAATATTGTGAGTACCTATCTTCTAAAATGGGGTTGGAAAGACAGGAAAAGCAAAACTTGAGTTACGATAATTAAGCGCAAATATTGTAAGCAGCGAGTAGAAGAGTGCCATACAAATTCAATATTTCGATAAAATCTAGACTAACAATCTTCAGTAATAACAATAATAAATACAACTTATATTCACTAACCGGAAGAATTTAATTTTAAAATTAACGGAACACAGTTTATGAATGACCATGCTATTAACATCACAATCGAACTATAAGATAAGTTGTTTATAATAATACAGGATTTTGATGAATGTGCTGGATAATTCATATTCTTCCGGGACTTAAACAAGGGTTCAACAAGGAAATCATGATTGATAATTGAATGATGACCAATTTTGATGCCCTCAACGAACTTATACCTAATAATACTCCACAAATTGAACGCAAAGATCGATACAAATTTGCATTTATTTTTCCAAAGCCTGATTAGTTATGTAATAAAAACAGGAATGTTTATTAATGATATAATGAATAATTACCTAATAATACCAATCGCTAACTCAATGTCTCTACTAGACGAATCAAACCGCTATAAAAAAACTCGAAGGAGGGAAAGTGGATATTGAGATTGATTTTTAAATACGCCGGGAACAAGATCAGATACCCACAGAGCTAAAAATACAAATTGAAAACAATGAATATTTTTAGAAAGGCTGGTAATAAAACATAACTTATAGGAAAACATTCGAGAGAGCGACGTGACAAAGTAAATTATTATTAAGGTCTTTATTAAAGGCGAGATTGAGACTGAACAGTCTCTTCCTCCATCTAACCTTTCATCAATGGTATTATATACATAAAAGCTTGTGTATATGTGAATATAAATAGAGAGGAAAACTTTAGAAGGAGTGGAAGTAAAAGAAACCTAAGGTGATATCTAAGGGAAAAAATATCCACAGCAGGAAAACACCCACAGAGAAGGGGGGTGTGAAAAACCTGCGCAAACCTACTGATAGCACAAGCTAAAAGATATAAAAGAAAGCTGTGTATAACATGGAGATTACAAAAGCAATAGTGTTATAACTAAATTACAAATTAATAATAAAATAAAATCAGAAACAGGAAAAACTACAATAGTAAACCTTGATAAGACAAAACATAAGATTTAACATTCAGATGAATTTAAAAAATAGTAATATTATAAAATAAAAAATAAAATAAAATAGAACATTCAAATAATTCAAATTGTTTCTAAAATGACACTTACTAAAATGACATATGAAAAATTTATATATACGATACAATTAATAAATACGAATGCAATTATTATATGATGAGTTAAAATGGTGCTTTTAAAGAAAGGACTGAAGTGAGATTAACATGAATAGAGAATGAATAAGCAAAGTATTATCAGCATTGCAATAGCAAAGGATTTGATATGAAAAAGAAGCGTGGGTTGTCCAAAAGCTAATGGCAGAATGACCTAGATATGGAAAGAAGGAGGAACTCAACGAGAAAGGCCCGAGAAAGAAAGAGTTGAGAAGAGAAAAGTTTAAGCTTTAAATGTCAATTTGAACGCTAGCCTACGCCGTATAGATTCTGAAAACGGTTGATGAGTTGCTGAAGATAGTCTTTCCGAATTGACCTCGCTCTTCGGGAACAGACGAAGTATTAAATGAAAAAATAAAATAGAAAGTTTGGAGGGAGCGAAGATTCCTGTTTGACTTTGGATTTAACTTTGAAAAGACCTAAGGTAAGATTCTTACGGTAAGTGCTTACGTACAGACCTTAAAAAACGGGGAGATGGAGTGACCTAAGGCAAGTGGATCTTATTAAAAGGGAAGGGTCTAGCAAATTCCTGCTAGACCAAACCATGAACTCGAACCGTACTTCTAAAACTTTTAATGTTTAATGTTACCTAATTAGGTTCTCTTGCTAATATTCCATCTACAAATCATTCCGCCTGGAATAGTTTGGTGGACTGCCTCACCTCGAAGAGACTTTTAATTTTATCTGCTATAATAAAACTGAAATTTCAACGGTTGGAGGCATGAATAAGAGAAGTTTTTGTAAAGAAACTAGTTAAGTTTCAAAAAATTAGCGATATGTCTACTTTAAAAAATAATCGAGTATACGTTCGTCCCCCATTACTTCATTTACCTTAGCGGCTTCACTTCATCTACAAATATGTATATTTATTAAAAGGGAATGGTATTTGTAACGTCCAATATGACTTATATTCTCCTATTTTTGTCTTATATATTGAGTATTATGAGTGTAGTGGTGACAAAATGGTGCTATTTCATCTCTAGCGTCTCTATTAATGCTTAAGAAAACATATTTAGGTCTTAAACAGGTTTTCTATGCTCTAAACAAGAAAATATTTGATTTAAAATAAATATCGCTACTTCGCGGAAACTCGCATATCGCGGTGGAGTCTGGAACTGATTAACCGCGATAGACGAGGTTCGATTGGAATTAGCAAATAATTCCAAGAGAGAGAGTGAGAAATAATTTGTTTTTCTTCTAGCTCTACATACCACATACGTTCGCGGTCATTTCTCTAATAGTGTAATTTTTTCGCAATGCTTTCTCATTGATCCTATCCTTCCATGGACATAGGGATTACTATTAGAATGAGGTATTGGAAGGGTTATTGGATATTGTGAGGCATAGTCGCGGAAAGATGCTTTCCATTAGTGCGCGCCACTTTGCTTCAGGCATTGCCGTACATCTTTTAACTCTATCCTTCAAACTATCTTACACTGACTAACCGCAAGAGAAATGGCTCAATTTTTGCGACTACCTGCCAATTCATCCTTCAAATGCCTCCGAACACTTTGATGTAAAAGTGAATCTCATTTAGTAAAATAATCAACAAAGTTAATAACTAGAACAAACTGTGTATCTTTGAAAACATAATAATTAAATAATTTGCTAAAAAAGATGTGCAATCGCCACGAAGACACAAAAGACTCTTTACTAATGCAACTCTCAGTTGCTTTAGTAAAGTTGATCATTCTTTGTTCGGAGCTGAAACTTGAATGACGATAAAAACAAAACCATGCCACTTTAAGTTTTATAAAGGCATAAAAAATGTGCTTGGTGTTGTTTCTAATTCTAAGGTTGCCTTGGAGTATAGGGAATTCAGGTTTTTATATAAAAGAAATTTGAAGCGTTATCATAGCAAATTCAAAGTTTTATCCTGCGATTTTACTAGAAAAATACATTGCATTGTGATTTCATATCATCTATTTGATACTAATTCTAAAAATATTGAGTTTTCCTACACATCGATTTAAATTTTTCAAAAGTGACAATCCTTGTAAAAACGTAAGGCTCTTTTGCTGTTTCTTTAATGCATTATGAAAATGAAAAAGTCTAATATATTTGCTACAAGAGACATTCTAATGCGCCTGAAAAAAACCCCACATATTTTGAATTACACAGGAAAAAAAATCAGCCGTAATAATTTATCTCATGTAATAGTTTTCTTTTAAGAACTGATTTAATAGTTAATTCCTTTCAGCTTTATGTAGTTGAAATATACAATCCAAGCTAAAGGGGACAGTGCACAAAATCTACCTTAATTTCCAAAAAATGCAAAAGTGGTTTTTGGGTTTGAAACAACAAAAGAAAGAATATTTTACTCACCGCAGCAGATGATCGCCGTTATTTCCACCAATTATTCCTGTAAATGCAAAAGAATAGATTTAATAAATTCATGTTTTCAAACATAAAAGCAGAATTTAGTTTGAGAAAATTTTAGTTATTTTTTTAAACTTAACAAAGTTCTTTGTAGAATTCTGAAAGACATTAGTTTACTTTTTTCTATGCGAACGCATTAAGGCCAAAAGGAAAGAAGAGTAATGCGGTTCACAACGTACTGAAACAACGAAGATGAAAAAATATCTAAAACAAATAACTATATCAAAAAAATAAACTTAATAAATTTGGTACGTAAATTTGCTTAAAATTAATTAAATATACGTAAAAATAGGTTCTAAAATCACTGAATATTCTCTTTAAATTTCCTGGAAAAGTTCCTCCGTTAATTCGCATCTCTATATTATTGATTACCTCTGCCTATGGAGGAAGATGTTCATGATTGGCAGTAATAAAATTGACCTGAGATAGGAATCTGTGCGCGCCGCAGCTGCATTCTCCAGTGCGTTCGTCAGAGGAGACGACGGAAACTTAAATTACAAGTTCCAAGGCGAACGAGGTGCACCTTTGAATTAGGACGGTTTCTCTTGGGTATGAAATGCATTAAGTAATCCACTCGACAATGGCTCCGAGGAAAGGCAAAGTTTCCACTCCGATTGCAGCAATTCTATCAGGTGTTGCGGCGGCAAATATTACCATGAATTACATAATTTAATCAAACCAAGCACGAGCGCTTGCGACAGTGATGTCTAATTTGAACTACTGACGTATTTTAAGTAATGGAACATCGCACACACATTGCTATTAGGATTTCCTGTGTAACGGCTTTCCGTATGTAGTGATCCATCAAATTTAAAAGTAATTTTCCAGTCAAGCATACTTATTATTCCATTTCATTTCTATCATTATTATTATTAGGGGTCTTTATTATAGGCGAGATTGAGACTTAAAAGTCTCCTCTTCCTTCTAACCTTTCGTTAATTTGTTACATTATTATAAGTATATTACATGTATCAATGAAACTTAGAGGAAAATAGAAAAAAATGTAAGAAGGGATTGCGGATGTAAAAGAAACCTAAGTAAAGCTTAGGAAAAAATATCCGCTGCAGGAAAACACCCACAAAGAAGGGGGGTGTGAAAAACCTGCGCAAACCTACCGATAGCAAAAACTAAAAGACATGAAAAAAAACAATGCACACATAACCTGGAAAATTACAATAATTGTTAGAAACATATTATAGCGACAAATAATGAAAGTTGATAAAAAATGAAATGCAGAGAATACAGTAAGTAGATACATACACTTCTGATCTAAAATATGACTGAACTAGAAAAAAGCAAAATAAAACACGATCGATACAATATAACGCTCAACAATAATTGTATAAGAGTGTTAAAATCATGATTTAGGCATAAACAATAATCTAAAGTAAATTACTATTATGGAATTACAAAATAGGAAAAAGAAAAAAAAGCAAAGGTTATACTAGACGTGAACTGTAGTATCAAAAACGAACAAAATATTCCAAAGTAAAGAAAGAAGTTTGAAGTGTTGTTCCGTGCAGCATGAAAAAAATCAGGAAAAAACGAACTTGACTTATTGTAAAATGTAAAATGCTGTGATGGAGATAATTAGCGTTATTGATTCTCTAGAAGATACGAAAGGCATCTCCTCTTGAATGTGTGGATAGAACAGGAAGATTTGATACTGTGCGGAAGGGCGTTCCATAAATTAACAGAGGTCACTGTTACACACAATCATTATTATTATATTTCACGCTATTTTATTGACAGAATAGTATTTATATTTTCTTGTCTTTGCCCATTCTTGAAACAATGTTCGTAAAAATATTTATACAAATAAATTTTCCAACAAATAATTTTTTTCTCAAAAACATACTTTTGATTTAGTTAGTTGTTTGTTGATTCCTTTCTAGTTCATACAGTCATAATATTATCTTGAGAATTCCACTGATGGCTAAGAATGAATAATGAGTCAAAGAAGAACTCCAAAAGCCATCAAGAATGTTTTTTTGAGTGCCTTTTACTTGGAGAACCTGTTTTTATGGGCATTTGGACAGAGCTACATAAGGACCATCAACAATAAGAGATTTGGAATTGGTTAAATACTGATCATTATCTAAAATTACTACTGTGTTGCCTTTATCTGTTTTCATAAAAAGACAGTGTTTAGATCTTAATGAACCTACAATCTCGAGATATTCTTGAGGGTAGGTGGGAAACCATCACATTCTTGATGGATTTTGGAGTTTGCCTTTGACTCATTATTCGCACAGTCATGAATATCTACTCTAAACTCGTTACCTTATGTTGTTCTGAATTCACTCCGAAATGGTGGAACCACTGAATTTGATCCATTAATAAATAAATATATCTCAATCACAACGCTCAATCAACTTTCTCCGACCTTCCCCTCCTTTTATTACCAGTCATATTCTCGCCATACATCACTATTGTCGTTTTGCCTCTATTCACCCTTTCCATAGGTAATTAATAACATAAAAGTCCTCTTTGAAATTCCTGCAATCAAAGAAACAATCTCTTTTCTTGAAGTTCACATACACGCATTATCAATCCATCCATCTCTCCTACACTTTTCCCATATACTCAGTCTATTTTTACAACGAGACATGATTGAGTACATCAAATGGGTAGTAAATTTGAATGTAACGGAACTAATTACTTTTTCACTTCAAGAACTTCACCTACATTACCAATTTCGATTTGTCGAGCCCCAATACGAGAAATTAAATTACTTCTATTAAGAATTCAAGAGAGCAACAATCTTACTTCCTGCGCTTTTTTCTCAGTACTCGTATTTTAAACCTTTTTTATTCTTTGCAGTTCGTGTCGATCCTTGCCATTTCGCTCCGTTTCGACGCAAAAGGCGGTACAGGGGACTCGCTCAGCAAGGAATAAGATCAGAATGGCGGTGTGGGAATACAAGCGAATCGGTTCCTTTTCCTAATCCTCCCTTCACGGCCAACTTCCTCTCTGCGCAATATCTTTCATTTATAAATTTCGGTGCCTCCGGAACTTAATCGTGCACTAAATCACGACCAAAGGGTCAAATGTGAGGTGAGAATCCACGGACGTTTGTCTCTACCTTCCCATCATTTCTCTCTTTCCTTCCATTTTTCATTCCTTTTTTCTCATCCACTCTCCTTCTCTTTTATCAGCCCTTTAAAATATGTCCCTTGTGATCAGTTTCAGTGATATTGCTCGAGGGTGACCATGTTCACCTCCAGGTGGCCGCAATAGCCCATATGAAGACATTGTAGTCCTCAAGGAATCTTTTCAGAGTTTGATATTAATAATCATTCATAGAACATCATAAAGTTTTACAGATTTATAGTTTGGTTATCTACTGGTTTTCTTTATTCTTCTAAAGAAGTCATCACCAGAAGTGCAGTAATGTATGAAATTGTGTGAAAAATTGAGAGAGGACCAAAACACTCAATATTGGTTAAACGGATGCATGCGGTCCGCTAGTCATACACTCATTGCATACTCATGTGATGAGTTTGCGTACAATATTTATAATCTCGCTTCTAATCCAAATTTACGTTATATTTATAAAAATTTACATTTTTATAGATGTAAATTTTGAAAATCAAGAACTTCCCTTGCTTATTTGAGTTAAACAAAGTTGAAGCTATAATGTTCAACTTAATAGGCGCAACTTCTTTAGGATTCTATGACTAAATTATGATATAAAAATCATTTGTTCCAACGGAAATAAAATTTATAATACAATTGTAAATTTAAATTGATATGCTCATTTTCAAAAGGACAACTAATTTGACTGTGGCGATACTCCGCGTATCACCACCGCGCCCGCCGCATTATCTTTGTATCGTTTGTTGTTATCTTGGTTACGAATGGCAAATATTGTTGACTTGGGACAAGGAGAATAAAAACGATCTTGAAACTCGTACGTTGATTGAATTCTCGCTATCCACAACACTGATTTAAATAATAACGTGTTTTAAACGACGAGTGGTCAGGAGCGAATTTGTAACATCTCAAAGCTAGCTAAGAAGAAAACACGTCGTCGACTACATTAATCGTCGACTACATGACCATTAATTCATTTCTGGAAAGAGAAGACAATTACAGAAACGTGGGCGATTATATTTCTCATCATTTCCAAGATTTTCCCCACCGATAAACTATTTTCATTTCATCTAATTCGATTTTGTCTCAATATCTTCATAAGAAATCAAATTCTTTCTTTTACATTTTCTTCAGAATGATCTCTTAAGGATAAGTTGTTGAGAATCAACGGCATGGATTCAAATCTCTTCCTTCTGAGCTTTAATAACTTCGTCATGAAGCTGATCGCAGCTCATAACCGCAACATAACATGTGTATTGACAAACTGCATAGAAACCAATATAAAAGAAGACGGCATATTTTTTCACTAATATCTTAATTCTTGGATATAACTGTTCAGTATAACAAGCAGCCGGAAATAGTCTAGCAAAAAAGTTGATCTTTTAACTGTTTGGTAACTAACAATGGCCTATCGCTGATATCTCTAGGGAGCAGTATTTAACAGCGTAAGATGTCTCCTCCTAAAAGAGGTATCTCTCCTTGATAGGAAAGATCATTTTCCTTATGTACCTCCATTTTTCATTTTTTAGGGTTATTCTCTTCCCTAGGCGTGGCACTCTGGTCTACTCGGTTCCCTCCTTCACATTGAGAGGTTACCTCTCGAGCCAACGCTGCATATCGATCACACTATTTGTCAAATAGGCCGAAGACAACCCTAGCTGCTTCAACTTTCGCTTTTCTCTATACTTTGGTAAAATACTTAGTTTGGTTAGATACTTTTTTATCGATAGAATCACTTATTGTTTATAAGTATCTTATTTCTATCTCAAATCCGGAGGTTTCGATTTAAACTTCATTTACAATAGATTATTTTTATACTTCAAACTAAATCCCTAATGTAATTGGATATTTTATATGTATATATTATGTTGGAATAAATCCTTCGTAATGGCCGAAGATTGCATTGAAATTAAGACACGTCAGCGCATCAAATCCATCACCGTTTATTAATGGCTGCATTTCTCCGGACCTAGTACCTCTTAATTCATATAGCTATACACATTCTTATCAATGCAGGGTGAACCAATAAATGCGGGACATCATGGGGAATCAAACCTGGGACCGCTATCCCCAAAGAGGAACGCGTTACCCATTTGGCTTTCCAGCGGCTAATAATTTACAGAATTGTTTATATTTATTTTTATTACTTTTTATCGTTTTCACGTATTCCCTTCCGTAATCACCATAAAAATTGCTGTCACATTGCCGCGCGAATGAAACAGGCTCTCAAACAGCGGCGTCAAATTGAAGTAGAACTGTATCTCTTAAGGATAACATATCTGGAGAAGGGCGGAGCAGAAACGAGGGTTAGAGAGGACAGACAGTGTCCCTCCCTTCCCTTTCCCCCTCCCGCCCCCACCCTCCCCTACCTGTCACCCCTCTCCAGCCGACCCTTCCGAAAAAGGCTTTGCTCTGCAGAATCCGAATGCCGACGACACATTCTCCATGGATATTGTTCGCAGAGCGTTTGATTTCTATTCTCCTCCTTCCACATTGTTCCCTTCTCTTCTTCTTGGGACGGTTCCAGTCACCGCTCCCTTCAGCATAGAATTATTTCGAGGGAGCTTAGGAAAAGTTTTATAAAAGGTCAAAATTTAGGCCCCGTACATTCATGATACAGAATCGTCTAATTCTGTTTTTGTGTGGCGGCTGCCTGGGAATTATGTTTCCAAAACATTTCATGATGAAAGGTACTCTGCACTACACTGCGATGTGAAAGCACCAAGAAACAATGCAAAGGAAAACCATCCAAATGAAATGGAATAAAATGAAAAAAAAATTTAATTCAGTAAAATGCAACGCAAATAGAATAGAATGAATGTAAGATTAAAAATAAATGAAATAAAACTCCGAAACAATACAATGATAGTCCAATACATTTTAATTATGCCATTTAATTAAATAAGACTCAGTTTACTATCTTTGATAATGCTTAAGAGGCTGCGATTTTAAGCTAAATTATATTGGTTGCCGACGAGGAATGTTTTGAATTATTCCAGTAAGATTTTCAGGGAGGAGACTAAAGCTCAAATTAAACCGTATGTAATGTATTCTAGTGTATTTAATTGATATATACTCTGTATTATTATTTGAGTTGTATTTGTTATATTCAATCAATCTATTCATATGTATGTGACTATATAGATACTCTATCATGTACTGTATACTTTTCGATAAATGACATATCTTAAGTATATTTTATATATGATAGATCTTATTTATGATATATGTACTTATTGCATGTAAACTTTAAGTAAATTTAAAACCTACGAGAGGTTTTTGAGGTGTTTCTCTCCCGTCTTTGGGCAAATGCCAGGATTAAAATCATTTTTACATTCCCCTTAAACGTTGCTGGCCATGAGGCCAACTTGCAATGCGAAGTTGAATGAATAATTAATAAAAAGAGATTTCAAAACATTTCAAATTTTGTGCACATCATAATGGCAGTATTTACACCTACAGTTTTGTCCCGCAAGCAGTCCTTTAGTGTGTGGCAGGGGATGTGAGAACCAATCCTTGGAACCACTTTTTGGTTTGCTGTTGACGCGTATCGCCCGCGGAAGGAATGAGTTCTCAATACGACTTCTCCACGCGATTGTCTCGGAGCATGAAATTCAGTTATTGTCAAAGTTGTGAACGAGCAGTGTCTCCCAAAGCCATTGATGCAAGCTGTTTGGGGGGCGTACCAAGAGAGCTTTTTTACCGAAACAAGCCGTTGCGAGTACGACAAAGGTTCGCCGTCAAACTGGGAATGCCGTTTGCATATTTTGGCAGCAACATTGCCATCTTGGCAACATAAAAAACAAAGTTGCATCGAGATAGCGTGCACTAGGGATGCTGGAAAATAAGCCGCACCTAAATGTTAGGGAAGAAAAGGGCGACATAAATTTCTTAAAGTTCTGCAATATTAACGTTATGATCTCTATTGTAAACAACATTATTGTTGAGTAAATAAAGTATTACGTTCATGAAAATTTGAAACGTTTTGCATTTATTTAAAACATTTTCTGTTTTGTGTGTGTGAGGCAGGTGTGGTTATTCAGTTTAAAGCGTAATCGATATCTCTGGCATTTTTCTACTGGACATTTCATCAAAGTATAGTGAAGCATATCAATCTTCGATGCAGAGTGATCTGAAAAATATGCACGATACTGCCCTATACTTTGAAAATCTCCGATAGAAAAGTGCCAGCAAATTGATTACACTTCAAACTGAATTCACATACATTCTGATTTTAAAAACACCTAATTCACATACACGAAACAGAATTTTTTCAAATATGCAAAATTAATTTCATAAACGTTAGATACACTCTGACGCGTAAACATTTTGTGAAATGGAAATTATAAGAACTTGTCTTTCAAATTCATTGAGGTTTGCAGTCGTTTGAATTGGTTTCCTAAAATCTATGCAATTAAATATAATCAAGTTTAAGGTTTCCGTTAATACTATTACGCAAGTTTATAGAGGGTGATTGATGTTTTATAAATATTCTTTATCATTTACGAGTAATGACTGCTGCTAAAG
This sequence comes from Sympetrum striolatum, assembly GCA_947579665.1. Lineage (NCBI taxonomy): Eukaryota > Metazoa > Arthropoda > Insecta > Odonata > Libellulidae > Sympetrum > Sympetrum striolatum. Next base: position 97,750,481 of record OX388347.1, on the reverse strand, counting down.
AATTCTCGTACCGTGGATTAAAATGTCATGCTATGAAAATATGTTCATCAACGTCATCCTAACTACTCTGATAACACAATCGTTCCAGCCCAACATTTAATTTATTGGTGTATACGATAATCTATCTTCACCCAGTATGGTAATTCTTCACCATTTTAGTTGCACGTTATTTGTAATCCCTTTCTGAAATATTAATCTATTGAAATAAGATAAATCTATTATAAATTTAAATAACCAATTCCTTCAACTTCCTTAAACCATGTACTTAGTGATTTATGTTTAAATTAATTATCTTCCCTGTGTCTTTCTCCCCATTAACCCCAAAAACCGCACATTCACTGCTTTTCGGGATAGGCAATTGATTTTAGATGTCGAATAGCAAATGAAAAAACAGGGTTTGAGTCCTGGTATTCTCAGACTTTGTTCGTGTCCATTTGAAGTTTTGTTTTATCCTGGGCACGCCCTACCTCAGAGAACCTTGTTTAATCGAAACAGTTTTCACCCCTGAATAATCTCCTCTACCCCATCTGCACCAAACCCAAGGGTTTTCTGCACCCACTGGTAAGGACTGCAGGCTTAATAAAACTGTATTTCACCTCATTTGATTAAACCAATCCATCAAGTTCAAACCCTGTGGCGCCCAAAATGGTTTATTTCGGGCATTTTTCCGTCCGCCTACAATCCAGTTCAGCCCGTGAGTTGGTAAGTACCCGTTGGGATAAAGGGCAGGGATTTATTTTGGGTGCATTTGTTAGTCAGAGATATTAATTGCGGTCTGTCCGAGTTGTCGAGCTCCAGGAATAATATTTCAAGCGGCCGAAAAGTGAAAGGAAATAGTTGAACCCTTTGAATTGCTAATCCCCTTGGGCCTCAGATACGTGTGGCCGACTCTTTTTAATTACATCAATTAATAATCCCTCAGAACTCATCGCTACCTCCGCCGCTTTTATTTCTCGCTTCCTTAAGAGTATCAAACACAGATTTATGCTCGCATTTTTTCTGTTTACTCGGATTCGGAAATTTTCTTTCTTCAGGTTAACTTTCCCTCCTCAGCAGAGACTCAACTGAAACTGCCCGATTTATTTAATTTTCCGTTTAAAATCGATTTAGCTTTCTCCTCTTTCAAAACCTATTCCGACGTTTTAATATATATAAAAACACAATATGCCAGGCGACGGCTTAATTATATGCGCATTAAATCAATTAATACGAGGAATTGCAAGCATCTAATTAACATATTATTACTAATATTTAATCCTGTGATAACCTACATACGACGGATTAATCATATTCCTAGTTAAATCAATTAACACCTAGCTTACTGCGATGACAGAAAAATCGGGATGCGATGATTACTATAAGAGAAATATTTACATTTTTGAGAAGGCTATAGACTGATTTTTTTTAGATATAACTGACTTTAAAAGTAATGACTGATAGCCATTTAGTCATTAGTCGAAATGGCAATCTATTTCTCGATCACAAATAAAAGTAAGAACAAAATGGTTGTATATTACATAGAGAAAAAAAATTAGGGAATAAAAGGTAAAATATAGAGGAAAACATTCACCACTGATACTAACTCAAATCGGTATCTATAATAACTAAGTCTCCATACGCTTTTTTTCTCATTTGAGCCTGAATTTTCGCAAAATTTCAAACTTTAGGGTTTGGCAGTGGTTAATATTATCGCATTTCGAATAATTTTGCGTGCGAGATCCTCATATCAGTATACAAATAAGAGCACATTCGATTCGAAAAAAAAACTTTTTCCGTCCCACCCGATTCTATATAGAGGCACGCGCTCTGAAACCATGAGTCATTTATCTGCCCAAATACTGTAATGGAAGGTTGTAAAAGTTCTTTATTTGATAATAAGATTGACTTCTCAATGCCATTTGGAAACAACCACATGTGAAGAGCGACAAAACCAGGGGAACTAGGTGAAGGATGTGTATATAAAACTCTTTCTCTCCTGTTATTTTCGAATAATTTTTCGTAATTGGAAAATCGAGTTACCAACCAAGAGTCCCCAACGCAGTATTCAGGTCGCTTGCATTTCGTTATATCTCGCGACTTCACTCAGAACCTCAAAGAGAAACTCGACGAGCGTCTCCTAGGTAATACAAGGTAAGACAAAACATTGCATTCACCACTGGTATTTTTTAACTGTATCTTCCGCAATACGAAATCAAGCTATCAATTCGATAATATCATTGAGACATTAAACTTAGGAAGGAAAATTTGTAACCCGAGCCCTAGACTCGGAATAGAGACTCCGAGACTCGGAATAGAATATCTATCACTTGGAGAGGTTAGGGAAAATTGTATCTCTCATTTACCTGCGTCACATTCTTGATCACAGCTGTAAATAAATCAAAGGAGGATAAGATTGCGCTGATTTAGGTCTTTCCTTACGGAATTCAAAGAAAAAAGGAACTCCTGGTATTTCTGTACTCCTCTTACGTGGAGACGTTCCGCTTATTGGCTGAGTGAGGAAAACAAGAGCAAACTACCTCATTCTGAATAGTCTCACTCCCTCCTAATATCTCTTGGTAGCTAATGTTAGAGGGAGTGAGGTACCAACCGGCCTTTGGGCAGAAAAGTGTACACACTAAGAAGTTTAATTAGACGAACTTGAGTGGGAAAAATTAGAATATAGACGTCAGGTACAAAGGTTAGGGAATATATACAAAACTATTACTGGAAAGCCTTCGTTGAAAGAATTAAGCAATAGACTCAGGAATTACTTCGGGAGGAACGACCACAATCACTAAGTCGCTACCCTTAAACAGAGAACAGATGTTTGTAAATTTTCATTTCTAAATCGGGGAATAGTAGAATGGGACATTTTTTCCTGGAGAAGTTTTGGAACTTTTTCCCCCTTCTTATAAAATATATTTCAATAAAATTAAAAGGGTTTAATGATTTTGTTGTAGTGTTGTGATTTTTATAATATTGTAATATTACTGTAACATTTTAAATATTGATTGTTGCAAATTTTGGAGAATTATATATATTTAATAATTATATGTATTACATACTGCCTTCGGGAGGTTTTGGGGGGTTTTCCTCATTACTAGGGTGAATACTAGGTAGATATGTAATTTCCTCCCCCCCATGATATGACTACCACCTGGCCTTGTGCCTTTTATTGTTTTAATAAATAAATAATTATGAAATCGAGGGCAATACGCGACCTTGATCAAACTTAAGTGCCGTATGTTCCCACAGATAACACGAAGTCTTGGATCATAAGAAAAGGACCCTAAGATCCAAGGTCGTCTTATAGGGCATACAAAAAATAATCAGTGTAAATTTTTGCAGCAATTACAAGGCAGTGCTGCTAGATGCAAGAAAATAAAATTTGTTCATTCGAAAAATAATAAACTGGAGGTAATTCCATATGCGTTATACAGTATTGCTATCCAGATGATGTTCGCTGATCTAAATTAAATTCATAGATTATTGAAAGTTGTCTTGAAGGACAGATATATCCTAAAACGATTAAATTTTAACGAAAATTCATACCTCGGTTTATTTGAAGGTCGACTTATCTGCGAGAATATACAGTAAGTCTATAGCACACGCAACCCCTGCCACACTCTTAAAGTATGGCACGCATGTAGATACAGTTCCGAGGAAAAAATTTTCATAAATTAAGTGAATGAATTCGGAACACAAGGCAGGACGTAACACCAGTTGTACAGACAGTGTCCAAAGTCGCTTCCGTCGATGTGCAACGAAGTCATGGTTCGATTGGGATCGAGTGCGAGGGAATAACAGAAGATATGAAGGCCGCAAAAGTGAGTTACGCGTGGAACGAGACGATAAGAGAGATTGGTCGAAATAAGGAAGGAATCCCTGGTTCTGTCGGCGGCCATTCTAACTGCAATAGCTCATCGTAAAGAAGAACGAGTTGTCCTCGATCGATTCGTTCATCCGAAATGAGTTCCTTCGGACGCGCGCCTTTGGATCCGATTCCTCAGAATGCCTCGCTCTTCTTCTCAATGGGATGAAATCGGAAAAGGATAGCCCAAAGATATGAGGAAGAACGGTTTTGCGTCTCATAGGACAATAAAAATGTTGAATCGGCA